>SRLM01000967.1:293151-598146 GCA_015708895.1 Populus ilicifolia
ACTAGATGGTATTAGCGCTGTGTTCTCTCAAATTTTAAAATTTTATTTTTGTTTAAAATTAATTTTTTTATATTTTTAAATCATTTTAATATATTGATACTAAAAATAATTTTTTAAAAATAAAAAATTTATTTTAATATATTTATAAATAAAATTACTTTAAACAATAATAGCCACTACAATTCAAAGTATTTATACAACCTAATTACTAAGAACAAGTAACATAGCTGACAATATAAGAGGCTCACCAGCAATTTTTTAGAGAAATTATGATGAGACATTGGGTTGCCGTTGCTAACTCTCTTTCAGTCCGATGAAAACAATAGACAAACCAATGTCTGTTCTATTTCTCTATTTTTTCTTACAATCACATGCCCTCGCATATACCTATTCTATTTCATATATATATATATATTATTTTTTTTTGGATGAAAATAACCCTTGAATCATTTAAAGAATTAATTTAATATGAAATTTATTTCAAAAGGGCTAAAAAAACCTTGAAAATGCCAGAAAACTATATATTTTTTTAATATGAAATTTTTTAAGGCTTATTTCATATTTTTTTTCCTAGATGTTCCTAGGTTTAATGTGTATAAACTTTTTTTCTTCAAATTATTCTACTTTCTTGGTTTTCTTAATATTCAATCCTTTTATTTTTTTTTAATTTTAAGGTAATGAAGGAGAAAATATGAATATACAAAGATATGAGAATGGTTTTTTTTTTTTTGAAATTGCTTATAAGGAAATATATCCTATATATATATATAATCCCAAGAAAAAAAGGGTGTAATTATATAAATTATAGTGAAAAAAAGAAATGGGGTTTATATATAAATTATTTCCTATGAAATACAATGAAAGTCTCAAATAAGTCATCTGCAAAACATGAAATTTCACTCAAGAGTTTTTCTCTTCTTTTCTTAAATAGTTAAATTTTAAGCATTTTATAAAAATTTCCAATATAAGTCCAACATTATTCATAACTGGATTTAATATTGGAGTTACGAATAAACTAAATCAATTTAAAATTATATAATTTATTTATTTTTTAAAATTAAAATAATATTATTTTAACAAAATTACTGAGAGCACCTTGCTTTTCCTTTTGCCATTTTCGTGTGAGAAAATTATTTGCTAGTTTCCCATAGGTTTAACAGAATTATTCAAAGCCCACGAATCTGCTTGGGCTAACGCAGTTTTCTTCTCCTGGGAAAATTATTTAGTTTCCCAAAGGTTTAACACAATTACAGATCCGTCCTTTATAGCTTTAAACCTATAAATTAGTCCTTTGATATTTGTTTACGGAAAGAATTAGTAGGAAAAGAAAATGAAGGAGGCTAAACGAATTTCAAGAAGGCTAATTTGTGACTAAACACAATGAAAATTATGTAGAAGGACTAAGTTATAAATATCTTAAAGAACAAGGACCAAACAATGATTTACTCTATTCTAAATTCTCGTAGATGGGCATCCTTTACTGTCTTGCAGAGAAACAGCAGACAAACAAAGAAAGAGATGGAAGATGCAGGGCAAGACGAAGGTTTTGAAAGATTTCTAAAATGGGCAGCAAACCTTGGAATCTCAGATTGCACCACGAACCTTTCTCTTCACCCTCAAAGCCCCACTTCTTGTTTAGGCCATTCCCTCACTGTCTCTCATTTCCCTGATGCGGGAGGGTAAGCGCGCACACGCGCACACTTCGCAAGTCTGACATGCACTGTTTATAATTTTTGGAATTGGATTTTGGGTGCAGGAGAGGTTTAGCTGCCGTTAGGGATATAAAGCAAGGAGAGCTGGTTCTTAGAGTTCCAAAATCTGTTTTGATCACAAGAGATAGTTTATTGAAAGATGAGAAACTTTGTTCTTTTGTCAATAATGATACCTACTCTTCTCTCTCCCCAACCCAGGTATGGTTTTTTGAATTTTTCTTTCCTTTATTTGTGAGTATTCTGGTTAATATTTTGTTTGTAGAGATAAAAGATAGGAACTTTGGCTTTTGATTGTTAAAAAGTTCATTTCTTTAATTCCGTTTTGATTGTTTTTGAGCTCTTGACTTCACTGTATTGATTTGTGTCATACTGAGAGGACAAATTGTTGGAGTGATTCTTTTGATTAATGTAGAATTTGATGGTTTTATATGAATTTGAGGTTGCTGAGGTTCTGACTTGGAAAGAATGCAATGCAGATATTGGCTGTGTGTTTGTTATACGAAATGGGTAAAAGGAAGAGTTCATGGTGGTACCCTTACTTGATGCATTTGCCGCGCAGTTATGATGTGCTAGCAAGTTTCAGTGAGTTTGAAATGCAAGCTTTGCAAGTTCAGTATCTGATTTTCTTCTATTTGATTGTTGGTTAGGTTTGATATCAATGAGTTCTGGTTTTTGAGATAGGAATGATATTTGAGATATCTGGAGTTATTGTTAGGTGGATGATGCTATCTGGACTGCAGAAAAGGCTGTGTCGAAGGCGAAATCAGAGTGGAAAGAAGCTAATTCACTGATGGATGCACTTAAGCTTAAACCACAACTTCTCACATTCAGGGCTTGGATTTGGGCTTCAGCAACTGTGAGATACTTTTACCTCTTACATTTAAAGTAATTGAAACTATGTGAACCATTGTGTTTTCATACGTCAATGCTGTTTTCTCATCAGTGCACATGGTTAGAAAAATTAGACTTACTGGCAGATTCCAGCACCTGTGTGCGAGTAAATGGTCCGTGAAGGCGACAGAATAGAATGACATTTGCATTGGCCAGAAGCGATACTTTAGATATTCAATCTTTCTTTAAATACAGTACATTTGTTTCTTGTGAGTGATCACTTGTACTGTGTATGATTGCAGGCTTGTAAGTTATCCTACAAGGATTTCATGTGGATTCATTTAGCTTGTGTATATTCTGTCTTGTGCTTCGTTGTTTCTACCCATGCCTTAATGTTTTTGGAATTGAAGCCTTTCAACTCGATCCCATTTCTAGATATCGTCACGGGCATTGCACATACCATGGGATGAAGCTGGGTGTTTATGTCCAGTTGGAGACTTGTTTAATTATGCTGCTCCTGGAGAGGAGTCAAATGACCTTGAAAATGTGGTGCCTTTGATGAATGCCTCTTCTTTGGAAGATACTTCTTTGTCGAATGGGGAAACCACAGATGACTTTATTGGAGATCAACCAGATATAAGTTTGGATCGTTTGACAGATGGTGGCTTCGATGAAAACATGGCTGCATATTGCTTTTATGCCAGGAAAAATTACAAGAAGGGAATTCAGGTATTATGAGCCCCTTGTGAATTAGATTACATGTATAAAATTTGTTCAATTGTCAATGATTTGTTATATCTTGTTTCATGCCTGTCCCAATATTGTTTTACAGCTTTTGTTGTTGTGTAGTTTCATAGACGCGGAGCTGTTGGCTGCTATTATTTTCTTCTTTACTGTGCCTTTTGTTCTGCAGGTTCTCCTAGGCTATGGAACATACACAAATTTGGAGCTTCTTGAACACTATGGGTTTCTCCTTAATGAAAACCCAAATGATAAAGTTTTTATTCCCTTGGAACCTAGCATGTATTCCTTCATCTCATGGCCCAAGGTATCGATGTACATCCATCAGGATGGGAAACCATCTTTTGCCTTATTGTCTGCTTTGCGTTTATGGGCAACCCCGCCAAATCAGAGGAGATCCATCAGTCACCTGGTTTACTCTGGCTCTCAACTTTCGGTATACAATGAGATCTCTGTCTTGAAATGGATATCAAAGAACTGCGCCATGATTTTGAGTAATTTGCCGACAGTAATTGAAGAGGACAGCTTGCTGTTATCCACCATCGACAAAATCAAGAATTATGACAACCCTACAGAGCTTGGGAAGCTGCTGTGCGCTTCTGGTGGTGAGGCACGCGCTTTCTTAGAAGCCAGTGATCTGCAGAATGGGAAAAATGGTTCTGAGCTCATGTTTTCTGGCAAGACAAAAAGGGTCATAGAGAGGTGGAAACTAGCAGTTCAATGGAGGATCAGCTATAAGAAAACCCTGATTGATTGTATTTCCTATTGTACTGTAACTATCAATTCTCTTTCAAGTCAGATATCTTGGCCATGAGAGCTAAATAATGTATGCAATTCTGGATACCAGAAAGATCATTATATCTTGGCCATGAGAGCTAAATAATGTATGCAATTCTGGATACCAGAAAGATCATTTAACGCACTTGTTAACGTTCGCTCCTTTATTCATCTTGTTTTAGCCACAAGTAGTTTTCACCTGGGAAGCATTTGCATGAGCCACCTTCATCTTTTCTGCTATTAGGTTCTGCCATTGTTGGCTCTAGAATATGATTCTTGTACTTTCATTCAAGTTACTAGATGTCAACTTATTCAACGTCAGGTCAATTTAGGTTTTCTAGTTGAACATTCAAATTCTAACTTTTAACCATATCATTGTTTAAGTCAGTTCTAGTTGAACATTCAAATTCGAACATTCAATTTCGGTATACTAATACCAAAAGTATTTTCCATGTAAATTTACAGATGTTTTTTAAAATATTTTTTTATGAACATTATAATTAATCAAAATTATAAGAAAAAATTAATTCTTTTCTGAATTTCTTCTTACTTTTAATGTTCATTCAGTTGGAAGATTTAATATCAAACTGCAATCCAGAGCCACGTTTATCATATCAAGTATTCACTGCAACTAACAGGGAAATAGTTATTAAATCAAGATTTCAGCAGCTGTGGAACCTAATTAACACCAATAATAATGTATCAAAAAATTAAAAAACAGAAAGCGGTTGAGATTTTATTTATTTATTTAATTTCTAATAAATTAGGAAGATGGATCAGAATCCTGGCTTGGTTCTCAAAAGAGAAAAATCGCTCAGTTTATTCAGCTTCGATCATTTGGGGAAATAATCATCATCTCCACCTCTTCAATTCCATTACTTTGTCTCCAAACTCTATCATTTAACATTATCAAAGGTAATTTTTAAATAAATAAATTAAAAAAAACCAAGTTGAAGATGGATCAGAAATCTGGCTTGGATCTCTCGAAAGAGAAAAATCGCTCAGTTTGTTCACCTTCGATCATCTGGGGAAATAATCATCACCTCCATCTCCGCCACGATATTTTTTTTTGAAAAAATAAACAAATCATAAAAACATCTCCAAATATGCATAAAACAGAGGGCATAGTGTAAAAATCTAATGAACTCCTAAATGGGTTCTGCAGAAACGGAAAATAAAATATAGCGTCAGCTCGTACGCAACGTTTATGCTGTAACAACCGCTGGAATTCAGTAGATGAAGCATTGAAAAATAACTTGGCTGACCTAAGAAAGAAAACATTCAAAGCCGAGCAGGCAAATCAGAAGATAAGAAATTGGAAAATGTCAAATTATTAATTAGTTTTCTTTTTTTTTTTGTATGCGTATACTTGCAATTCACCCTTTTTTAGAAAATGTCAAAATATTTTTTTTAATTTATAAAAAAAATAAAAAGAAAGAAAGAAAAAAGCTTGCAAAACCAAGCCTTTTGTTTTCCTCTCCGTTATCGTTTTGCTTTTGCTTTGTAGCAAAATCCAAAAAATACCAAACCCTATTTCTTTCCAGCATAAGCAAAAAGCTATGTTCATGAGCATGGAATTGCCAAATATTAAGACTTGTGGTCCAATGTATCCATTTTTTTTTTTATACCACTAATTTTGGCTTGAGTTAAGAGTTGCCTAGCTAGTAGGTCTCGAGCTTGAATATGGATCCAAAGCGAAAGGTGGCATTGTTAAGACAAGATACTATGAAAAAACACAAATGTATTTAGCTAGAAGGTCATAGATAAAGAAGTGATTTTGTTTCTAAGTTAATTTCAAAATCAATTTCTGATAAGAACACAAGGAAATAGAGAGACGTGTCCCTTGTTTCTTGTTGTTTGTGTGTCTTTTGTCTTGTTTGATAATAATAATCACGCATTTGAGAAATTTGAAGTTAATAAAGAAGTAAATTGTCATTCTTTCTTGATATGGTGGGAGATTTAATCTAAAAGGAAAAGCATAGAGTTGTGGTGAATCTGGCGAGTTTGTGCTGGGGCCTTCACCTATGCTTTCCCTAGTTCTTCCTTGCGAGCACGGAAAGGAAAGAATACTGAGCATTGCTTTGAGTGATAGCCTTTTTTAGTAACCAAGAATCTCTTCGTAGCTCTTAAAATTCGTTTCCTTTTCTTTTCCTCCTCTTGCATCCGCCTTTAAGCATCTATTACCCTGAGAACAAAATCTATCGGCCAATCACTTGATTACAACCGAAGCAAACCCATTTTCATGCACCGATCAGACACGTACCATCGCTCTATAAATTGGTTATTCTCAACAAGAGTTGATCAAAAACATTCTGTAACCATTTTCTTACCTTCAGTTGTGGCCAAAAGACAGAGTGCTGCTACAGATGGCAACCTTGAAGAGGTCTGACTCTATAGCTGACAACATGCCAGAAGCCTTGAAACAAAGCAGGTACCACATGAAGAGATGTTTTTCCAAGTACGTAGAAAAGGGAAGAAGAACAATGAAGCTTCAGCAATTGCTTGATGAAATGGAGAATGTTATAGATGATCAGGTTGAAAGAACCAGGGTCCTGCGAGGTTTACTAGGTGACATTTGGTTTTCTATTCAGGTTTGTATTCTGGTCATTTCTTTTTTGGTATAAGGGAATTTCATCCTTTTAGTTTACATGGGTTTCATTTTTTATCCTTGGAACTTTTGAAATTAGTGTAATATAATTACTCCTATGATTTGCAGGAAGCAGTTGTTAATCCACCTTATGTAGCTTTATCCATTAGACCAGGCCCTGGATTCTGGGAATTTGTGAAGGTGAACTCTGCTGATCTTTCAGTTGAGGGCATCACTGCTACAGACTACTTGAAATTCAAGGAAATGATATATGATGAGAACTGGTACGCTATAGTCTATGCACTTCTGTTTAGTCTTTAGTATTTGACCGAGTTTTTCTACTCAAAAACCTGTTGTCTTTGCAGGGCAAAGGATGCTAATGCATTGGAGGTCGATTTTGGAGCATTTGATTTCTCTGTGCCTCACTTGACCTTATCTTCTTCCATTGGAAATGGACTTGGTTTTGTTTCTAAGTTCGCAACTTCAAAGCTAAGCGACCGCCTGGAGAGTGCTCAGCCTCTGGTGGATTACTTGCTATCTCTGAATCATGAAGGAGAAGTATGAACGAGACAACTTCATTTTCTATAGAGAAAGTTTCAAGTCCTTGTATATATGATTTCTGATGCCTCTGAATTTGCAGAAACTAATGATAAATGAAAACCTTAGCTCTGTCAGAAAGCTTCAGATAACACTGACAGTTGCTGAAGTTTACCTCTCAGGACTTCCGAAGGACACCCAATATCAGAATTTTGAGAAAAGGTGAACATTTTTGTCATCGGACTCTGATATATCAGATTATCAGACCCTGGAAATTGATGCTCTTTGTTTCGCAGCTTCAAAGAGTGGGGCTTCGAGAAGGGATGGGGCAATACTGCAGAGAGAGTGAAGGAGACGATGACATGTCTCTCAGAAGTTCTCCAAGCACCGGATCCATTGAACATGGAGAAATTTTTTAGCAGGCTGCCAACTGTATTCAATGTTGTAATTTTCTCTCCTCACGGTTACTTTGGTCAAGCAGATGTCCTCGGTTTGCCGGATACTGGTGGACAGGTATGAATTTCAATTCCCTGATGCAGTAAAAACAAGCCTACTGATACTTGCTATTCTCGATCACAAACCTGCGCTACTACTCTAAACAGGTGGTCTACATTCTAGACCAAGTTAAAGCCTTGGAAGATGAATTGCTGCTTAGAATTGAGCAACAAGGACTAAACATAAAACCTCAAATTGTTGTGGTAAGTTCATTAACCTCACAAAGAATGACTAAATAATCAGGGTTTCAAGAGTTTGTCTAATCATGTTCTTGCCTAAACAGGTCACGCGACTCATTCCTGAAGCTCGGGGAACAAAGTGCAACCAGGAATTGGAGTCGATTAATGGCACCAAGTATTCAAACATCCTTAGGGTGCCATTCAGCATAGAAAATAAGGTCCTCCGCCAGTGGGTTTCTCGTTTCGATGTCTATCCCTATCTCGAGAAGTTTACTCAGGCATGTTCTGAACTATCAGATAATTCATTCATCTTCCGGGGGTCATGTCATTATTGAATGTACTCGTCTGTTTTTATATCAGGATGTTACAACCAAGCTCCAAGACCTCATGCAAGGAAAGCCGGATCTCATCATTGGAAACTACACTGATGGGAATTTAGCAGCAACTCTCATGGCTAGTAAACTTGGGATAACTCAGGCAACTATTGCACATGCTTTGGAGAAGACGAAGTACGAAAATTCAGATGTCAAGTGGAAGGAATTAGACCCTAAGTATCACTTCTCATGCCAATTTATGGCTGATACAATTGCCATGAATGCTACCGATTTCATCATAGCAAGTACTTATCAGGAGATTGCAGGAAGGTAAGAAAATTATCCACGCATCTCTGAATAATTCTCCATTAAACCATAAAAATGTATTAAAAACCATGTTATATTGTTTGCAGCAAAGATAGACCTGGGCAGTATGAGAGCCATGCTTCATTCACACTGCCAGGGCTCTGCAGAGTCGTATCTGGCATCAACGTCTTTGATCCGAAGTTCAACATTGCTGCACCTGGGGCTGATCAATCTGTCTATTTCCCATACACGGAGAAACAAAGTCGATTCACACAGTTTCATCCTGCCATTGAAGAATTGTTGTATAGCAAAGTGGTCAATGACGAACACATGTAAGTACTCAGAGATCATTTACTTCAGATCGTCATTAAGAATCACTAGAACTACCCAGCATCTTATCTGAAATTATTTGAACAACAGTGGATATTTAGAGGACAAGAAGAAGCCTATTATCTTCTCGATGGCAAGGCTGGATACAGTGAAGAACCTTACTGGACTAACCGAGTGGTATGGGAAGAACAAGAGACTGAGAGGCTTAGTTAATCTTGTTATAGTTGGTGGATTCTTTGATCCAAACAAATCTAAAGACAGAGAAGAAATGGCTGAGATAACGAAGATGCATGGATTGATAAAGAAGTACCAACTCAAGGGTCAGTTCCGATGGATAGCAGCTCAGACTGATAGAAATCGCAATGGAGAACTGTACCGTTGTATCGCTGATACAAAGGGAGCTTTCGTGCAGCCAGCTCTCTATGAAGCATTTGGACTCACAGTCATCGAGGCTATGAACTGCGGGTTGCCCACCTTTGCAACCAACCAAGGAGGTCCAGCTGAAATAATCGTTGACGGGATCTCAGGATTCCATATTGATCCCAGAAATGGAGATGAGTCGAGCAACATTATCGCTGATTTCTTTGAGAAATGCAAGGTGGATCCAGGATACTGGAATAAGTATGCCGCAGAAGGGTTGAAACGGATAAATGAATGGTAAGTACACTGGCGACATACAACATCCTCAATTGTGTTCTTTCCGTTATGGTTACTAACCGATTCATTATTCGCTTTGTTTTGCAGCTATACATGGAAGATCTATGCGAAGAAATTGTTGAACATGGGTAATATGTATACTTTCTGGAGGCAGCTCAACAAGGAGCCGAAACTAGCCAAGCAGAGATACATCCAGATGCTCTATAATCTTCAATTCAGGAGATTGGTATGCACTCTATACTTTCTACTTACAGCTTTACAATCAACAATAACAGGACTGCTGAAAATTTTCACATGCCCCTCATGTAACACTTCTAGGCAATGAATGTGCTTATCCCAACTGAAGAAGATCGAATGCCAGTCTCGAAGCCAGCAAAGCAAGGAAGTTGATCCTCCAAAAGTACCAATTCTTTTCTAGACAATTTCTTTGATACAATTTTTTTTTTCACTTTTCTAACATTACATGCAAGCTAACTTGCAGATTTTGAATCGTGCAGTACAAGACGAGCTCAGTCGTGATTGCAGAGGCACGACTACAAACCTGAATAGCAAATTTGTTTGAATCCCGCAGTGAAGGAACTCGTACCATTTTCACCCTACATTCAGGTTGTTCGGAGCTTAAGCTGTAATCAGGAAGCATGGATCAGGACAGCAATCATCCTGTGCCACCTGACGTTACTTAATATTTTTATCCATACTGTTTTTTATCTACTACTTTCTGAATTCAACTTCAGTGTGTATGATCACTGAAAATAAAAAAATTGGCTGTGTACTGTAATAAACTGTCGAGAGTTTTCAATTTGATAATAATGAAGAGTTGAAGTGTGAAATCTGGTAACTGATCTAGCACATAATAGCACTCAAAAATTCTCTTCGCACACTTCTATAATGTAAGCTCAGGAAAAATTGTGAATCAAGGTACGCATCTTAATTCTCATATACGCATCTCAAGTTCTCGACAGAGAAATGTTACATGGTGGAGAACATAGCTAGTAAAGTTACTGTTGTTAAAATAATCAGGATTCTAACTTGCATGAAATACAACTGTAATTTTCTTCACAACATGTTCAGTAAAGAATCATCCTCATCCCGAGGATTCTCTAGAGCCATCACGTGTTCCTTGAACGAAGCTGCAGCTTGTTCTCTCCTCTCTAGTTGCCCAAGTTTGTCAAATACATGGGCCATCAAATAGAAAGCTTCCGCAGCCAACTCATGATACTGTCCAACAAAAGCAACACCATCAATTATAATAATGAAACCCTAAAGAAAGAGCCGGCGTTTTTGCTATGTTCTGGAAAATTTAGGTTAATAAACATGAGTGAAAATGTTAAATTTTACAAGTAGAAAAGGAAAAGGAAGTCTGAGCAGAAAAACGCTCCAACAATATCCTTTGTTTTGAGAAGTTGCTGAATAGGTTATATGTAATATTGCAAATACTGAAACAATATGAAACCAAAGAACTAATCTTTGATTGCCGAAGAAAAAAACATGTACTCTTTTTCAGAATTTGGACAAAAGAAACACCTATATTTGACAACAGAATGCATGATATTCAAATACTCATATTCAGACATCTACAAACCTCCAACACTTGAAGCTCATCAGAAGCTTGCCTCAAAAGATCTAACACAACCTCAGAATCTTCAAAAACTGAGAAAATTCAACAAAAAAGAAAGTTATTTAGGAATTTTTTTTAAAAAAATATGTTTAACCCACCAATGAGCCCCTCTTTCCCCTAGGGAAAAAGAAATAGAGATGACAGAGTGGAACCTGAATAGCATGGATCAGATAAATAGCATTTTGCTTCAGTGATCTGAGCCCTAGCTTGGAGCTCCAACCCTCCATGACCAAGAATCATGGGTAAAGCCCCATGTATAAGGGTCAGAGCCCTCTTTGCATGATTTGATCCTAATGAGAGCCACAACTCAGCCAAGGTAAGAGTGGCTGATGCCTTGAGTAGATCCAAATTAAATGACTGGCAAAATGAGAGGCTTGCTAATGCATAAGGAAGGCCTAAAACAGCATTGCCTGATTTCTGATGACATGTAAAAGAAGTTTTATATCATTTCTGCACTTCGACATATAAATATTCCAAAGAGAATTCACTACACTACCACATGACGGATAGCCCATATAAGGGCTAAATTCATCCATCCAGATTTATTATGCAGACTAACCACATAATAGTTCTTTAACGGATATAACAAGCTTACCTGCTCATCAAAAGTATACATACAGAAATGCATTCAAATGATAAAATATATCCAAATGCATTGATGTCAGGGGAAATAAAGAAAACACTGCAAGATTGACCAAGTTAGTGTCAAGAAATTCAATGGACCTTCAGGGTAATCAGAGATCACCATGTGCAAGTCCACTGTCTACTATTTCCATTTCATCTTCGGGCCAGCTCATGGACTCTATTTTGCCCCCTTTCCCTTATTCATTTAGGAGAAGAATAGAAAACCAAGTTTAACAATAGCATCGTAGAAAAGTTTTCCAACATCTTGAAATAACAAGATTGGTCACTTAGAAGAAAGCTGAATCTATCAACACTTGTCAAATCTGTCATTGTACCTTGTGAATTTCAGCCAGCAAAAGAAGAACAGTGGCATTCTGAACCTGCATATTGAATTTGTAACACATGCAAAAGAGAGAATGTGCAACAGCGGCAGCCTGCAAAAGATGGACATATCAGAAAGGAAAGGAAAATTACTGAACCTAAAGCCATGGAAAAACAATTAAACAGTTTGGGGAATGAATAGTGAGACATCCAGTAAGGGAAGATGCAGTACCGACTTGCAAAAAGGGAATAATCTTTTTGTTATTGCCTCGTGCTTCTTGTTTAGTTTACAGCCTCATTTTCTACTTTCTTTACCACCTCTACCACCATAAAACTTCATTTGATTCAGATTTTACAGGACCATCCATTGATACAACACTTAACCCAGAAACTAATAGACTCCAGCATACACACACTGCTGTGGTGGGCTGATTATTGGGATTGATTTAGTTTTCTTGGCTCTAGCACTCAACAGGGTACAAATGAAAAAGATATCCAGGAGTCTTCTAAATTTTGTTCAATTGGTGCTGTGATTAGTAGGCATTTCCATGTTCAGTTACGAGTTTAATCAAGTCTCATTTAGCTATTGGTTTCTGTATTGAACCAGGAGTCTCCGCTTCGCAAAGTTTATAAAATTTGGTTAGCTATCAATATTAATGCCACCATAACTTATTCCTATCATCACCAATACTATTACCATTGCTACCCCACAACGAATACCATCACCCCTGACCATCATCACCAATTCTAGCATCAATAACACCACCACCCTTCTTCACCATCACAACTATCACATATGCATCAACACCATAACCTTCATGATTGTCACCATTGCTGTCACTTACCAACACCAATAGCTGACAAGGTACAAGAAGATCAACTTTCAAGATATTTGTAATTTAGGAAGTTTTCTTATAGTGATATTTGCAATAATTCAGAGTTATTTTAAAATATTATATTTCCTATTTTAGTTGGTACACTTCCAGGCTTTTGAGTGCCTGTAAAAGTGCACTTGTGCGTTGTATTTGAAAGCAGTGTATGATGGATGCGAGTGGCAGATTTGCCTCTTCTTTCTCAGTTCTTGTGGATTAAGAACCCTATTTCTTTGTGGATTCAGAAACTTTGAATAAAACTGAGACATTATGTGGTCACTTTACCTAGACCTACCTTCCAAATGCTCTCTCTCCCTCTCCAGCAGTTGGCTTTTACAATAAAGCATGCAAATCTAATTCTCTGGGAAGCTGAGCACCCACAGACTTTGCATGTGATTCTTATTAAGCTCTAATAATCATACAAACATACATGTGTGCGTGTGTTCAACATTGAATTTGCAGTAAATTAGCAATTCATGAAATGTAGTAAATTATGCCATCCTGCTCCTTCCAGGAATTAGCTTCTAAAGAATCCACGCACGGTAAAGAACATTACTACTCATTTCCATCAACATGAAGCACTAACCCTCAATGTTATTTCATTAAAATTTAAGTAAATCAAGTAGAAGACATTTACATGTCAAAATATGTATACCTGGCTAAATTGATTTGCTGCAAGCAATGTGCGAGCATGGCGAAGGCTTGCTTCAGTCTTCAGATCTTTGTCCACACCACTGACAGATGATGCTAGAACTCCAAGTTCATCACATACTTGTTGTGCTAGCTTCAGATTTCCTCTGAATACCAAAGTAATTTTACCTTAGTTGAAGAGGAAGTTCTAATTCAAAACATTTTAATATACATCAAAGAGATGTATAATACTATAGTCAGTAGCCTCACCGATGCAAAGCACACTCATGGAGTAGCTGCAGTTTTAGTAGCAAAATTACAGATTTTGAGACAGTCAAGAACTTCTCTTCAGCTACTTTAAGAGCAGCAAAGGCCTCTGGTAGTAGAGAGAAGGAAAAACAGAATAAGTAAAACAATGGGTCAAGGAAGAATGGTAAACATACAATTTTGAGCACAAGCATACATGTTTTTGAATAGTTAACAGAAGAGTTTGAATGTGAACGTGAAAGAGCATGTAACAAAATGCTTTGTTCTGGAGAAGAAAAAGACTTTCTACGCTGTATGACCTTTTTTTCTTTCAAAACTACAAGTATATGCAAATTTACCAATACAAACAAAAATGAAGTATGCCTATTTACACTCATTATTTCCTTTTTGAAGGAAGATTTTGCTACGCTGCCAGAGGGAGAATCTTTACAAAGAGACTGCAACTTGCCAGCTCTTTACAACCCCTTCTCCAAAGCCAGAAGCAAAAAGCAGCCTAGTGGTAAAATACAAATTTGGGAATTTGATTCAATTGCCAAATATAAGATAATTTCAAAAACTTTCAACTGCTTCTGAATAGTGACAGGTTCATGCATTGAAATCTAAAAGTTTATAAAAGAACCCCATGGTGTTTCAGAAATGCATTAAGAACATACTGTGAAGCTAATAGGAAGATGTTCAAGCATTCAATCTGACCTTTGTATCCTCGAAATACTGCTAAATGCTGGATGAGCTTTGCATGTACTGAAGCTGCATCAGATGAACTTAAAACAACCAACACAATACAAGAATAAGAAAGGAATAGTGAATAGTGAATAATACCAACACATGAACAAATCTTCTGATACTCCAGCTAAAGTTTACCTTGAAGCATCGGCAAAGCAAGTGGCATAAACCAGTGAATTTATTCGAGCAAGAGGAGCACTTTAAAAAAGGAAAAAGAAACATGAGCAATCAAAAAAGACACTTAGAAGCAATAAGAGAAAAAAAAAAAAAGCTTTTCACAATATAATACATCCAATTAAGAGTCCAATAATTCTCAAACAAACCAACAAAAGTAATACAAACATGTAAGATTGCACTAAACAAGAACACAGTGAAGCTGCCCTTATTAAGAGAGAGCTTTTGTTAAATTTTTGAAAGGAGTGCTCAAAAGAGCATAATGCAACTGTGACTAGGAATGGAAATCTAGACTAGTAAATTTCATCTCTCAGTTTCTACTGTCTCATTCTTTTAATGTCTAATTATAATCTTCTTTAAGTTACAAGGCAACAGAGCATCGAAAGAAAAACTTAAAAAGCAGAAAAAATAAGTTACAAACAACATGAATATAGTTCCGCTTCCTGAGTCCTAGCTTCAAAGTCTAAATAAATTAAGAAAACAAATCCCTTGAAAAATAGAAAAAGAGAGAAGAATTAAAAATGTCAACATCAACCAAAAGGGTAATCATATGAAAAATAGACTGAGGATTTTTCATTGGAAGCTTCACCTTCACCCAATCAAAAGTGGACTCCTCTATGCTGCTCAAGACATCAGAAGAGCTATGCAGGTCAGGTAACAAATGGGTTGAATAAAATGTGAATACTATGATAATGAAACGAAGAAGTCCCACACTATCCAACATACGCACACATATGAAGACATGCATATACACATAACACTTATGCACAGACAAAGAAAGTATCCTTAACATCTGTATCATATCCAGATCCATAAATTAGAAAGAAAAGGCAGACAAGTTAATGCATCACATGTTCAAAGTTTTTTTCAAAGGAAATAAGCAGGCAAATTTTACCAAACAGTAAAAGTCATACACATAAAGGTGACAAGTAATATTGAAGGGTCCTCATTAATTCACCTGCCATACATCTCCCAAACAGCGGAGCGCATTATGTATGAAGA
This sequence comes from Populus ilicifolia, assembly GCA_015708895.1. Classification (NCBI taxonomy): domain Eukaryota; kingdom Viridiplantae; phylum Streptophyta; class Magnoliopsida; order Malpighiales; family Salicaceae; genus Populus; species Populus ilicifolia. Next base: position 308,849 of record SRLM01000967.1, read on the forward strand.
ACCTAATAATTGCAAAACAGATTTGGGAACTGAGCTGAGTTGCGTAGAGAATCGGTGTGCATCACAATTGTTTCGATGTGCATTCTCTTGGGGCAACAATGGTGAATCCATTGACTTTGGAAGATTGTTGAGCCATGTTGTACTAAAAATACCATCAGTTGTCATTGTGGAGCTTTCAGAGCCAAATTCGCTAATCAAATGAGAACATAATCTTAATTCCTGCAACAAGGAAATAGGAAACGGAAAGGGTTTTTATAGAATACTAATTCTGCATGTTACAAGATTTAGAAAAACTGTCAATAGAATCACCAAAGGCACCAAATACCTTGCAAACATTGACTGGAAATGTTCTCAGCTTCATGGAAGCTTTGGGACCAAATGACAGCAGAGGTCTTTGCACATGCTGCAAATCAAAATATAACTGAATTAAGTAGCTTGTGACAGTATAAACGTCAAAGAACTTTTACACAAGTCTCCAACTGCTGAATCAACATTTAACTAAAATATTCTATGGAATCAAATAAACAAGGCTAATTGTACAAGACCCCCCTGAACTATTGGTCAAAGTACATCAATCCATGGAGTGAAAAGTTTGCACTGGCAGTCCCTGAACTAAGCATTTGATTCAATTTAGTCTGTGTTAGTGAAAATTAGGTTTCCATCCAAATTATAATGGAATTGGCATGTGAAGGTCACATGACCTCATTAAAAAAATATCCTAATACATATTTTCATATTTCTTTTAATAAAATAGAAATAAAATTTGATAAAACCAGTAATAATTTGAAGGAAAACCTAATTTTCACTAATGGCAGACTACATTGACTCAAACAATTACAGGGACTACTTGCACGGAATTTTTGGTCCAGGGACTAATGGTACTTTGACCAATAGTTCAAAGGTCTCGTATAATTTAGCCAATAAACAAAACCAGAACATATTAAACAGAACACGTCTAAGTTCAAAGTTTGAACCAAACCAGCATTTGGTAGCATTGTGTGGTAATATTTCAACAGAACAAGAACAAATTGGATTCTCAGAGACATTTATTTGTCTCTGGCCAAATTCTATGCCTGCTAACTCTACCAACATGTAATTTAATACTTAATAGCCCAATGAGAACTTCGTCACTCTTTCTGCATATTATTTGTGACTTCAAACTTTTGGAACAAACTAACAGTTTCCATGATATAGCCTTCCCCATGAATTGTTTCCATAGAACCAGAACAAATTGGATCCTCAAAGACATTATACTGCTTGGTTTTGGGAGCAGAATATTACCACAAAAAAAATGCAAGCATTCTATTCACAATAAGACTAGCAACTCATAGGTTTAAACACAACGTTGAAACAACCTTTCTCTAAAACAAGCCAAATGCATCAGCACTAGACTGACCCACTCTCCAGTATAAGTCCCAAGCAAGTGTATTGCAAAAACAGTATTTAAAAGGAACTTCATATGTAAAAGGAACTTCACATGTGCTTCTTTTCTGTGTTTTTTATGCTAGCTTGTATGTCTACTCACTACAAAAGCAAGCGAACAGCAGCCACCTTGTTCACTGAAATATTTCTTATTTGCACAACATAGCAACAAACTACTGGAAACAACATAGGTTTGGTAATAAAAGTTTGTGAAGAATTTGTGAGCCTACTTTCTACCAGGTTTTTAACTCACTGATAAAGGTAGGAAGACGCAGGTAAAGAAACAGAAGATTCTAGAACTGACCCACTGTTTCATATTGAAAAATAAACTACTTATTTAACAAACAATAAACTATCACAAGAACACTGGCCTAAACACATTCGTAATATACTACAGTACTCTTCAAGAAAAGAAAATAATAGTAATAAGCTGCTAAGATGAAACTCTAGTGATTCCCAGTCTCACCAGTAAATCAAATTTGGCCAGAGCAAGATGATTAGAAGCAACCAATCGTTTCAACTTTAAACTTTCTGCTCTCTTCAGAGACTCCCTCAAGAGAACAAACAATTGTTGCCCAACAGACAATGAAGTGTCCATGCTGGTTATAGGTGAGAAAGAAGTTCCAAGTACTCCTGCTGAGCTTGAGCAACCGAATTCAGACAATACATTGCATATAGCTGCTAAAGTGTACGCAAGACAACTCTCATTACTTTGCTGCAACAATAATCAGCCATCATCATACAAACAATAATTAGAATTAAGAATATATAAAGCACTACAGTGTCCGGCAAAGCCTCTAAAATTTTGTTGCAACAAAAAGAACTATAACAACAAAAATTCATTCCACATCTCCTTAAATTTATGTGTTATGTTTAACCAAGAGACTAAGAGACAGCACTGAGATTGAGCCTATCGAGGTGGAAAACCATTTTGATATGATTTGTTATGTCCACAGTGCTTGTTTAAATACATGATTTTGAAGGCTGTTGTGGCTTTGTTTTGAAAATAGAAGGGAGTCAATTCTTCTTGATTTTTTTTTTCAAAAAGCAGTTTGGTAAAATACTCAAAACACTCACTATGCCCTATCTTAGAGATCCAGGAATATTAAGAAGGCTAAGGTAGTAGGGTTTGAAAATACACAGACCCAAAAGCAGGTTAATATCTTCTCAAGTTTCTATATTTTTCTATGCAAACTTGTGCAGAGGATGATAGGCAACCCTTGTTGGAATGCATTTTAAAATTCAGGTAAGCATTTTAAATTTTGGTAGCTTAAATAAATCATTCAATTCAAGCTCAAGCATCACCCCAACTAGATGCTTGTCCAAAGAACCACAAACAAAAAAACAAAATTCCTCAAAATGCAGAAATAGCTTTCAGAAAAGTACATACATGTGCATGAATATAAGAAATCATGATTTGAGAAGTGTGAAAAAACACTAAATAAGGAGATTACCTGTTGAGAAAAACGAACTGCTTCAGTTAAAACCTGAAAGTACAAGCAAAACAATTACTGAATGGAAACAATCACAAACATGAAAAGTAGAACATTTCACATGCCCCTAATTGGACTCAAATGAAGCAAGCTCTAGTATTCCTAACCACCCAAGAATTCCCTGAGATTTGGCGAGCTTGCAGAGATTCAACTTGTTTAAGTTTTCAGTCAGTATAATTACTAATTTTTCTTAAGAGAGATTTTTCTCATGCTTACTTGCAAAGCTTGCTTAGGATGCCCAAAGTGTAAATGCATCATCCCCAAATATATCAGACCAATCTCATATCTTCCAGAGCTATTGGACCCAGAAGAAGATGAAGCTGAATCAAATCCCTCGGCCCCTGCACTTTGGTGACAACATTGGTAAAATAAGGCCACTTTCTTACCCAAAGTATAAAATAAGTTCATTTGAGATAAGGAAAAAGATTACAGATGGTGTCAATTATATAACTAATTCAAAGATACCATCTATTCCATGTGGTGATTGTCAAGGTGAAATGAAGTTTGATAGCTGGCACTTGGCCTACACAAAATTGAATTTATTTCAACATATTTTGGTTTTCATAAGCAACAGCAATGACCAATCAGTCCAGCCTAAAGAATAACCTTTGAGGAAAAGGAAAAAAAAAAGAATGAGAGAAATCTAATGAAATGTTGGGTTTTATTGTGTTAGTTAAAAGAACAAGAAATCACGCATTGAAGGTATTATTGTGTTACTAAAAAGAACAAGAAATCACGCATTGAAGGTATTGACTCCAACATTTTGTTTACCATTAGTCATTCAATTCCATTCAAATTAAAGCAAATTGATTCTCTGCTCATGAGAACATGTTTAGGAAAAAACACCTGGAAAGGCCCGCAACTCACTGCACCAAAAGGAAGAGAAGAAAGTGACCCCATCCAACAAAACTTGCCTTGCTAAAATAGAGATCCTTGAAAATCCTCAACATTACTCCGGTGGCTATCACCAAACAAATACAAACATAAAACATCTACAGAGAATTTAACAATGCTTCCTCCTCCCAAAACCCGCCAAATGCAATAAAAACAAAACCTTCACCCCACTTAGAGAAACCGAGTGTACACTTAAGTAATATCACGTTCTACATATCCCTAATTAATAGAAAACTTTGCTTCTCCCATCTATCACAAGGCATAACATGTATCAGGAGATCAGCCTAGTAAGGCCCCCAAACCTATCAAAAATCCATAATATTAACTCTCTATGTATCATCATCCAAACGAAACTGAGATGGCATTTTGGCTGTCCATGTACAATTGACTTGGGGTCCAATTATGAGGGGACCCCTCTGGAGCCCACATCAAAATATTAACTCTAAAAGAAAATCAAAACTATGGATTTGAAAAACCAAAAGAAGATCCTGAGTTTTTCTGGCGAGACACCATGAAATTGCTAGCTGCAAGAAGTTACTTCCCTCTAAAATAAGAAATTTAAATATTCAAGCATGAACATAGAGCAAGTTGCAGCAATAGATTAAATGGGAAAGATACAAAAAGAAAAAGAAAAAAGATTCCTGTACCCACAAGTTCTCCAGACGAGGATATGAGCATTTTGACTCTATATTTAACTATTGTGAAACCATGAGGAGAAAAAAAGGGGGCTACTGATTAACAAATTAAACTTTTTGCAGACAACATGATGCTGCTGGAATTTCCAAGTGGAGACCTCAATTAAAAACAGATAAATTATGTAAGTTCCAATGAACATTTAAATACTGGCACTTGGGAGTTATATAGACAGCTGAATCTTTTTGTTACCTATAATCAAAGTAGCGATGAAGATTATCCAAAGCGGCAAAATAATCATCATGATACAAGCTGTTCAAATATCGTAAGAAGTGAACCTGGATCAAGCACATCCATAAAAAATGATTACAAAACAAATGAATATACATATAATAGGCTCACCAATATAAATAAACATGCTAACTTACACGATGTAGCTCAGGTGCCAATTTTTTAATCTGCCTTAAAACAAGCTCAAAAGAATTTAAAGAGAAAGAACTGTCATGCCTGCAACCAGAAAAAAACAGGATATTAATTTATCAGTTTCAAACTAAACTGCAATTTAAACAGTGAAGAAACAGTATATTAATAGCAGTTGCTTGTGACACTTACTTTTCAATTGCATCTGCTTGCTCCATTAAGTAAGCTTGTACCTGCCAGTTTGTTCTTAGGAATATCTCCCCATAGGGATCAACATCTCTCAATTCATTTCCTGGAGGATGTACATATGCACTAGTTTCTCCACATTTGTCACCATGTTTGGAACTTGGATCTGCAACAACCTCTATGTCTGCAAGTTTTGATTCATCATTCTCAAAATCTGATGGTAATATCTTCATCACATTAATAAACTGAGGAATTCTCAAAAATTTGGACATAGTTTTAGATCCACAGTGTTTGCATGCATTATAAATTCACAAATCGCTAAGTGAATTTTTGTGGAACACCACAAAGTTAAGTAACAAAAAGATCTGTCGGGTTAAACTACCCATAGCCAGATAGTAAAGGAGAAGAAAAAACCATCATAATATTTCGTGAGAAGTGCTCAATCTTCAAGTGCGCATGCCAGCTCAAGTAGATAACAGATAATTATCATACCTTCAACCAATCCAGAAAGTGCTTTAGGCCCGTGAAGGTGAAAAGGAATTCTTTCACTGGCCTGTTTCCTTGCTTCAATTTCTTCATTAACTTTTCCGAACATGAAATTCTCCAAGTCCATGTTCTCATATTCTGATAATGTCTCCAAATCATTACTGGACTCGTCTAAAAGCCGTGTCTCATATGGCATGCAGCTTGACATGGCTTCTTTACAGTAACTCCCAATATTTGTCAAAAGATGGCACAAACCCTGCATTACATTTTTTAATCATAAACACCTAGTCATGCAAATAATAAAAAGAAAGCATCAAATCATTCAATTTCACTTCTTATTCAAAATCAAGTTTCTGCCTTTCTGCCCCCTCCATTTCATTTGGAGGAAAACAATGATCATATCAAGCATGATGGAACACTAAACAAATGAACAGTTATGACCACGAGCAAGAGTACAGCAATACCTCAAACGATAAGATATTAAATGCGAGAATGCAACGACGGAGAAACAATCCCAGATTGCTATTTGGGTCCAAAATAACTTGATTATCTTCCATAACAACTGAATCCAATCCTCCGAGTATCCCTGATACCACAACACGAAAACTTCCAATTAATTTAACACAAACACATAAAACCCAACAAAGAGAATTAAGCAAAAGGGTATTAAAAAGGACTAGAAACTAACCTCTCATTTCAGTAAAGAAGCTAAATAAATCATCCGGCGCTGATAAAGATGATAACCTGCTTGTCAAATGATCTATCAACCAATGCCCCAATGATCCACTGATTTCCTTCAATTGATTCAACAACTCCTCTAGCTTTGGCTCCAATATATCATCATAAGACTGCAACATCAAATCCACAAATTTTATCCAAAAATCAAAATTTTATTCTTTTGCACTGAAGGCCATGTTTGGCTCGCTTAAAAACAGCAAATACAAAACAATCCTTTATTTTCCTTTAAAAAACGAGAAATTAAAGTTTCTAAACAGAACCCCTTACTTAAAATCATCAAAAGATTCAAATTTTATAAGAAGAAATCCACAATTAAAAAGCTTAGTCACTTAAGGGCATGTTTGGTTCTTTCCAGAATTTAAAATACAACAACAACAACAACAAACAAACATTTTTCCTTCAAAAACGAGAAATTAAAAATTCTAAATGGAACCCATTATTCATTACATCTCTAAATTCAAATCCAATACAATTAAAAAGCAATTGTTAATCAAAATTGGACTTCCAATAATAAGCGAACCAAACACCGCCTTAGGACTCTCTCTAAAAAAAAAAAGACTTTCGCAACAGTACTAACTTTTGTGAGGGCTAATAAGTAGAGCCCAAGACGGTTGTGTTGAGAGACGGAGGAGAAAGGGAACGGTGGTGTTGTTTGAGCAGGTAATGCGTAGGTTTGAAGTAGTAAACAAACTGAGACTTTGTGTGGTGTTAATGCAAACGCGTTTGTCATCGGAGGTGGCTGCGGTGGCGATGCCATTTTGGGCTTTCTCTCTCAGTGTTGAGAGATTTGGTGAAGTGAATGGTATACTGATGGAGATGGTTTAGGGGTTTTGGGATTTTTGGGGTTTCGAAAAGTACCGGCAAATAAATGTTTTAAAAAACTAAAAACAAGTTGGTTTTTTTTCTCAACAACATGAATATGATTTATTCTTTTAAAAAATTAAATTACGGGTATGATTTCAATTTGATATGTTTTTATTTTTTGTATTTTTTTGTATTAAATAACATTTGTTTTTTTAAAAAAAAATTAGTTAACCTTTAAAACTTTTTTATACAAGTGTGTGCGCATTTAATTTAGGAATATTTTTTTCAATAAGAAAATTTGCAATCCCTTATCAATAAATTGCAGGAGGACATCCATGAATGGACTTTTAGTCTCAATGGCTTTGAATCTAAGCCTGTTTTTGGCTTTGTTTCTTCCAAACTATTCTCAAGTATGAACATTCTCTCAATCCAAAAAATCATCCAACCGTTGTTCTACTCATGCCACCAAACTTCAATCATCTCATTCCTGAATACATGTCTCTGTTTTTTTAGACTGATTTTTTTGTATTTTTATTTATTTTCTTACCAATAAAAAGCAAAGAGACAGATAAAATAATCTCAAAAAGGTAAAATTAAAAAACCATTAATAACCTTAATTGGAAAAAAGAAGAAGATAAATTAGGTGTCCTTTTGCTTTCTTTTTTTACTATCAAAATTAACTGATATTTTATTTTTATATTGAGGCTTGGTTTGATGTGAGAATAAAAAACAAAAATAAAATAAAATATGAAAGCAGCAACAAGCATTGGTGGTGGAGGCAAGGATGATTCTTCTGCTGCTGTTTCTACCAAGAACAATAAACCCAAATGTATGAAAACCGATCCTTCTTGTCTTCTATTTTTGAAATCCAGTCGGTTCCAATTTATGATTTTTGTGGTTTTTTTATTGATTTGATTTGAATTATCTCTACCCTTTATGTTAAATCTTGGTGGTAATTGGGAAAGTCTTGATCTTTTTAATTTTCTTGAAATGGGTTTTTGTTTGTTTTTGTAAAGGTGATTGCTTTTGTTGGGTTCTTAATGAATTATAGAGGATGTGATTGTGTTTTTTATTGGAAATCTGTGGATTAGGTTATTTTTTGGTAAACAATAAATGGTATTTATTAAAATGTTGGTTCTTTACATGTATATTTACCTGCATTGCATTTTTATCCGGCGCATCTGGTGCTTACCATGTTGAAATGCTGCTGTTTCAATTTCCTTGTGGGTGCTGGACTTTGCAAAATCAAATCATGGCCTGTGATTCTGAGTGAAAATCTTTGGACTGATTTTTGTTTGTTCTTGGTGGATGCAGATTCTAGATTCACACAGCAAGAGCTTTCTGCGTGTAAACCTATTTTAACACCAGGATGGGTATGGCCTAGAATGTTTTACTGTTGATTTTTGTTGTCTTCTGCTGCTTTAGTTTATTACTGTTCTTTGTTTTCTAGCTACTCGTACTTCATTCTTGATTGTTTTCAGGTCATTTCATCATTCATTGTTATTGGAGTTGTGTTTATCCCTATAGGCCTTGCTTCCTTGTTTGCATCAGAAAATGTATGTCTAATTTAATCTTGTTTGATTTCGTTGCTAATTACCTTGTTTATTAGATGGCACTAACATGAAGCTTTCTTTGTTCCCATCTTGCAATATGTAGTTGGTGGAAATTGTGGAACGATATGACACAGATTGCATTCCTCCTGCTTATAGAAATAACAGCCTACATTACATACGAGCCAGCGAAACAAACAAGACGTGCACTAGAACCTTCAATGTTAGTCCAATTTCCTTGATGTTCTTAAAGAAATTTGGATTCTCCCTTTTATTTCCATCTTCCTTCTTTCAATCCAAGCTGTATTTTAATTTTTTTTCAAGATGCCTTAACCAAAGACCTTTTTCAGGTTCCAAAGCATATGAAAAGTCCTGTTTTCATCTATTACGAGCTTGATAACTATTACCAAAACCATCGCCGGTAAGTAGAAGATATATATTTATGGTTGTGTGCCTTTTATGTTTCTTCATAAGTTAATAACTTTTCTTGTTCATTAAGGTATTAGATTTATAAATGTCATTTTCCTCCATGCAAGTTGTTGTCCTCTGAAAATCTGATGTTACACCTGCTAAATACACTTATTTTGAGTTATTTTTGTAGCATGAAAGCTTCTCTTCTAAGGTTGCTTTGACCTGTAAGACCTTCAAAAGTGGTACAGGCTTATGACACCTTGAAAAGAGGGACTTCATCATTATTATAATTATCCATCTAATCATGGCTATATGGTAAGCGTGTTGTTATTCTTGAGATCACCAAGGCGTTTAATTGAAGAACAACTACCTTCTGTGGTCTTCAATTTCTCCCGTTCTTACCTTCTGTGCTCCCATGGAGGTTTGACTTGTTAGAGGAATGGAAAAAAAATAGAGACAAAGCTGTTAAATGTGTGGATTGTCACATCAGATGATGGAATTGAGAGTTTGAAAGAGCAGAAGTGTTTCAATTGTTGCTCAACTTAGAAAACATAATAAAATACAAAAACGTAACTGATGTTGTCAGCTGTATGCTTTCTCCATATTTTCTTGTCTGTTCCTGAGCTTGCGCATGGAATTTACAAATTATTCATGCATTCCCTTTCCTTGCAAATTACACTTACGCTGTTTACGGGTTGTGGAATTTGAATTTAGCTCAGTTGATGATATGGTCTGCTAGTGATATTTTTAGCTGCTTAATTTTTCATTCCCCATTCTCTATAAAATTAGATGGTTTTCACTCCTCAATTTGGTCCTAGAAACTTGCAAGTATGCAAATCCTCATGGAAAATTTTCTTTAGAAAATCCCAGAACCCAGATTCACATTTGTCAGCATGGAAAAGGAAGTGGAAAAATCACTACTAAGGTCAATTTTGGAGTTGACAATTCAACTTCGGTTATGTAGGCTGCATTGCAAGTGATGTTGTGCTTATAAATAATTTGTTGTACATTCTAGCTATTTGTTCATTCTCATTTGAGAGTCTGGATTGATCTGTTGGTCTGCACCCATATTACCATGTCTATTTTTGTTAATATGCACAATATGTGAATTTGAGTTAAAGTTTCACTTAGAGATTTTGAATCATTTTGGGTTTCCTTACTTTGCTATGATATGAACTTTTCCCCCGCAAGTTACTGATAAATTTTCATCAATTGTGGAAACCGCATCGTGGTTGAATGTGCTCTTCACCTATGAGATTAATGTACTGCTTAGGCTGTTACCACCTTGTACTTGAGTTCTGATATCGTTTGACATGCTTCTGCTATTTGAAATGTGAAAAAATGGTTTACAGATATGTAAAAAGTCGAAGTGATACACAGTTGCGAGGCAAGGCCAGTGAAAGTGCCACAGATACCTGCAAACCAGAAGCAGTCACTTCGAATGGACAACCAGTTGTTCCCTGTGGCCTTGTTGCTTGGAGTTTGTTCAATGACACCTACAGGTTTTCAGTCAAAAACGAGGTTTTAGAAGTTAGCAAAAAGAACATCGCTTGGAAAAGTGACCAGGAGAATAAATTTGGTTCTGATGTTTATCCTAAAAATTTCCAGAGTGGAAGCTTGATTGGGGGTGGAAAACTCAATTCAAGCATGCCTGTACGTATCTCCCTCTTCTTCCGTGCTTGTTTATGTTTTGTCATATAGTTTGTTTATCCATTAAATATACTTGATTTTCCTCCTTTTTCTTGTTCCGCAACTAGTTCTTTGCCTTCTCCCCCTTCTAAATCCATCTAGTTGCCGGTTTTTTTCATGAAATAGTTGAGTGAACAAGTAGATCTAATTGTATGGATGCGCACTGCAGCACTGCCAACGTTCAGAAAACTATATGGAAAGATAGAAAGGGACCTTCCTGCTAACACTACAATTACGGTTATCATTAAGAATAATTATAATACTTACAGTTTTGGAGGCAAAAAGAAGCTGGTTCTTTCAACCACGAGTTGTTTAGGTGGAAAAGATAATTTCTTGGGCAGTGCGTATCTATTTGTTGGTGGCTTGTGCTTGTTCTTGGCAGTGTGCTTCATACTTGTATATGTGTTAAGGCCAAGGTGAGAACGGTTCAAAAATCTTATTAATTGCTCGTTTTTCTCTGCTGTCAACAGTAAATCTTCCTATGCTTTGATGGAAATATTCATCTTTAGCTTTTGAGATGATTTATATGCTTTGTGCAGGCCCATTGGCGATCCATCCTACTTATCTTGGAACAGGAATCCAGGAGGATAAGTGAATTAGAACTCTAAACCATGTTCTGTCAATTTACAAGTTTGTGATCCACCTTCTAGCCATGCTCCTGCACAAGCTTCATTTCTATCACACCAAACCAACAGTTCCGTATAGGAATCTAGAGCTTTGCGTTCTGATAAATGCAATGACATATTATCATTAACTTATTATATGATGGGCTGATTTTCGTCGTATCATTTTGCCCTGTTGCTAGTGGTTTTTACAATGAGATGCGACACTGGTCAGATAAATCCCTTCCTTACTAGCTTTTCCAAACCTCCTCCTGCTTTCATAATAATCAAGTTAAATAACATTATTTGCTGAGATACAGAAAGACTATCAGTAGCATTTAATGGCTGATACAAATAGAATAAAGGACTTGATCAATGTCTTGCGTGCTGTTGTGCTGTTGTGATCAATGTCTTGTGTGCTGTTGTGGTCATATTGGCATCAATGCTTGCAATCCGTTCTCCTGCATATTGAGAAGAAAACTCGTGAGCAGTATTTCAATGTTTTACAGTGTAAGAAGAGGATGTTCCCGTAGCAATGTTCCTAGAGTATGTTTTTTAATAATTTCCAGTGGGAAACAGAGCTTCAATGAGATCTGCTAAAACCAGTCGAGGTTGGGAGACTGATCCATCATTCCAGTCTTCACATTTATGATTCATCAAGATGGGCAACAGAAGGCTCAGATGGAACAGTCAAAACATTTATTTTAATTTATTTTTTTAAGTTGCATGTTGATCTGTCAAGTTGACTCACATCAGATAAACTTTCATCCTATTTTATTTAAAACTTGTTCTAGGACAAAGGCTAAATCATCTGTCTAGGGTCGAGTTTAATAACTCTGTAATCTTTAGCCATAAACAGAACTTACACGTAGAATTGCCTGCAATTCTTCCAAGCCATCAGGGTTTGAGGCGTTGCAGGTGATCTTATTGATAGAGTTGTCAGTAATTTCTCCACCTGCATCTTCCACATCCTGCTTTCGAGTTATAATACATCCGATCCACATTAATTAAAGAATATGAAATGATATATTACTTTAGTGTTTAAATTTGTCTTCTGTTACCTTCAGCTTGTATGTTTCCTTTGCAAGAGACCATACGCCCTGAAAATTGTTGAGCCTAACATAACCAAAGAAACACTAGAACATTGAATTGAAGGAACACGAGCATATGCATGTTCATGTCTTATGCTAAACTAACATTATCATGCTGAATCCAAGCTACTATTGATTTGAAGTAATTCTCTTTGATCTGAAAAAAAGAATAAGAAGAAAATTTGCTCATCAAATCGAATTTAACAGAAGCAAATGGTTCTGCCGAATCAATAAATTAACTGTAACAATGTCTGCTAAACTAACATATACTTTGTTGGCTCTCGTCTCAAGATTTGCAAAAGCTTCCAGGAACTTTATCCACTCTGCTCGCTGTCATTTGCGCTAGATTAATTTTTTATCTTAAAGTGTTTCAAAAGATAGCTCTTGCCATCAACAACATTCTTATTAAATATATATATATATATCCCCAACATTCAATGTGGAGCTTGCAGCATTTGTTCCTTGAAGATATCCACAAATGGACAACACAGCCAAAACGTTAACAAGATATTTTGCACCCTAGAAGAAGAAGAAGAAGAAGAAGAAGAAGAAGACATGGTGATTGGTGAATACTGAAGAAGAAACAAAACCCTCTTTCTATCTACAACAGATCAGCTGATCTAGCTTGTAATAAATCAGCATTAAGATCGAACATTATTAATGTATTGTTGGCTATGTGTACATGGTGAAAATTAATGTTAATTTAGCAGCTTTAGGAAAGGCACGGGGCTTGTGGTTGCGGGGGACAAAGTAGTTGAAAATAGGTAGTGAATTATTTGATGACAAACTTGTCGGCATGTGCGGTTGCATGGATGGATTATACTTTAGTCTCTCTTTTCTTAATACAGCTACAACTTAGTCCTTCATGTTTCAAACCCTTTCAATTAATTAGTCCCTTGATTCTTGTTGATCGTTGTCTTTTTTAAAATATCAATTGGTTTTCTCTTTGTGAATTTAAATTGGTAAATGGAACGTACCATTTACCAATTTAAATCAACAATGCATGGTTTAATAAGATAAATGATCAACATGTCAAGGGACTAACTTGTATATTTTCAAACATAAAGGACTAAGTTATAATCATGCTAAAAACTTGGAGACTAAAGTATGGTTTATTCATTAAACAACGAGAGTCAACGACAAATTCGTCCTCTTGAAACAAATCAAAGAATGAAATGATCAAGTCTCTTTCTTTTTTCTTTTAAAAGATAATGGTATTTGTGTTTGATAATGTCTCAAAATAAAAATAAAAGGAATAAAAATATATTTAAGTAAGAGATATTCTCTTTATTTTTATTTATTTTTATTTTTTTTATCTTGAAATATATTACCAAAATATCATTAGGGTTTATTTGTTTCTGTATTTTAAAAGTGTTTTTTTAAATAATTTTTTTATGTTTTTAAATTATTTTGATGCATGATATCAAAAATAATTTTTAAAAATTAAAAAAATATTATTTTAATATATTTCTAAATAAAAAAATATTTTAAAAAGTAACTACAATCATATCTCTAAATACATTTTAAAAAATCAAGCAAGTGATACACTAAAACCAAATTTCACATTAGAGGCAGATTTCACATTAAAGGAATATTACATAAGTATATGTATAAAAAAAGAATATTACATAAGTATATATATAAAAAAAGAATATTACATAAGTATATATATATAAAAAAAGTGAACATGCATTAGAATCAAACTTGACACCAAAAGACTCTGAAAGTTTTATTAATCTAATTCAATTACAATTATTCGATTACTATAAGTTGGAGTATAGAATACAAAGGTATATTTATCTATTAGAATACATTAGACTCCAACGTTAGAGATGGCAAAATTTTATGCCTTCCCAACTCAACAACTATAGTTAGATGGTAAATTAATGAAATCAAGTCAAGAGGCCATGGCGTGGTTCGCCAATATGGTACAAAGAGCAAAAGAAATGATTAGAAACAGCCCCAGCTTCTTCAGAAACAAACCAAGCTTACTCCCTCCACCACCTCTTATGGTAACTAACAAATCTCTCTCCTTCTCATTGTCATCGCTCTTGATGATTAGTTTTCCTGCAGGCTTCTTCATTGGCTTGATATTTTTGCTAGGGCAAAAACCTTCCTCATCTACACTTCCACTTCCCATGAAGTCATCCGTTAATTTCCCATTTCCCACATTTTCTCCCAAGTAAAAACAATGCATCAAGAGAATGACAATCATACAAACAACATTGCTTGCTAATCCACTGAAGTTTTCCTTTGCAGTAGTTTTGGATGGTTTTGTGGCATACCTTCGTGTATTTTCTGCTTTCTCAATGGAAAAGTTGGCGGCCACCACTGCTGGATTCAGGTAGATTTTAACAGTCTGTGATGGGACTAATTGGTGGAAGAATGTCTTGGTTGCTTGGCGAGTCGAGACGAAAAGTCCATGGTTAACTTTGATCTCCTCCACAACTTCAAAGCTTGGTGAACTAGCCAGATCATCCACAATATTGCTCTCCTCTATGAAGTTATCATCATTAGGCTCATCATTAATGAATCCAAGTGAAAAGTCCTCACTGTCATTGAATCTCATGCAGTCACCAGTGTGTCCAATTTCTCCTGCAAATTAATCGATTTTCACATTAAGAAAGAAAAAAATAAAAATAAAAAATAAGGGAGGTGACTGAATTAAGACACGGAGATTAAAAAAAAATACCTAGAACTCCATGCTCTTCTCTACTCCTGAAATTTGAAATATTTTCTATTGGAACAATCTTGGTTTCCTCCGTAAAACTCTGTACAATGAGGAAGGAGAAGGATTGAGTACTCATATTTCTTCAACTAGCATTGAAGAAGTTGCTAGGTTAATTTATGCAAAGATCAAAAGCTGCATACCTTCTCTAGTTCGTCATTTGACATTCCAACCCATCTCAGGTTCTCTACCATCCTCTCTGCCTTGAACGTTTCATCTAGGTCACTCATCTCTATAGACATGCTGCTTGTACTAGGGTCAACCCATGGTTTGTCAGCCCATCTTGTAGAGTTCATCATCATGTCACTGTACATATTATGTTGGACATCCTTCCCAGCCATGAAAGTGAAATCATGATCAGCAGTGGCATAGTTTCCACTCCAAGTATCTTGAAAACAAGATTGGTTTATCAGTTCTTGAGATGCATGAGCTACCGAAAGAATTTCTTGCAAAATGTCTGTTTGATGAGTGCTTGTGCTTTCTGGCATGCAAGGTTGATGCATCATTTTTATGTCAGTAAATCCAAACTGAGGGAAATCCTCCACTTCCAATGGAGGCAATGTGAACCTATGCTGCAACCTTGCACACTCTAGCGCTATATCAACCTGCCAAAACAAATGAATGTAAGAAAAATTGAATTTCTATGTATACTATCAAAGATTTAATTTTTGCAGATCATTTTAATCATGTTTTTTTCGCGAGATAATATTTTT
The DNA here is from genome assembly GCA_015708895.1 of Populus ilicifolia. NCBI lineage: Eukaryota > Viridiplantae > Streptophyta > Magnoliopsida > Malpighiales > Salicaceae > Populus > Populus ilicifolia. Next base: position 324,709 of record SRLM01000967.1, read on the forward strand.
TTACCTTTGATGGTGGGTAAGGAACTGTTGAATAGTTTGGAAATTGTGGAGCTGACATGCCAAATGATCCATCCATGGACTGTATCCATTTCCCATTTCTTGATTCACCGATGTTGAGAGGGGATCCGATGGCACGGTAGCTGGTTGAGCAAGTATCTACATTTCTATGCATAGTATAATTTGTACTCTCATATTCTTCACATCTTCCATGATTTTCAGAATATTGTTCAATGCTAGAAGAATGTTCACAAGGCATTTGATTTGTCGTGGAATCATAATGCTCTCCAATCTTTGGGATATTTGCACTCCTTTTTGACACACGGCATAGTGCATATGCGTCCTGCGCGCATAGGTTCACCCAGGAAAAGCTTAATTATAATCAAATCATATCACAAACTCATGCATTTAATTATCACCAAAACACACACTCACGTGTGCGTGCGTGCGTGTGCGTGTGTGTGTGTGAAGATATATCAGGGTGATGAGAATATGAGTTGCACCTGCAAGCCAGTATTAATCTCGCATTCTCGCTCATCAAGGCGATATTCATGCATAACCCAACCTGTTCTAGCACCATGGGGAGCTCTTCCTCTATAGTAAACTAGGGTTTTCTTCATGCCAACAGCCCGCATTTGGGAGATCACTTTTCTATCCTTGCCAGTGGCCTTCCAATATCCAGCCCTAGTTGCTCGATTAGTCCTCGATCCATTCGGATACTTGCGGTCTCGAGGACTAAAGAAGTACCACTCTAGATCTTTGCTAGGCAACAATGATTTTCCTGAAATATGTTTCAATGATTAAGCATGTTAATATAATATATAAATATGTTTTGTTATTTATTTTTTGATCATACAGGCATCTAGATGGAAGATTTATAAAGAAAAAGGTATAAAAAATAATGACTTCAATCCACAGATGAAACAAAGACTATGACGTATTCCATTGAAGGAATGCAAATAAAGCATTGCATGACACTTTTGCTGACAATGCAATCTGTTCCTTTCCTCAAGAGCTTTTTGACTTGGAAATCATTTGGTAAATTGATACAACTTCATGTTCACAACAGGAACCCTAAAGATGGAGGGACCATATGTCTTGTAGTCCCAAATACACTTCACTTCCTTTAATTATTGCTAGAAATATTCTTGTTATATTGTAGTATATATCTTATGTTATTATAAAGTTTAAGATTTTTGACCAATAAAGCATGATCAATGCATGTAAATGGATTTAAAAACATAATTGTTAGACAAGAAGAAGAAGAAGAACCCCTAAAGAGTATTTGAACAGCTCGTTCTCTGTCTCTCCATTGGAAAAGGCATTGCTGCTAGCTTAGCTTCTTGTATTCACCTTCTTCTTCTTTTTTCCATAAAAAATCCAACATATTTTTCCAAATAATTAGGGTTTTTGTTTTTTTGATCCAACATGAGGAGGATTAAGTTCAAGAATGCCTGCAAATTAAACTAGAATGCTGTCATCATGTGGCCTACCCTAGTAGCAGATATTAGGGCTTGAAGCAATCAAAAACCAATAAAGAGTTGCATGTCTAATTAATAGCCAAGGATGATTGATTAACCTAAATTAATCTGAATATAATTTTTAATTGTAATTGATATATATATATATATACACTAGTTATATGTTCCAAAACTATCATACAAGAATGGGATAAAAAACACTGTATATATTTGCTTTTTCTCTCAAATATTCTTTATCCCTTTGCTCACTCAATCTTTATTTGGTTCATGTAATATGGATCATGCAAGCAAGCTAATAAGGCACTAGAGAATTTTCTTTCTTTCTTTATGCATAAAGTATGCAAGGAAAGGCGTGATGATCTATGGACTCGGGACCGGGTTGAGATATTATCATACCTGGTAAATCCCATGGCTCACACTTGTAGAGATCAACTTCAGGGATGATCTCTAATTCAATCTTATGCGCATTGATCTTTCTTCTGAGGTAGTAAGCAACGAGTTCTTCGTCGGTAGGGTGGAAACGAAAGCCAGGAGGCAATGAAACAGGAGCCATCTCTTTAATTTAATTCCTTTGAGACTTCTTCTGATGTTGATCAAGAAATATCTATATGAAACTCAAAAAAGATAGCTAGCCTCCTTCTCAAAAAATGAGACCAGCCCTTATTGGAGAGTAATATAATCAGCAACTGTACAGCAATTCCCTGCACACAATCAAGTGTGAGACACAAAAGTTAGTCTTGTAATCTAATTTTGATTAAAAAACTGAACAAAGAAATTTGAGGATCATTTAGATGTCATGATCATGAATGTATTTTAAAGTAGTATGCATGATCAAGACACAAATGGGAGGGAGGGAGGGAGGGAGGGAGCGAGCGATGTGACCTTGCAGAAGAAGCACCTAAGGCATGCAAGAGAAGGTAGGAAGCTAGCTTGAGAGCAGAGATCACAAGTTGGATGGAGAGGGAAAATGAGGGAGCTGGTTGGGGTTTTGATATAAGAACAAAAAGAGGGGAAGAAAAAGCAAAAGGCGGTCCTGGTTTGCCACCGGCCCCAAGACTTGCACTTTTCCCTTTTCAATTGCTTTTTTCAAATCAAATGATTCTTGTTTTCTTTCATTTCAAGCTAATCTACTCTCTCAATCTCTCTCCATTTATCCCATGCTTCGTCCTTGTCCTTTCTCGGAATCTCATGACTCCACATGACACAATACCTATATATATTTTGATGCATTGCCACCCTTTCCATGGTGGATTTAGCATCTACTGTTATACCTTAACGACAAACTGTCCTAGCCGAATTGCGGCTGCATTTCTTAACTGAAAATGTTGTCTGTTCCACATGCTTAATTCCTCGTGAAATTTTAAGCAATCTTACCTCTTTGAACCACTCCATGATCCAATGTGTTTCGTTGATTGTTAGAATCAGTTCTTGGATCAAAAAGGTTCCGATAAAGTTTGTGATGTAAACTCCCTTGCAAAAACAGAGATGATGGGTTTATTCTTATCAAATAACCATTTCAACTTAAAATTTTTAGTTATTAGATGAATTTTAAAGTATGATTTATATTATTTTTTAAAATATTTCTTCAATTCAAGATTTTCTAAGCTTGAAGTTTGTATAAACTACACTATCTTATGTTAAAAAATAATAAGATTTAAACTTATAATTATTTAAAAAGCAAGTTCTATCTCAATTTAAAATTTAAAATTATTTTAATATATAATTTTATATTATTTTAAGAGATGCACATGTATGGAGTAATGGCCTTCTTCGGGATTGGGATTGATGTCCCGGTGCCGGCCAACTCCTGAGTTTTTCTTTGTAGTTAGGGAAGAGTGCTGGGTCTTGTCCGTCGAATTGTTTTTAACAGAATCACACAAACAATTACGAACTCGAAAAGACTTGCATATTTACGCATGCATGTATGTATAAAGGTTGCTGTCGATATTTCAATTTTCAGGCGATCGAAAGAGATCCTCTACATGATTAGTCATAGTACTTACACAGATCATTCGCAGCAATCACAACGATGGCTACAGATTGAAATAATTTGAGCGTGCTGCTCTATCTGTGATGATCACTCTCTTGAGTAACAAAGTTTTTTCTTCTTTTCAGAGACTAAGGTGTTGAAAGAAAATTATTTTAAACAAAGAGTAATGCGAAATAAAATAATTAACACAAATTCCACCGAAAGATTTCTCATGAACAAGTTTTTGAGACATATAGTTCATATGAATGGAAGTTTTTCAAGAACTAGCTTAAGGAAGCTGGAGTAGTTTTATGTAAAATGTTAATATTAATCCAGAAGAGTTTCTGGGTAACACAGCCGTACTCACATTCTAAATCAGTGCAAAATCCATACCCACATGCGCGCATTGTGCACAGATTGAAAATCAAGAGTCGTAACAGACCATAACCTAGCTTGTTGCCAAGCTACAGAAGAACTAAAGACGTACAGGTATCATATATAGGAACTGATAGGCTGGGTTCACGAGGGCTCATGTGGGTCCAGCTTTTGCCGCGTGAAGGAAAGGTGATACGTGGCATAATGGGATCGCTTGTAAGCCTTCTTGAACCTTTTTTTTTTTTTTTTTTTTGCAAGTGATGACAAATGATTCTCTGCCATGCATGCTTTTCCTTTACATCAATCAATCTTTTGGTTCTTTTCCTCATTTTTGGAGTTTTATTCATGCTTTACCCATCGTGCTTGTCTTTTTCATTTGCTTGCATCTACTTTAACTTGGTTTTTTTTTTTCTTTTAACAACCCAACAATATATATATATATACACACACATACACCATGCATCATTGATTGTTTACAGGAAAATTTGAGAGAAAGAAGATATCACACATTAATTAAAATTTTGATTTTAAAAATGTGAAATGTTCCATGCTTTGTTTTAAGATTTGCCCTTCTTTTGTATGAATTTTATATTAAATGGATAAGAATTAACTTAGTAGATCAGCTAACAATCTAATCGACGGGATCAAAGCTCAAATAGAATTTGATTTAATTTTTAAAATGAAATCATTTTAATTTTGTTAAAAAAAATAATTTACGTTAATATAAATTGATCCACTAGCTCGTGATTCAAAGCTTAGATTAAACCAGATCTTAAAATTAAAGTCGAAAATTTTCATTTCTTTTCTTAGTCAAGGACATGAAACCTGTGCGGATTACTCAAAGGAGTGTGTGTGTTGTCAAAGCCGTACGTTTCAATGAGTTTATACATGGGATAGCTCTTCCATCGAAGTTGGATAACGAAAAGAAAACCCATATCCAAGCACAACCTTCATGTACTTGATTGTTTTACACAATCTTCTTTCAAAATAGGCTGGCTAGTTGCTATAATAAATTGGATTTGGAGATCTTTTAATAATGAAACTATCATTGGGTGGCAAGAAATGTTGGATTCTTCCAGTGAAAAAGGCACGTTCTAACACATTCCAACCAATATAGAATGATTAGAGAGGAGTTTGCCATGATCTTTTGCCATGATGCATTATTCTGTTCCTCAAGAAGAAGAAATGTTTGATATAAATCATTATTTTTTTTCATAATTAACTCAGATTAATTTAAATACTAATTCACTAATAAATCATTGCTATTGCCGAAAGAGAAACCTCACTATGTTCTCTTTATAGCCTTCAGTCTCTCTCACGGACGTCATAGCTAGACTTACATTAATCAAAAGCCCGAAAGTAGAAAAGAAAAGAGAAATTATTTAGTATATTAAAAGATGTGTTTGTTTCCTACGTGGGAAAGCAATCTCTAGTTTCTTCGACTAGAGAGAAAAATAAATAAATGAACATTTTGATTCAACTAACATTCTAGTCTATTTAAACACTAGTTTTTTTTTTACATGATATGCCTTTTGAACCTATAAAAATATATAACATATAAAACTTAGAATATATATATAAAAGAAAAAACCTAAAAATTTGATATATAATAAATAAATAACTTTTAAAATATTAAAATAGTGACTCTTTGGATAATACTTTTTGAAAAAATAAAGTTATAACAAAAATATATTGAATCGATTCGAGTGAGCCAACAATATTTAACATATAAAACTTAGAATTTGATGTATGAGTATGTAATAACTTCATAAAATTTAAATCAAAATAAATTAAAAAACTTAATTATAATTAACAAAAAAATCTAAAAAAATAACTAGAACAAACATAAAATACTGGCCCATGCTGTTGCTCAACCCAAATTGTTTTTAACATAGAAAAAGATGCTCAAATTATGCAAAACTTAAAATTCAAAACTTAGGTTATTAACTTTGGATACATTAAGATGAGTTAATTTAATAATACAATTTAAAACATTAAATAAATAAAAAGATGTTATCTTTAAAATTAGTGAAAATTTTTATAGAAATAAAAAGAAAAAAATTAGAGCACAGTCTTCAAATAAAATAAATTATGCATGGTAAAAGGAAATTTTAAAAACCCCTAGGCCAAAGTTATTTTTTTATTTTTTTAAAAGTAATCAAGTAATTTCACCATTCAAAAAATTACAAGAAAACCAAGATAATCCCAAACAATTCTAGAATAACAATGAACCTCGTGTGAAAACTCTTTTAGGTACCCTCTAATACCACTCCATTGATTTTTTTAGTGAAGGGTAAAAATATACTATCACTACTACACTTCATAATAATTACGCTTCATAATAAAACACAACATATACATTGTTTTAGGTTTTTGTAATTTAAACTATTCTAATGGAGTGATTTTTCAAGTATATCATATTAGATAGTATTAGCTTAATCATTATTTCAAACAAGTTCTTGATCACTGTGTCAATAAAACAAGAAGACTTAGCATTTGATTATTATATCTTAGAAAAGAAAAGACAAAAACAATTAGAATAGAAATATATTTAATTGAAAAGACAAGAAAATAAAATAATTATGTTTTATAATAATTTTACAGTAAATTTATATATTTTCAAACAAAAAGTATATATAAAAAAAATGTTTCATTGTCCCTATTATTATTATTTTTTATTTTTTCGTCTTGAGATAAAAGCCAAGCTTGTATCAACATCAATGTTGAAATGTGAGAGCAGCTTTTTTATCGATTGCCTGTACAGAGGAGGGCATGGCATGCATAGGCAAAAGACTTAAAGACTACATGAAACTTTTCCCGTCTCGTGCAAAAAACTTCATCTTCAGAACTTGGATCATCCACCTCAAGTTGCTGAGATACATAGATGAGTTATTTGCTGAAAAACTTGACAACATACCTAATCCGGGATCTGTACAGAGCTTACAGAGAAGGATCCTAAGAGAAATTATACAATTCGCTGCCCCTTTCGGTGTGAGAATCAATATATAGCAACCTACTGTAAAAAGCAAGTAAAAATCAGCTTTTTTCCTGGTTTTCATTTGATTTGTTGTATCCTTCAATGCCATAGTGCTGGTATACCATAGCTTCATTCTCCTCCCACCATCGTCCTGCTTCTTTCTCGGCAAATCGTTTACGGCTGCAAAATATACATCAAGTATATATGTATGATCAGTTAACAGATATTTGAATCCTGTATTTAACAGATTCCAGCGCTTATTATTAACATGGAAAACAAATTACCTGAACCTGACTCGCTTTAGACCCTTTTCTCCGCCTGGAGAAACTGTAAATGTAATGTATACACCAGGTTCGTACTGTTCTACCCATTCGAGCTTTGACGCGTTGGTTCCCTTCCGTCGAGGATCTGTTGTCGTGTCATGTAAATCTTCCCCTGGCATGCTGTTTTCACGGCACAACTCTCTCCCATCCAAGGACTTTAGCGAATTGGAAAACACAATAGGAGAGCTAGATAAACTATCTACGTTGCAGTCTTTTGGCAATCTAACTCGAAGAGGTGAATGAGTAGAAGCAAACACAGTAGGGGTATCTGCGTAGTCAGGTCTGGTCTGAGGCTGATACGGATCCCCTCCGTCTTCTGCTCCTTTCCTAACTGAGCCTTTGTCGGACATTGCATGAAGCTGAAAGAAAAAGTTCTAACGATTTTTTAGTTGGATTTACTCAGCTCCTGAAAATCTTAATTGCTGAACTCCAATCTCTCATGAATTGAAACGAGTTAACAAAGTTTGGTCGGTGAGTTTCGTTTAACTTGTCTTGCGAAGAATGTTAAAGACTTACAAGTACGTAAAGAAGCAAAACATTAAACCGACCCACAGAATGGCAGAAGGAAAGAGAATCACCCTTAATACCAAAGCTTTAATTATCCCATTTGCTGCTTTACGCTTAGCTGCTTCCTCCCTAGCCAGTAACCAAGTTTTCTCTATTGTTTGTTGACATTCTTGAATCTTCTGGCTTCCAGCTTGACATTGGATTTCGAGGCCCTTCGCCTATTAGAAACAAAAACAACTCTGAAGAGCCGAGCAGAACATATTCAAGCCAAAGGCAGCACAGAATCAACTAGGTTGTGCAACAGGTATTCTTTACATGATAAACTTGCATGAAAAAGTGACAAGAAACTCAAGCCATCCACTGGCTGAAACAAAAACAGTCAAGAAATTGATTTAGTGCTGATGGAAAAGGCTAACCCTTCGATCACATCACCAATGGTGTGAAGACCAGTTGTATAAAAAATGCTTCTATGCATGCATGTGAGTGTGTGCGATGAAGAAAGTGAGACAAGTGTGGCATAATGGAAGGCAAAAAAAATCATCAAGATAAGCAATTGATTTTGAAGCTGAAACAACATATAGAGGCATTACCTGTGCTCTTAGTCTCTTAACTTCTTCAACAAGAATATTGTTTGACTCATGTTTATCTTCTTCCAAATTCAAGGAACTGGAAGATATTGGTTCCAGGGGATGTACAGAATCCTTTCTGTAGCAAGATTCAAATATAGCAGGACATGAAACTTGTCCCCATCGAGGCAATCCAGCTGAAATAGAAGAGGCAGTTTCTAAATGCTGCTGCTTTTCCCCTTGGTTTCTCGAGGCCTTCCTTTCACCAGGTTGGCTTTCAAGAGATGGCTGACTCATCAACTGTAGACGATGCCCAGGCGGGGTTGCTCCGCCCCTTTCTTCTTTTTCATCAGATAAGGCCTTCTGTTGGGACACCAGCTTCCTGGAACCTCCACCTGGATGTGTAATTTTCTGCGAACTGTTAAAACATGAATCACAGACTCTACAAAGCTTGCTTTTCTTAGGTGCCAAAGATGCATTGATGAGCTTCTTGCTACTACATGCTCGGCAGAACAGAAGGCCACAATTATAACAGTTATGCTTCTTCCTTGTAAACCCAAAGGGCAGTCTACAACCTTTACAAGCTGATTGATCACTAACAGATATAGATTTGTGCAAACAGATTGCAGCAGTTAAATTTGATCCACAAGCTATACTTTGAACCTGTCTATCTCTCAAAGCCTCAACCAAAGTTGGTGCATTTCTATCTTCTACATTGCCTAATCCTAATTGACCATTTGTCCCCTTCCCCCATGTATATACACTTCCACCTGATGTCAGGGCGGCAACATGGTATGACCCGGATGATATCTCCTTAACAAGCTCCTCTTTAAGCTTTCCTTCAACGATTGCTATTGATTTATCCTTGACCTGTGGATTCCCCAGCTGTCCATGCACCGAGCTTCCCATTGTATAGATCTTTCCTGTCCTGGTAAGTGCAACGGTCAGCATTCTTCCACAAGAAACTTGAACAAAATCATGTTCCACAAGCTGCGCGACACATGTTGGTTGAAGCTTTTTCTCCAGATCAGCATGCCCAAGCCTCCCTTTATCACCATCTCCCCATGTAAATAATTTCCCACCAACACCATTAAACTTGAACTGGTCAAAAATGACGTCCACAATAGCAGCAGTGTGCCATGATCCACATGCAACAGATTTTACCCACAAACCTTTAAGAGATTCAACTTCTTTGGGATGAGAAAGACTTTGAAGATTCCCATGACCGAGAACCCCAAAAGTTCCATCCCCATATGTAAATAACTGCCCCGATGAGGACACAGCCGCTGTATGCCAGTCCCCACAAGCAACATTTGATATACTGATACCAGCCAAGGGACCTGAAATTTGACGTGGTAACCACTGGCTTCCAGTTCTCTCCTCGCACACCAAATTACCTCCATATTTGTTCTCACCCCAGACAAACAGTTCACCGGAATCTGTCAAAGCACAAGTTTGATATTCACCACAAGCAACAGATTTCACAAGGAAACCATCTAAGGATTCAACAATTGTTGGAGAGCTCACATCCATGTCAATTTTATGCCCAAGCTTTCCCCGACTCCCCTCACCCCAGCAGAAAACTTCCCCTCGTTTGGTGATTAAGGCAGCATGGTTCCTTCCTAAAGATATATTTCTTACATCTAACATTATGGTGGGTTCCAGCAATTTTGGCAATAAAGAATCCACTTGCAATGTACTGGGGTAACCAAACTGGCTTCCCACACACCCTATATTTCCTCCTTCTGCACCTTCTCCCCAGATTAAAACATCCTTTAGGACGTCATTTTTCTCTGTTCGTTGAGACCTATGATTCGAACCAATAATTCTACGACACATATTCTTTTGGAACTCTGCAAACCCATTATCAGATCCATTTTTCTTGATATTTTGTGGTTCAGCATTTGGAGTACATGGAATTAAGAAATCCTCCACAGTTTGTAATAGTGGAAGACTTGCTTCTGAGAAACAAAGGCTATCAGAAGAAAGAGACAATCCATCGGCAAAACCCCTGTCTGAAATCGACTGCGTAGGACTTCCATGTAAGCTATGCACCTTCAATGTAGAATTGCATAAAACACACACAAAAATGCAACATATCAGTGAAAACTATAATTTTTTCAGTTGTATTGCACAGTATCATATAGAAATGACAGTAAAGAACGTGGAAAGAGGAGAAACAACGAGCGCGTGGAAATTTTCCAAAGAAAGAACGGTATTTAGCACTCATAACTACACAAACCAAATATAGCTTCAGCACCGTATACCTAGCTCCATAGTAAGATTTTATTTAGTAATAAATTTGGAATTTGGAAACTGCAGGCATCATGAGTGAAAAATCCAGAGCGCGAGACCAGGAAAATACACAATAAGCTAATTACTGACCACCTGTTGACAAAAGTAATCAAATAATTCACGAAGGATTATAAGTCTACTTTCAAACCTGAATTGTTTGTCCCACTGAGTGATTTTCCCCCTTAATTACCCCAAAACAGCATGCATATGCTACTGCAACTTTTGAACATTTCAGCACAGAAGCTCAATTGACTACATAATTCCTAATTCTTTTCGAGAATGTCATCAGTATCATCTGTGCACAAGTTACTTTTGCATAAGACCAACATTTTGGAAAATAAAAAAGCTCTTCAATTCGTGACAGTAACCTCAAGAAAAAGGGATGTTGTTAAAACCTGCGACATTTCAGTGTCATCCTCCAGAATTCCTAGATTATATTTTCTTCTGATAAAGCCAGCTGGACTATTTACACAGCTTTGAGCTACTCTGTGGTTCTTCAGGGCACAAAAAGGCCTAGCATGGTGACACTTGGATATCACGGCCCTTAAGCCTATAAACCAAGAATCAGCCTGCGCATTGTCCTTGCATATCTACGTGAAAGATAATGAATAAAAACAGTAATGAAGCCATAGATCTTAACCAGAAACATGATCTGTTCATAAAAGAGTCAAATTCAGAAGTTACCAAATCAAGTGAGCGCGAGCGGTCACCATCGGTATATATAAGTGAAAATGATTGATTCTCTTTATCTGGTTGAAGTTGCCTCTGAAAATAGAAAAGTGCGAAGTGACATCAGCATTCATAGAAACTGTAAAAAGGCATCAACTTCAACAAGATACAGATTAAGGGACACGGCTTAATATCAATGAGCATCCTTGATTACGTACGGTCCTTTGTCCAGTAACAATCTTCGTAACTAAGCTCAGTCTCAATTGTTTCTCCTCCTGTCCGGAATACCAAATCAAGTACTTCTCATCCTGAAATGCAAAATCAAAACAACCATTTCACTTAATTTATCATAAAACCAGAGAAGAAACAAGAAACAGCAATATTCGCATCAACATGTGATGCATACTAATCAAATGTTGGCGATTCTAACACTTGAAAGGACAGTTATTTGTCTAGTCTTGATCAAGTAGAGAGTTATGCCTCCATACATCTGATCATATTTCTCCCACAAATTACCAACTTTATTACATATAAAGCTTACATACCGTTGAAAGCCTAAATGGACAGAACTTGGGCTTTCCTCTTCTTCCACACTTCAGAAGTTGTGCACCCTTCTTCATGGCCAGAATTGCCTGCGCATCATTGCACACATTTCTTAAGAAGCTTGAATACCAATAAAAAATGGAAAAAAGTTACAAACAAGTTAAGTACTTAGGATTTCATCAACCACCACAATTTGAGTCAGTATCTACCACATTCGTAATTACACAATTAAAAAATTATCAGAAATTTTTAAATTTAATTTGGTATCGCACTTTTAGCATAATTAGATATATTCAAAGAAATTTATGATTCTAAACTCTAATTCTTAAGCTAGTCAAGATTAAAATTAAAGAAAAAACCGAAACTTTATAGCAGGGTCCGAATTGAAAACAAAAGAAACATGAAATCAAGAATTGAGTTTAAAAAATGGAAATGAGGGTTGGTAATCAAAATCCAAAGAGAGCCTTAAAGCCAAGAAATTACAGAAACTGAATCAAAAACCTTCTTTTTTTTTTTCTGTGGTACAAGAAAGAAACATTTAGGCAAGATATTTATAAATGCAATGTGTCTGCGTAAACTTTTACAGTGATTAACACAGAGAAAGAGATGAAGAACAGATGACATGAAAGTCAAACAGGCTAAAATCAGTAACCTTTCAATCTATAACAGAAGAATTACACATAAACAGCCTCCCTTTTGATAGCCCATATAGAAAACCACCATAGAATGCAAAAGAAGACTTGAAAGACAATCTAGAAAATGTAACCAAACCAAAAAAGAAGAAGAAGAAAGAAAACCCAGAAAAAAGACATTGTTATTTTCCAACAGAAAGAGAAGAGAGAGACCTGTTCAACAGTTCTGTCAAAGGGGACTGTAGTTAAGGATTCTTCACCCATTTTCAGGAAGAGAATTTCATGCACTGCTAAACCACGCAAGCACAGAGACAGAGAGAGAGCAATCCAGAAGGAGACAAGAGAAGCAGAATGAGAGGGGATGGGGGAAGGCGAGTGGTAGCTAGTACAGGTGGATGAAGAAGATCCCTCCCTATGAGAGTAGCTTTCAGACACCACAGTCAGTGACTTAAAACTACTATAAAAAGAAAGAAAGAATGCCCCCCCCCCTCTCTCTCTCTGTAAGAAAATGCTGAGAAGAGAGTCAGATACGGAACAGAGACACTGCTGCAAAGATTGTCAGTAGCAGAAAATATAGTTATTGTTATTGTTATTAATATTGTAGGTAAGTATAGTTTGGCTGGTTTTGTTCATCGTTTATACTTTATAGTGTGTGTGGGTGTGTCCATCAGTTTTCTTTCTTTCTTTCTTCCATTGGTGTTTTCGTTCACTTTGTAAGTCGTGCAGGGAGAGGGAGAGGGAGAGAGATGGGGTATTATAAATCTTATTAAGTGCTGATTGCACGTGTTCCCCGTAACATTTGAACTTCCTATTTTCTTCCTAGTTTGTATACCCACAAAAATATATATATATATATAAAAAAAAAAACAATATCGAAGTTTTAAGAAATTTTGTGACTTTAACATTAAACTGTTTTGGAAAAAAAATATCAAGATAATTTTTTTAAATTAATCTCTTGTTTATTGTATTTAATGTAATATTTTTAATTAAAATCATTATTTATGTTTTCAAAAAAAACTATAAACCTTATAAATTTAATAAAATCATGTTTAAAATATATTTAAAAATATTAATAATATAAATTTGATTTCAATCAAATTTTAATGAGTAATTTATTATTAGAATTATTATTTTCATATCAATACATAATAATTGAAAAAATAATAGCTAAAATTCAAATAAAAATTTATAATAATATTTAATAATCATGTCAAGATTCAAGAGTAAGTGAACGTGATAAATATTTCTTGAAGTGTAAAAAAATCCAAAAAGAGGAAAAAGATAGCAAAGGGTCAGGCCAAGCTGCTCACATTTAGCCTTGTTTTATTTATCATTAGCTCCTTAAATTCTTCTTTTTTTTTTAAATAGAAAAGGTACTATGAAATAAAAATATTACACTCACCAGCCTCTTGGTTCTGAACCACGCCTTAATCACTTAAGCTAAGATACAAATTTATAATTAAATTAATATATTAATTTTCTTCGTTATTCATCTAAACAGTGAACATACTATAAAAAACTACAATTGTTTTAATAGCATAATATAATAATACTTAACCCGGATCAATCAAATCCTAAACTTAAGACGTGTCCGCGGTGAGTTGACTTCGGATATAAAAAAATAAGCAAGGGGTTTTCATGGCAGTCTCCCCTGGTGAACAAAAATAAAGAGCACTGTGGACCTGCACTATGCTCTGTTTTTTTATTTTTTTTATTTTCAATTACTACTTTTTATGATCAAATTTATGACTAATTTTTTTCTAATTTGTTATAGAAAAACATGATAAAAATATATAAAAAATCAAAGTATAAAACCAACAAATTAATGTCGCCAATATAATTTTTATTTTTTATTTTTTATTTTGAAAGATAAGAGTTTTTATAAAACAATATAAAATAGAGAAAATCATTGCTTGGTCACATTGAAGTCATTAAAAAAGGATCATTCTTATTGTTAAAAGGGTTGCATTTAAAAAAGAAGTTGCATTGAGGGTTTTTTTTTCCCTTTATATTACTTGGAAACATAAATTGGGGTTTAGAGATGATTTTATTTTATTTTTTTATTTTGTGATTTTAAATAAATTTAAATGTGTTTTGAGTAATTTACATTATAAGGATTTTTTAAAATATTTTTTATATTAAAATAAGTTGAAAAATAAAATTTTAAATTAAAAAAACCTCCTAACTGATTTTTTAACCACTTTTTTATGATAAAAAACTGGATAGCCAGGTGATATATTATCTACTTTTATTTAAAAAAAAAATAAAAGCAACCTAAAAAAAACCACGCATGCATATGTGGCTATTTCTTTATCAGGCAAGATACGTTAGGGCACACAAACCTATATTTAACCCTTTTTTAACTTTAATTTTTAAAATTTAAATTAATTAAAATAAAATAATTAAATATAAAGATAGAATGATATTAAGTTTCAATTGAAATTAATTAAAATAAATAAATTTTAAAATTTTTAGATTTTTTAATAAAATATAATTTAAATTTAAATATATTTTAGAATAAGATTATAATAATTTTATTATTAGTAATAGGTGTTCTTTCTATGCATTTCTATATGATATTTTCCACTTTAAATTTTTTTTTATTAAATAAAAAATTAGTTTAAAAAAATAAAGTTATTAAATATTATTGAGTCCATGACTCATGTTGTAAAACTAAATGTTTTGACTCGCATCTATCTCTTAACTTTTTCAATCAAATTATTTTTTTATACATTATTCTAGATATATTTAATTAAATATATGTATAAGATTTTTTTATTTTTTATGTTAAAAAACACATTAAAAACCTTTACAAGTTGATTTTTCAAACTTAAAGCCATGTCAACTTATTTTATTACAAGTTGTTGGTGAAAATAACTTATAAATTGACTCAAAACAAAAAATAAAACATCAAACCAAAAATATTCTAAGTTCTAGGAAGCCATGACCATTCATTCCATTGTGCATTTGGGAGAATTTTAATTGTTACAGCTCTATTGAAGAGACAAAAGATTTTAACGATTTGTGATTTTAATTTTTTATTACTTCTCACCCAGCACATCCTGTTTTGACCTATTTTTTCCCCCTGGTTTTTATTTTATTTTACGTTTCAAATTTATATCTGTGTAAGGCCAGTGGTGGAAAGAAAGGAGAACAGAGAAAACAATATCTTGATAGCTTTTTATGGAAATTCCTTTAGTTTTGGTTAAATTGCTATTCAACGTAAAATTATTTTCTAAGCAAATATTTTGCATTAATTGCCATTAATGCAGTAATTAAAGAGGTAATATCTTCGTTATAGCAGGAAAAAAGCATCATTTCAATCAAAGTTTTGAGGATATGAAAGGTCCATACATGATTGTAAATTCAAAATCCCAACATATTCAACGGTAGTAATAGAATATAAGAATTTATAATATCAAATAATACATAGCATAATTATAGGAAACTATTGCATTATGATGAGAAATCCTTTAATTTTTTTGGGTAAAAAATAGAGGTGATTATTTTTTATTTGGTTTGGTTTTTATATATATAAAATATATAAAAATAACAATCAAAGTGATTTTTTTAAAAAAAAAAACTAAAACCAGTTTAAACCAATCAGTTTTGGTTGATTTTTTAAAACAAAAATTAATTCAAACCGATTTGGCTCAGTTTTTTAGGTTTTGCTTGATTTTTTTTTGGATTAAGTTCGATTTGATTTTTTTAGTTCCAGACTTATAACTAAAATATTTTGTTTTCTAAATTCTAATAAGTTTAATTGATTTTTTTCATCATTTGATTTTTTTTATTTTTTTATGTTTTTCTTAGTTTAATAATTTTTTTTGATTTTTTTCTCATCTCTGATAAAAAAAATATTTTTTTTTAAGATCATGTTTTCCTACTAGTTGATTAAAAATTAGCTAGAAAAAATTTAAATTATTATATAAAATTTTAAAATATAATTTATATTATTTTTAATAGAAAAAGATAAAAATAGGTTAGAGCTAATAACATTTAATAAAGGAAGTCAAAATTAATATAATAAAATATATTATTAAAAATTTTATGTATTTAAAATAAAAAAAATTATATTATTTTATATTTAAATACTAAATAAAAAATTAAAATAGTTTGTAGGGGCTAGGCTATTGCTCGCCTCCTCCTGGTCCCACCCCTAGGTAGAGAAGAGGAGAGTGGTTGGCGGGAGTCCTAACCCATAATTTTTTTTTCCCTGTCTTTTTTAAATAATTTTAAATATTAATCCTAAAATTAGTAAATAAAAGACAATTTATATATATGTAATTAGGTGCAGAATCAACAGCATTGTCTCACAGGGGACAGGCTCCAAAATTGGTGGGCATAGGATGTGCAAGTAAGGCAGCCATTGTTTCAGAGGTTAGGGACAGCCCAAGTCGAGAGAAACCAGAGATTTGCTTGTGATGTCAACTTGTTTACTGCAAGATTTCTGGAGAAGGACAACTGTTCTCTGCATGTTTTTCCGTTACATCCATAGTTTGTTGTGCAAGAAGCAGCTATGCTCTGCTTCTCTGACACCTGTGTTGTCACTTCCAAGTACGCAGGACCACTCACTACTTCTTCTTCTTGAGTTGATTTTTTATATATTTTCATGTTTTTAAAATATATTTTTTAAAAAAATTATTGTTTTAAAGGATATTTTTATTTTCAAAAAATTATTTTTTATTTATTAAATTATTTTAATATACTAATATAAAAATAATTTCTAAAAATAAAAAAATATATCATTTTAATATATTTACAAATAAAAAATTTTAAAAAGAACAGTTAGTGTACTATCCATCAGCCCTAATTGATTGAATGACTATTGAAGCAGTACTTCCATCATTCGCAGCACAGTATCAGAGCATTTCTCCTTTAAGATTTATCTCGTGTGATAAACGAGTATATACACTATTATATTCCCTTCTATTATCCTTTAGGATTTCAATTAAAAAAATAACTCATAATTATAATACCCGGGCCTTCACAATTTTGCAGAATTAATTCAATTTTTTTATTAAAATAATAACTTAAAAAAGATGGTAATTTATACATATAAATTATATCCGGAACCAATGAGTCATTGGGTTAATCTCCCGAGCCAGAGATTTATATATTTGCCTGTGACAACGCATTATTGCAACATATGACCTAACACAGAGACCTCAGCTTTGCTTTTCTTTCAAAGGCAATGCAGCATTGCACATGGCCTTTCTTTGCCTTATTTTTCAAAGAGAACGGCAGCATATGGTCTTGTTTGAAGGGTTTTTTCTTTCCTTCTATCGTGCCATGCACACCAAAATATAGCTAGCCTTTCCCACTTCATAAATTGTCATGAATGCATGTTTTCTGTGGGGTCTGGATAGGATTACAACAATTCTACAATTTTATATAAATTATATTGTTCCATTTACATTAGTCATAATGTACTGTACATGTAATTAATATCTATATTACTAAATAAATAAATAAATAAAAAAGAAAAGAGGAGAAAGAGCACTAAAAAAACTTAATTTATAGGCTATGATAGCCCACATGAGACATTTAATTTATAATTAAAAAAAGTCATACCTGCTCTGTTGGGTGTGGTTTATATTGATATGTAATTAAGACTGTGGACTAACTATATAAGCCAAAATAACTTCTCCAATTAGAATAGTTGATGTTACACTTTACATCTAGGGTTAGGGTTTGTTAATTTAATAATGCAAACTTTAAGAGAAATTGCATGTGCCTTTCACATCATATTATTATTATTATTATTGTAATGGTCATTAACAAAAGCTAACTGCAAAGGGACTTTCAATGAAAACATACGATTGAGAATATTATTTATTAGAATAATATTTTATGGATTTGTCTCTCGTATAAAAAAAATATTGACACCGGCTATTAGAGTATTTTTATAAAACCTATTAGTTATTATTAAATTAATTAAAAGTAAATATTTTTTTTCATTTTAATTATATAATGAAACTACTAAAATATTATTAAAAATATAAAATATAAAATTAGTGTGAAGAAGCTTTTTTATTTTTCACAAAAGTTTTTTTAGTTATTACAAGTTAACTGATAAGTAATTTTGAATTTAACTTTATATAAAAAACAAAAAACATAATAAAACACTTAAAATACCTTTATAAATCAAAAAAATAAATTAGTTTTGAGAGGTTTTTTTTATGTTTTTATAATTACTTTTTTTTATTTAAGTTGAGGGATAATTTAATATTTTAATTCTCTTTCAAAATCTAAAAATGCCCTTTAATAATAACATTATAAGCATCACCACGTTTTTTTTTTTGATAATGTGCATCAACAATGATGATAGTTTATCGCCACATGGATTTTCCTCCCCTTTAGTTTTATCACCCTTTAAAATTAGAGCTTTACCTTCAATATAGTATATGGTACAAAAAAATAAAATAAAATCCGCTCCTCGAAATATTTGAAACAAAGATCAGCACTCATTGTGCTAGGGTACCAAACCCTAGATGTGTCCTTTCCATGGCTATTTTTAATAGCCTCATGGCATGGCTCCATTGAATCAATAAAAAGGAGAGATCACTGAATTCAAATGGCACCTGTAGAAGGCACCCTTTGAGGAAAGCATCACTTTGAGGAAACACTGCCAAGGGATTGAGAGCAGAGATTATTCAATCAAAAGCTGCAAAATGAAGCAGCATTGATCTTCTACATAGAAACAGTAACCTTCTATCTGTTAAAAAAAACCAAAGTTTCTTGATATTAGTGAACCTAAAGCACTGCCATGCGAGTTAAATCATTTCCTCTCATCAAAACCTCTTTTTTCTCTTCGAACTTACTGTTCACTGCACATTTTGATCTAAGGAAACCTATGCGTTTCTGCACGATGGATGCTCTGTTGGATCCATCCTTGTCCGACGGAACCCGACTTTTACCCGACGGAAAAAAGGGGTGTGGATGCATTCATCCCATTCTTTTCCTCCTCAATCCAGTCATTTTTAACTTGAAACGGTTAAATAATTATAACTTTTTAAATATTATACTTCATGTATTTATATTTTATTAATAAGTTTTAAAAATATATAGAAGTAAACTCAATACAAACTCATAAAAGATTGGATATTAAATGATGGTATATTGTATTTGACAAAACCCAATGGACAATTAATATACTCGAGCATGTGTGAACCAAAAACCTATCTATTAAAAAGAACTAAAATACCACCATGGGGAAGTATTGTAACCTGAGAACCATTATCATTGTTTATAATGATTTTTTTTCCCACCCAGAAAACTTATAATAAGTATTCAGGAACATTAAAGTCTTTTCACTCATTTCATTTATTATTACCATGTAGAGCCGGCACAAAGTAAGTTTTTTTTTTATCATTTTAATTACATGATAAAACAATCTAAAAATTCTTGAAAGTAAAAAAATTAAACCTGGTATCAAGATATAATTTTTTATTTTTTATAAAAAAAATTTGACCATTATAATTGAAGCTGAAATACTTAGTATTTATATAAATATAAAAATAACAAACAATTAAAATATATAGTAAAACTATAAAAATATTGTTATAATAAAAAAAGTTAAACATGAGCTTAAAAGACTTTTCTTTTTGTAATTACAAAGTCTATTCATGGTAATTTTATATTTGACTAAATAAAAAAAAGATGGGGCATGAATGTAGAGCACACAAAGGTATCAGAAAGGTGCCCGCACCTTTGAAGCAATACGTGCAATATCTCTTAACATGCAAAAATACCCTTTTATCATATTGTTGGAAGAGTTATTTGTTATGTTCTTGTTGGTGTGACATGTGTCTCTATTGGTAGTCTAGTTTGATACTAATGAATTTTTTTNAAGGTGCCCGCACCTTTCAAGCAATACGTGCAATATCTCTTAACATGCAAAAATACCCTTTTATCGTATTGTTGGAAGAGTTATTGGTTATGTTCTTGTTGGTGTGACATGTGTCTCTATTGGTAGTCTAGTTTGATACTAATGAATTTTTTTTCATTATTCTCTTTCTTCTCTCTCGAAGATTATAACTTGGTTTTTTTAGAACTTGGTTTTTTTGGTTGTTGACATCTCAACTTCAATACTTATTTTTTTAATTTTTATTTTTTATCATGATTATTTTGTAGAAGTTTTATTTGTTTTTAATTTTATTTTTCAATTTCAATGTATTAAATACTATATTTTTCAATGTAGTCCTCATTATTTGGATTTACAATTTTTATCATTGATATTTTAGTAAAAGTTTTAGTGGTTTTTAATTTTATTTTTCAGTTCAAATTGATGATATTATATTTTTCAATTTATTTATCGTGGGTTTGATTTCTAATTTTTTTCTTGGCTATTTTGTAAAAAATATTATTTTTTTCAATTTCACCCTTTAATTAAAAATCATTTTTATTTTTTATATCAATTTTTATCCTTATTTTTTTTAAAATAGTTTTTTAAAAAATTGATTTTTTTTAAAAAATTTCACCCTTCAATTAAACATAAAATTTATTTTGTATTTTAATTTTGATCATCATTCTTTTAATTGCTATATTTTAAAATTCTTTTGTATAATTAAATTCTTTTCATCCTTGAATATTTAATTGATTAAAAATTAAATTTTATAAATTTTTTTAGATAATGTATTTCAGATCTAATGACTTAGATCACAAATTTTTTTAAAAAATAAAATAAAAATTTATAATTTTTTTTATTTTTTATCGAATTATTCAAATCTAATAATTTGAATTGTTAATTTGATTGGATATTATAGATTGGCTGGGTTTTGATAGTTAAAATTACAAGTTTTTATGATTTTTTTTTATCAATTTCTTTACCTCATTTCAACATTTGAATATCATTTTTTTTAAATACAATAAAACAATCCGGCCTTCCTGCAGCAAATCAGAGGCACCAATGCTATTTCATGTCTATCCATTCTTGTGCCTATTTTAAACCTTTTTTTCTTCTACTTCATAGCTTTGTATTATTGAGTTTGATGTGCACTTAATTGTTTTTTTGACTTGATTAAAAATATCTAATAATTTAAAGTTGAGATAGATAAAATTATTGCACAAACCGCTTTGTAATATAAAATTATAGACTTAATCAATACAAAATTTACTAATTATTATATATTACGAATCATCTTTTAATATATTAATAAATGTGAAAATATTAATATTCTAGAAGCGATTTAATAAATAAATGATTTGAATAAATTGATAGTTTTATTAATTTAATTCATAAATAAATGGTTAAATAATTTCTTGAATTAGACATTATAGAAGACAGGTCATGATGATGATAGGCCATCCAATTGGCAGGACAAGAGCCTGACTTGGCTACCTTAATTGACTGCCTAGCAATGGAGTGAGGAGACGCATATACGTTATGCATATCATCCAAAAGAAATTCGAAGCTCATATACGAATAGATGTGATTATTTTTACAATTATTTTTTGAAAAAAAAGTTTTAAAAAAATTATAAATTGTATTTTTTTAAAATCTAAATTTTTACTAGAATGAAAATTTAAAAATATATACTATAAAGAATTTAAAAATATGTATTCAAATATAAAAAGAGAAACATATTAAAAAAAAGCAAAAATATATTTTATTGGAGAAACAAAAATAAATACATAGAATAAATTTGTATCCGTAATGAAAATTTTTGTTTTTTTTTTCAAATAAAAAGTACAAAGAAATATCTCTCATCTATTTCTATTTTTTTTCTCGAGATAATAACAAAACGTTTTTTAAAAAAATTAAAGGTACAGAGTAGTAGTAAAAAGTCACTGACATAAAAAACTTAAATAGAATTGGTGCAAGACTGTATAACGTTAATTTCATATCTTACACACAACATCCATGTAAATCAATCTCCCTCCATCTCTCTCTCTCTCTCTCTCTATATATATATATATATATATATTCCATGAATACAACACAATTTCCATCTGAGCTTTGGATTCTTTCGAACCATGGTCAACAAGAATCTTGAAGATTTCATCCCGGACAAATAGCTGGAGTTAGATCGGAGAGAAGAGGGCCTTTTGTGATTGATCAAGGAAGTTGGCTTTTAGTTAAAATAATTAACATAAAAAAATGGATGATTATCCTTTTCATGTTGTGATTGGACTGCAAACATGCTGGGGGTATAACCTAAGACAAACGTCCAAGATTATGATCCAAATCTAACAATGACAGATTAATGCGAAAATAATGACAATTTGGGTTCCCCACAATCAAAGAGCACTTGGTTTAATCATTTCAATCCAAAGAAGATTAGCGATGGGGTTCCAGATAGGAAATGCGATTAGTGTGACTGATTTAATTAATCGAGATTACTAGAAATAACTTTTTTCTTAAAAATGTTTAATTGATATTTAGAGATTTAAAAATGTGTCCCAATCAATAAAAACTCATTTTCAATCATATTTCAACTCCTAAAAAACAAAAACAAAACACCCTAAATATCTTTTAAAACATACTCATATCCTTTAACAACCTAAAAATTAGCTTTAAAACATACAATCAATTCAAAATATATATTTTTTGGTTTAGATCTACAATTTCAAACAAGTTTAAGGGAGAAAAATAACTTGTACAAACTTTTTCCATAAAAAAACTCAATGACACCAAAACCACTTGTTTTCTTGGTTGGAATCAATTTCAACCATGACTTTCTATTTCTATTACCAAAATCTAGTCACTTTTTTTTTTATCAAACCAGGAATAAAAAAAATAAAGAATATAAAATTTAAGATCAAAATTAAATTTTATAAATTGTTAAGAATTGAAAATTTATAATTTAAAAAACTTGAGGGTTAAAATATATGTTTAACTCCCAGTAAAGCATTGAATCTTGCCCTTTGTTTTAATTACCTATTAATTTAGGCTTATAATAATAATAATAATAATAATAACTAAAAAAACAAATCATTATGAGAATCCACATTGATTTGTTCTTTAATAAACAATGGCATGAAGAACAATATTTTTTTCATGCCTTTTAAAGCATTGATAATTTAAAAATTAAAAATTTAACCCATAGTTATTAAACTTGACTCAGGAGTCGACTTAACAAGAGGCTTGAGTCATGGACCAAGTAGATTAATCTTAGTTGATCATTTTTTTTTAAATCAAAATGATATCATTTTTTTAATGAATAGTTTTTAACTAGGTCACAAGTTAATTCATCTAATTGATCACGTCAAACTAAGTCAACTCTAGGTTAACTTTTTTAGACCTGACCTCAATTAATAGGTTGATCTACAAGATCATAGGTCGACCCATGAAGCTAAGCTAACTTAAATATCAATGATATTACTTAAATACAAAGAGTTTAAGCAATTAGTAAGTTGAGTAACAATCTTTCTTCTTTTATTAATAGAAAAAAAGAATACATTGTCAAAACACCATGAAAATCATTATGTACAACTTTTATTAAAACAAAGATAATTTGATTGATGCTTTTATTTTCAATGTTATTGTCTGCACAACTTTAATGTTCATAAATCTAAAAATAAATTAATGAATTAAGACCTATATAAAAACTTAATCAATTTGTTCATGTTATCTTTGAAAAAATATTTTTTTTATATGATTAAATTTGGCTTTCATTCCATTATAAACTTAATAGAATAAAGATTTCTAGGAGATAGGATGCCAAATTTGCTACTTGTATTCAACAAGCTAGCATTGGTAGGATATGTAGTGTCTTTTTATGATCGGCTTCTAAATACATCTATGCTTAGAAACACCACTATTTAAAAAAAACATAATTATTATGTCTCAAAACTGAACTTTTTCATGATATTTTAGCAATATAACTAAAACATAATGCAAAGAAAAATAAATAATGCAAGCATATTTAATTAGATTCACAATCTATGATTTATAGCTTTCTATATGAGTGTTTCTATCAATGTTAACAAAATTTCAACAACACCTCCCTAATATATGACACTTTTTAAAAATTAAAAAAAATTAGAAAACTATATTCTCAAACCATTTAACATACATGATATAAATTGGATATCAAAAGTTAATACCATTTATCCAACTTTTCACATTTTCATTATTATACTAAACACATAACTTTCATAACATCTTTAGAACATATCTTTTTAACATAATTTTATGTAGTTCCTCACATTATATAAATTTGTTATTATTCTTCAATTCATATACATAACAGTAATCACTAAATCATAAAATTTACATTTCTCTTTAAGAATTTACTAAAACCTTAAAAGTACAAGAATTGATCATTTTTTTAATTCCTCGAACATATAACCTAACTCAAACCATTATCATAACTAGAAAAACAATAAATAATCAACCTAATTAATATTCCAACACAAAAGCCCACATGAAACCTAATTTCAAAAATAAAAGTTTTTCTAATTCCTTATACAATTGACCCAATTCAAACTATTTTCCAAGCATATTCATAACCCAACAACAATAGTAAATAATCTACTTAAAATTCTAACACAAAAACCCATATGAAACACTAATTTTAAGAATTAAAGGATTTTTCAATTTCTCATACAATTGACCTAATTCAAACTATTTTCATTTGTTGTCATAATCCAACAACTATAGAAAAAAATCCAATTAACATTGCAACATAAAAATCCACATGAATCCTAATTTCAAGAATTTAAAATGAACATAAAATTAACAAATACAATGAAAGATTATAGCTTAAGTGATAGAGAAATAGAGACAGTACTGCCACTAATTCTAATGAAAGAGATCATTGGCCACCAAAGTTTCTAAAGAGAAGAAAAGTAAAGAGATGGGAGGGAATTAAGAGATTTAAAGGAAATGAGGGGAGAAATAAAGGGTTGCCTGATATATCTAGGTTTTAATTCATGGATGAAATTTTTCATTGATGATTTAACACATCATCAAATCACTGAAATATTAACTGATTGAATTTTTTAAATTTATTAATGATTTTATTGGTCATTTAAAGAATTGATGATTTTTTTTTAAAAAACCCTAAAATTCATTGACTAGTTTTCATCTATTGATGACTCTATTAGTGAGAAATCAACTCACAAAAAATTTTTATTCATCAATAAATCCATTGGTCAATAGTAAATCATGAATTTTTTTCTTTAACTCTCTATAATTCTTTGACTATTTTATGTTTATTGGTGAGTTCATTGATAATAAATCAATTCACTAATGAATTTTAAGTCGTTGGTGATTCTTTTAGTCAATAGTAAACGCTCCAACTCTCTGTAATTATTCAACCATTTTTATATTATCAGTGAGTTTATCGATGATTTACAATTTTCATAATCATTGATGGAATAACCAATGATTATTTTTTATTTTTAAATATTTTTATTTATGTTAGCGAATCCATCAAAAAAATATTTTTTAAGAAAATATTTATATATCTATTATAATCCATATCCAATCTAATTATTTGATAATGATGACATTGATATTCAACAACTTTTTAAAACCAATCAATAAAAACAATAAACAATTAAGAAATGAAAACAACAAATATGTTAATTGCAAAATAATATTTTACATCGAAAAGCAATTCAAATCCAATCCTCATTCTCTTATATTCATTTTCATCTCTATCATTATCATTATCATTTTGTTTATTGAACTGAAATTGGTCGATTAATCTCTTCATCTTCATCAATTTTTTATGTCTACTGATACTTAATATATCATTTAACTTATCAATATCAACAAGAACATATGTATTCTCAATGATATAAAAATTGAATTTTTTTTAAATTCAGTAGATGAAACAACTTCATATAGATCAACTAGTTCATCAAGTTGAAATACATATTCTCCCTCGGTTACTTCATCATTATCATCGTTAACAACTTAAACATGACTTCATGGTTTGATATTCATAACAAATAACCAATTAACTTTATTACTATCCTTTTTATAGAAAATAATGTATATGTAATATCTTTATTGACATTGTTTAACAAATAAGAACACATCATTGATGTTTTTAAATCTACCTCTTTTATTAATTTTGACCAAATTATAGTAAGGTATAATCTAATTTCTCTATTGGTATTATACCAATTATATTTGAATAAAAAAACTATATTTTAAGCTTTATGATATTAAAATTTAATAATCTCTTCTGACTTGCTATAATAATCAATTTTAAACTCATTGGCAGTTAATCCCTTAATACAAACCCTATTATTATATATATTTCTACCATCTCTATACTCTTAAATATGAAAGCTATTTATCTAATGATGAAGTACCTTTATAATATTGGATCTTTCTTTTAAGACCTAAAGATAACAATTTCAATTTATCAACATTGCTTCTCATGTTATAGACCTGGTTAAAAATAACAACCATCAATAACTAAAAAAATTAAATAAATGTATTTTTATTAGAGTTACAAATTATTAAATGTATTTTAAATCACATGAAAAATTAGTAATCTTCTGATAAGAAAATTTGAGCTTCAATAAGATATGAATTTTGAAATAACAAAAATTGATAATCTTGCCTATAAAGAAAAACATGTTTTTCTTTAAAATTTTAGAAAAATACAAAAAAATTAAAAATTCTTTATTTAAAAAAATACAAAAATATGTTTTTTATTTGTTTATATACAGCCAAATTCTAAAAAATTTCATACATATTTTATTAAAAAATAAAAATTATATTTTAATGAGTATTTTCAGTATCGATGATGACTTGGTAAGAATCTTTGGTAGGAATAAAAAAACAAAATCTTTACCATTATCATTAAGGTAAAGACCTTATTATTTTCTAAATAATATGAAAATGCTAATTTATCATGTGCGCTCCATTCTGAAACGAGCATATATGTAGGCAAATCTTTTAAAGCTCACATCAAAGATGTTCTTAATTGAAAATTTTATTTGCTTGGAACATTATTTGTCAAAACTATGAATGACCATTACTAATTCAATGCATCATTAAAGACAAACATTTATATTTATACTTGGATCGTAAGAACCAGGTATAATCGTAGATAAGAACATGAATTTTAGCTTTATACACTTCCCTGAAGGTAAGTTATAAGCTGATAGTATGATTAGCCAACAAAAATAGGGTGCAGAAAAGGACCTAAATGAATTGAAATCATCGATACTTAAACCAAGATGTATGCTTTATGATTCTATTAAAAATTAAGGATGTGTCTTATTAAATTCCTTTCAAGCATTACCATTAAAAAAAGTGCATTAAAACATTATCCACTGCATCATATGAATGATGTCATGTTATGTATTTAACTATCTTTGGAGAGATATATAACCTTTATAGTATAGAAATGATTGGAAAGCATCTCAGTTTTTTTGTATGCAATATGTGTCCTTCCTCTACCAGTACTGAGTTTATATCAAACATGCCTATAAGTTTTGCACTCGTTTAAATTTACATCTTCATCGTTGTACAATATAGAAAGTTTAGGCACTTATTAATTTTTTGGTATCTTATTCCAAGAGGTTTCATCATAGATTTTGTAGTATAAAAATTATTTCTTAGTTTATTTCTTTTAGGTAAAAAATACTTTTTACTCATTCAATGATGTTATTATAACCGATCTCACTTAATCCATAATCTAACTTGATAGTAAAACTCGCTCAATGGCTAATAATTTTTTGTGATTTGTATATCCATCCCACAATGGTTCATCATAATATTTTAAAAGTTTAAAAAACATAGCTACATCTTCATCTACAAATAAACCTTTGCTTGAATAACTATGATTTATTTTTATTTCATCTATCACCATACTTTTATAACAAGTATTATTATCATTTACAACTTAATATTGTTGCTAGAATTAGATGTTAAGCTAATAATTCTTTGTACATGGTATCACAAGAAATATATAGTTTTTTAGATGCAAACCGATACAAGTATTTCTCTATAACCTTTTCTTAGAAGATGCATCATCTAATTGGTAGAATGTTTTGTTTTTACACTTCACGGATGAACATCTAATTCCATCTCTATTAATACTCTTTAGATTTAAAAGTACAAAATTAATAAAACTCTCAACTCTTTTACAACAATCTTTCCTTTACAACCTTTGGGATGAATCTTGATATATCCAAGAATGATCATTTATTACATAGAAAAATTATATAGAATATTGATAATAATATTTATTAATAATATATTATTTCATTCAAAATTCAACTTTAATAATTAAAAATATATTCACAATCTAACAGTCAATTATCATTTTTACAAAAAAAATAATGCTACATAAAGAATGTGAACTAAATAAATCTAACTAATAACAAGTAATTGATACCCAACTAATTATCTATCATTTGTTCAATCCAAACCTATTCAATATAAATTAATATCATTTAATTATTATCAATTTCACAGAAAATTAATTTCTTAAAATTTTCAAGTTAACAATAAAATTAATAAAATGTGATTGATACATATTAAATAACCTATAATTTCTTTCAGTGTAATACACTAAAGTTACGTAATCAAACTTAATCTCATCAAATTACAAACAAATTCATTTTTTTTCAATTCCAAACAAATCTTAACATACAAATCATGCTTTAATTTTTTATGAAAAAACATTTATAAAACAATGAGATATACAAGCAAACTACAAATACCACACAAAAATATCAATAAATAAACTTAAAAATATAAATGGGTAGGTTTTCTTACTTGGTGTAAAGAATATTTAGAAAAAAAAACATTAAACCAAGACAATAATGACAACGATGCTAACAGTATTAAGTGTAGAGTGGCTGAATTTGTGATGATGAAGCCTAGATTTATGGTAAAATAGAGGGGAGGTTGTTTTGATCTACAGTTAAGGAAAAACAAGAAGATGAAGAAAAAGAAAAAGAAGTTAAGGGCGAGAAGGGGATGAGACCATTGTCAATTATAACACTTTTAAATTTATTGAAGAAATTTATGATGAAAAATGGTAACAAAATATTTTTTTTCAGTAAGTTTATCGGTAAATTATGATGTGCTATATTAGAGACATAATATTTCTTGATTTTTAAGTATTTTTATTCAATCAACAATTCTATAAGTAATTAGTGATGAAAAATATTATGTTTATAATTTTATTGTTGTTTAATAATTTTCTGGTAGTGACCCAAATCTTAGGTTACATATTAAACAAATGAACTTAGATCACTTAAAATAATGATGTTGTTTTTAAAAAAGCTAAAAAGTTGAATTGGGTTTTGATCAGGTTATGAATTAATATTAAATATTTTGAGTCAACTTCTACTTGTTTTTAAAATATAAATCGAGTCAATAATACAATCTTTATTAAACTATGACTTCATCCACTTAGCTAAATTAAGTTTAATAACATTGTATTTAGTTATCTTTTTTAATCATGGAGATAACTTGGCCTCCGAATGACAAATGAGTTTGTTTTTCTCAAATTTTAATCCCGGTCATTCAAACATGAAAGGAGGTTGTAGGAAAGTATTTTTCATGGATGTACTAATTTTAATTAAGACAATTTGCTTAAAACTAATTCTAAAAAAAAGGTTCTAACATGCATAAACTAGCATTAGAACGTGTTTACTATTGAAGAAAAATCCAAAGGGGCAAGAGTGATAAGATTGTCCAATAACTTTTAAGAGATTCTTTTTTGATGCATTAAAATCATCCAATCTGCTTTTGTTATGACTCGGACATTTCAAGAATTTTTTGAGAGGTTTCTCAAATTGCTTCTTGTGTAGAGAGCATATTCACCTAACCAAGTGATGAGTTAAATCTACTATGAGATGGACAACTACGTATTTGGACACTAAATTGTAATAAAAGACTCCATGATTGTTAATTAATCCTTATCTCTATTATTGAGGGTCTGCGTGTGGTACTCCTTCACTAGCATCCTAGCTAGGGCTCGTCCTCGGTGACAAGAACCGAGCTATATCCATTGAAGATTATGATCCCTGCATGCATTGCAAAAGTTCTCCACTTAGACCTTCACGTGTGCACTTGTCTTTTAATTTTTGGGATAGTTCACATAACTCTCTATCCCATTGTTTTATGCATTTGGTTAGCCGGGTTCTGATTGACTAGTCTAGCAATGAGGTTTAATTTCGTGTAGTTAGATGATTAGGGTTTTGTTATTCTACTAATGAATCAATCAAACATGATTTCATATAAATTTATATATTAGTTGAGATTATTAAGAGGAATTTTAAAGATGCATTTTTATACCACTTTTATACATTAACAAGAATAAATTTGGCATGAATTGTGTTGCAAATATGTTCATGGTTTACATAAAAATAAGACTAAACTCAAAAACAAGTTCATAAAGAAATTTGAACGAACATATCAAACACGAAATCTAACAAAAACAACTCTCTCTCTCTCTCTATATATATATATATCTAATTATTGAATCATACTTAAAATTTACTAAATGTTTCTACAAGCATAGATTTATAAAGGATTGCTTCGTCAATCATATCATCCGACTCGACATACAGGTTTTCTCCAATTATACACGATTAGAGAGTTGTTTTAATGTTATAATATTAGTGAATTGCAAACTTTTCTTAAGAAAATATCATAAATTTTTCTCTAAGTCTCTGCAATTTCAAGTTGTATTATTTGAGCTTGGAAATCTTAGTTTTTATTCATGCTACACGCCTCATTAAAACTCCTCTAAATATTGGCCACAAAACATTAAATATAAAAATGAAAAAATAGCAAACCTTAGGGTTTAGAAAAGTGACACTTTAAGGAGTAATTGGGCTCGTTGCAAATTCAAGCACCAATGAGCAACCAATAAAAATACGAACTTTGAATTGATTTTATCTCTCTTATAATTCTCTCCTTCACTGTCGAGTACTCTTTATTTGTGCCAACGATTTGTCATGGGGTTTGGCCATTTGGGCAGGATGAAGACAAACCCTTGGATTGGACTATATATATATATTATTTTGGGTAAAAAACATGGGAGGGTTTTGCTGGATTGAAGAGGGAGGCAGCTTGGGACACGTGGGTCTAAAAAATGGAGCTTGTCACGAACCCTAGATCAGAGATGGAATGGGCGTCTGAATGAGAAGGGATGCATCGGACACATTTAGTTAATGATATGCCCTAAAGGCAACATGTCCACATGTCTATGGAAGATGCTACAAGACATTGGCATTGCTCTTGCTGACAAGCAGGTATAGACATGCTCCAAAAGTGCTTCCTCCTCGACCATACATGCCTCCATGCACTTCACCCCTGAAGAAATGGAGACATGTATAAATCTTGGAAGAGTACTTGTGCTGGTGGGTTCCATTGCTATAAATCAGTGCATGATGCGCTAGTACTAGCCGCGGCTCTAGATCCCTTGATACCTTCAACGTGACAGCTCTTTCTGGCACAGAGAGTAAGGCTCTGATGGCATGTATGGAAGGGAAGATATAGCCTACAACGGACTGATACATTGATCTATTGGTCATCAATACATGTCGACAAGCTTGAGGCCACCCTCTCGATAGTGCAAAACTCACTGCCAGCTAGAGTTCAATGGCCTACATGAACGCAGATCACCACTCGCCGCGGGTCAGGTGATTTGGTTTTTTAAAAAAAAAACAAATAACCATCCACGCTTATCAAATACATTTAAAAAAAAAATTAATTAAAAATTATAAAGTTTATACATTAAAAATTATTTATGTTATTAAATATAAAAAACAATATGTTAATGTGCATGTTCAACTCGCATTTGTTATGGTTTTGCTAATTTTTTTAACAAATAAGAATTATTATATGGGTATTATTAACATGTTTTTTGATATCAGTAAAAAATATAATTATAAATTAAAAAAATAAAATTATAAATATAATAATTTATAGTAAAGATGATATACTTGAATAAAGATATAGACACATAAAATCTCAAGTTAATTTTTAATATAATAAAAAAATAAAATAATATTATAATTGATTAAATAAAATACTATTTATTTAGAGTTTATATAATAGTTTTTCAAAACAAAAGTTGAAAGGAAGAATATTTAATAATAAACAATGGTATAAATACATCAAGTATAGAGTGAAAAATATTTAATATATAAAAAAAGAATAATAATAGTTTTTCTAAAAAATATAAAGAAAAAAATAAAACAATATTACAAAAAATAAAAATAAGAAAAAAATGGCAATAAATAAACCAAGGCAAACAATAATAAAAATATCAAGTATAAAGATGGAAAAAAATTTATATTATAAAAAAAATTATAATTTTACCACAAAACAAAATTGGCAAAATTTATAATTATACTTAGTATACGTATGATAATATTATCACTGATAACCATGGAAATAATTACTTTGAGATGCAAATGGGGTTTATATACAATTTCACAGGGAGAATCATAGTTTTAAAAAATCTAATATGAAAAATATAATTATAATGCACTGGATCGATGAGAAAAAAGGCCAGGGTGGCTTGCCTCCTCCCAAACATACAAAAATTTAAAAATTCGTGGAGCTTTTCAAATATTATAAAATAAGAGTGTAGGTTCTTCTATACATTTATATCTTGAATCTGTTCTTAACTATAAGAGATGCATTTTTAAAATTATTTAGATAAAAAACCTATTTCCTTGCTAGTGTGTTTGTTGTGGACTGTAACCAGATTTTAAAAAATGTAATAAAATAATATGTAGATGGTAATAAAAAATTTTGCTATTAAATTCAGTTTCACGATGTAGACTTAAAAAAAATATTGATGTGATTGTTTTATTAATATTTAAAAAACTTGTTAAATTTATGATGCAATTGAATTATAAACTTTACTGGATCAAATTAATTTTTTTAATATTATTATCTAATAAAAAATATAAATTTTGATTTGTTATGATCCCAATATTAAAAAATAAAATTCAATAAAAAAGTCACACTGAATAATGAATTAAAAAACATATATAAAAAAGTCAAAAAATTCCAACTATATTCTTTAATTAATATTTAGTTAATTCACTAAATTCACAACTCTGGATTATAAATTTTAATAAATTAATTTATTTTAAAAACATTTATGAGAAAACAATTCACATTAAGTAATGAATTTATAGAAAAAATTTATAAAAACATTATAAAAAAAAGTACAAGTAAAAATGCTGCGACCATTAGGTTGAGCTTATCCAAATTCCAAAATAGCCAAGCATGTGAACCATTATTTTATTTATTTTTTTGATATGGTGGTCCTTGTTTTTTTTTAAATTAATAAATTTATTCGGAATGTTTTAGAGGTTGCTTGAAAATATAATTATAATTATTTTTAGAGTATTTTTATTTAAATATATATTAAAATAATATATTGTTTTGGTTTCTAGAAATTATTTTTTATATCAACATATCAAAATGATTTAAAAATTTTAAAAACATTAATTTAAAGCAAAAAAATATAAAAAATTAATTTTTTTCAAAAACATATTTGAAATACAAGAAAAACAATACTTAATCAACTAAAATAAAACTATTTTATTGTAAAATAATTGAAATAATATATTAATTAGTTGAATTATTTATATGAATAATTAAATCAACCACGTAAGTTAGTTGATAATATATAAAAAAGAAGAACGCATATGAAATTTGAACGTGGAAGGATAATTTTTAATTCTTGATTTAAAAGTTTTGTTGTTACTTGATTGATTATCTTGTACAACTTTAATAATTTATGAGTTCAAATTCAATTGGATAGTTTTTTATTGTGAGATAAAACCCACACCACCAAATGATAAAATTAAAAAGATAAAATCTATAACAAAATCTCAACCTAAATTTTTAATTAATAATATTCAACTTGTTAATCCTGGAATTCCAGTAATAAACTCCACTAAATCAAATTAATTTTATTGCTATATTATATAATAAAAAATAAAAAAAATAATTTTTCATGTATCCCATACCAAATATTAAATTAAATAAAAACTTCATTATTTATAAATAGTAAAATTAAAAAAATAGATAAAAATAATTTTTAAAAAAAAATGCAAGTAAAAATAGCCCAACCATACTAGGTTGAGCTCGTCCAGAACAATCGTGTGCGTGGCTCATTAATTTTTTTATTTTTTTTATAGGATTGTCCATATTTATTTTAGCCTCTCAAACAACATTTTTATTACAAAAATCATTTTTAAAGAAAAAATAAAATTAAAATAATCAAAGGTTTTAGTAGAATGAACTCCCTTTGATGAAGGGTTTTTCTTTGGTGGCGCTACTTTCGGTAAACAATCAAATAGCATGGATAACATGACTCGTACTCATGACCTTATGTTTATCCCGCAAGCATGTTCTAATGAACTGAGATTTTTTTTCCCCCCTAGAATGTTTTAAATAATATATTAATTATTTTAATTTTTTATATAAATATTTAAATCAATTACACGTTTTAATTATGTTAATAATAGCATTGAAAAAAAATAACACGTGAAATTTGAACGTGTAAGGATAATGTTTAAATCAATGGGGATATTTCAAGAATTGGGCTGCATGGGCCCAGTCACAGTCTTGTCTTATGTCCTTATAAGGCTCGGCCTAGTTTCTTTGGTTTTACACTCGAAAGGTACTTTCCTCGCAGGTTCTTACTCATGGAGACTAAATATACAATGTTTTTTTTTTAAGAATTTAGTTAAATGATCATATTTTAAATTAAAAAAAAAAAACAAATCAAGTTTTGTCCGGCTTAAACAGGTCAGGACTTGACCTGTTAGGTTGATTAAATTTTATCA
Organism: Populus ilicifolia; assembly: GCA_015708895.1. Taxonomy (NCBI): domain Eukaryota; kingdom Viridiplantae; phylum Streptophyta; class Magnoliopsida; order Malpighiales; family Salicaceae; genus Populus; species Populus ilicifolia. Next base: position 359,795 of record SRLM01000967.1, read on the forward strand.
TATTAAATTTTATTTTATTTATTTTTTATTTTATCAATTTAAATTTAATTGTTTTAATTAGGACTAGTCCAAGAGGATTCATAAAAAAAAATATATGAAAAAAATATTTATTTATTACATTTTAATAGAGTTTGGTTAGTAGATGGTTTCTATAATTAAATCAACAATTAATGATACATTGAAGGAGAGTGCAGTACAGAGTCTGGCAGGTCGCACTGTTAATGGGCCTAACTATAATTCTTTTTTTAGAAAAAAAAATTATTCTTTTGAAATTCTTAAAGTTTAAAAAATAGGCTAATTTCTTTTTTTTTCCCTCGTTAGTTTTCTATTTAATAACTATAAAAATCCTAAATAATATTAAATAAAATTCTTTAATCACTCCTTATCTCTATAAAACATTATTAACAGTTTGTTTTCCCATAAAATCTCTAAAAAGAGCTTGAAAACCAATTATATCAAAATAAAAAAAAACAATAAAACAACAAGTTCATTAAATTATTGAATTGAATCCTTATTTTTATTTTTATTATTATTGTCTTATGTGACTTCTACTCATTTGAACAAAACAATTCACGAAATTTATATTATTCTTTTTGACAAATTTATTAATTAAAAAAATATGTATAAGAGTAATATTCATGAATTTTTTATTAGTTATATTCACATAACATATAATTAAAAATAACACTTTCAAGAAAAATAATTATTCTAATGCCATATTATGATAGTAAAAGTTAATAAAACCCTCAATCAATCTTAGAAATAATTATTCTAATGCCATATTATGTTTATATATATATAAACATAACAATTTCATAATATTCAAACTTAAATATTAGCTTACAAAAACATCTTAGAAACGGTTAACTAACCTTAAACTCCTCACAACGGCTCTTTTCCTTAAACCCTACAAAAGCACACCGCCAGCACCGCCATATCTCTTCCAGTTAAACACCATGGCTCAAATCCTCCGCGGTTACGAACTCCGTCTCCTCCGCTGCACCCTAACACCGCCGCCTTCGCCGTCTGATTCTCCTTCTCCATGTCCACCGTCCGATCCTAACAACCTTCACTCTCACATCAATTTCCTCCTCACTTGTATCCAATCAGGAAGTTACCTCCAAGCTCTCTTCTCTGACTCTGCCAAAATCGTCACCGCGTCAACTCAAATTGACTCAACTAAGTCACCCGACCGAGTTTACACTGAGTTGGTGGAGCGAGTTGAGCAGTTTATAAGGGATGGCGGCGGCGGCGATGAAGAAAATGGTTGCAGAGTTATTCTGGTCATTTGTGTTGCTATTGCTGCGTTCTTTTGCTTCATTCAGGGTAACATTACTGGGTAGGCTTTTTTCCCTTTTCTTAGGTACATTTATCAAGTGGGATTTGATTATTTTGTTTATGTATATTTTTTATTTTTTTACATTTTTTTTCAATTGGGTTATTTTTTAATTGTGGATTTTTTTTTCTATATATATATATATGATTTTTATTGATGGTTTTGCTTTTTGTTTTTTGGTGTCTATTAAATTTGTTTTTTAGGCCAGTGAGTGAGATACCTGAATGCCCTTTCCTATTGAAAGTTGAAGAATCTAAAGAATGGGATGTTTGGGCTCGAAATCAGCTTATATCAGATGGCGCACATTTGCTTGGGAAGTTCTCTAATCTTGAGGTACTGATGTTTTGGTTTGTTAATGTAATTCATTGGTGTATTTAATTTGCAAGATGATGAGTTGGGTCTATAATTTTTAGTCATGCATGAAGTGACATGGTGTTTTTGAGGGCAACTGTCGTGTAAAGTTTTCCCTTCTCAGTTGGTTCATGTTTTATTCATTGATAGCAGGAAATGAATTTTGTGGTTTTTAGCTTTTTCATAAAAGCATCTAGCTTATTGAATTTGAATTGTTCATACCAATCAATTTTGTTTTATTGTTCTGTAGTGCATAGTTTTTGCTAAAATGTTGGTCATGAAGGCAAAAGATTTGTTATTTGAAGGAAGCATCTCTTCGGCATATGGAATTAGAAGCATTTCATGGTGGCTTGCTAGGGTCTTGCTTATTGAACAAAGGATTTTGGATGAGCTATCTTCTTCGTTATTTGATTTATTGCAAGTGTCTATGGGTGAAACCCTACGTCATTTTGGCACCTTGGAACATGTAACAAGTTACTGGGGTGATGTGTTGGGTAATGAAGAAGCGGGTGATATTGTCTCAACAGTCCACTTGGAAGCAGGAATAATGGAACAGACCTATGGACGTGTTGATTCATGCAGGTATTAGATATTTGCTAACTTAAGCTATGCGGTTGACCTAACTTTTATTGTATCCTTATGTAGTCAGATATTAGAAAAATTATTCTGGAGATGTTTATCTGTTTCCTTTTTGCTGTGAAACCTTCCTATTGTTCTGTTTATCAGTTACAATAGTTTCTATTTATGTGCCTTTGTTTTGTTATACTTTCTGATTAATGTTGGTAGCATTAGAGCAAGGCTTAATTCGATGTAGTTTCATTTGTTTGCTTCCATAAAATTGGTGCAATTTCTTGATTTACACATTTTGTTGAACATAAGTAACGAAACTTGAAACAAAAAAAGTAAATCCAGACAAGGTTACTTAAAAATATGTAAATGTTGGCCATAACAGATGTTTAAGTAATTACAGTCTTTTAATCACTTAGTTATCTGCCTTTAAATTCTTTTTGCTGAAGCATTTCTGTGGTGTCAGACTGCATCTTGAATCAGCTGAAGTAGCATCAGGGATTCATCTTTCCCTTACCGGGGTTCTTGGCTATCGAACCGCGCACCAGGTAAATAATTTTAAATGCACTGTTTCCAAATCTATCGGAAGTTTCCTTATTGGCTTCAAGGATCATTCTTGTGCACAGGTAGAACCGAAGCAACAAAGGCTACTTGTTGTGGAGAGAAGCTCATCACACACTGGTGCTACCAGCTCCACAATGAGCCCTGGCATCAAGACACATGATTCTACTACTGCTAAGAATGATCAGGATGAAATATCTCAAGCCTCTGACATTCATATGACACCTGTACTATTGGAGACTGGTGACAAGTCTGAAATTGGAGCACAAGGTAATCAAAATGTTGCTCCTCATGGTGCTGCCTCTTTAAAAGCAGTTCAACAGGCAGTGATTCTGGCACGGTGCCTATTGATTGAAATAAGCAGTCGACATGATGAGCTTCAAAGTAAGTTTCTTGAATACATCTGATCTGTGAAATGAACTGTCTGATTGAGTTTTGTCATCAATCCTGTATTACTTATTCCAATAGAAACTAGCCAGCTTTAACTGCATTTAAGTAATGACCTATAAACTATGTTTTCTTTTTTATTTTCCCTTTTCCAGTTTCCATTTTATGAAGTGGCAGTTAAATATTAGATAATCCCCAATTTAAATCTGGCTCATCATAAAGTTCTTGTGTAACAGAAACTTTAATATTCTAACATCAATGATGATTTTCAAAGTAAGTTTCTTGAATAAATCTGATCTTTGAAATGAACTGTCTGATTGAGTTTTGTGATCAGCCCCCTATTACTTATTCCAATAGAAACTAGCCAGTTTAACTGCATTTAAGTAATGACCAATAAACTGTTTCCTTAATCCCCAATTTAACTCTGGTTCACCATAAAGTTCCTGCGGAACAGAAATTCTAATATTCTCACATTATTATTCTTTTGGAAGTAGACGGTGTGGTAAAGCATGGAATGCTCTCTGGTAAATTTGAGGGTAGGGAAGGATGCTTATGCAGTGGCCGTTTTGGAAATATAGTGGAAGCTGTCTTCTCCTTCTTTCTTTTTTTAATTATAGGGGATATGCACGTTTCCCCTTGTGGTTGGCACAAAATTTCTTGTTTTAAGGCCTAATTTTCCTGGACCTTCTGAGTTGACTTAGACTAGGCAAAAACCCATGTGTTTGTTGAACACAGTGGGTTGTTTGATTCTTTGATTTACTTGCTGTTCATTTTTTATTGGCCGTCTTTATTTGCACTTGTTAGTTTTTTTTTTTTCTAACCAGCATGCAAGGAGTTTTAAGGACTCTCACTCTCTTCATGTAGGTGCTTGATTGGTGTTACATGATATATGAATCCCTTGATCTAATAGTTTAAGATTCAATCAAATACTCTTCTGTCTAATTTCTTTCATCTCTCTATTGTTAAGGGGTGCAGTGGTTTGAACAATAAATATTGGTGGCTCCTCTTTTGTTTAGTTATGCTGTAATTTCTGTTTCAGGATGGGATATGGCTCCATTCATAGAGACCATCGATTCTCAGCCCTCATCATTCTTTACTGTAAGTTGATAGAAAGCTTGTACTTTTTGTTTCCTTGAGTAGTAGATATCACATCAAAAAGAAAATTACAGAGGGGATAAGTGCACTTGAGGACCTTGGCTCATTGAGCTATTTAACAACTTTTTTATTAATATGGTTTATAAACTCATTTATTTTTGCTAATATTGTCCTTCAGGGAAAGGGAAATTAGTTAGTTTTTAACTTTTGAATTCAAACAATAACTGATATTAGCACTTTCATCAGACACGGTCCATTTGAATCTACATGTGGCTGTGTTTTGTGGTTGTCATCTATATGTGTGAGGGTTGCTTCTGAAGCACTGAAGGTTTTATGCTTGCCAGTATTTTGTCATGCATTTAGTAAGAAAAATGATCTAATTTTGACCGTACACTCCTAAGATTTTCATGTTCCTGCTTGATTTCCTTGTTTAGTTACGGTGTTTTTGTGACCTCCTACGTATCCGATGGGAAAAAACTCGTACTCGCACAAAGCAGCGTGCTTTAGAGATGATGGAGAAATTGGTATGCTGCACATCTTTCTCCCATATGAGTCTGGTCTTCTGTTAATATTATGTTTTTGGGCTTTGTTATTTACATTTTCCTTGAATCATTTGTTCTTTAGAGCAGCCAGCTTTCCCATTCGTTTCCCAACAATTCTTTAAATTGTCAGCACCTGTTTGTGCTAAATATGTAATTATTGGTAAAAAAATACGCTAAACACAATCAAGAATTGGGAAATTTTGGGTTATTTGTTCTTTTCCTTCTAATAATTATGCTATGGCTAGAGATATGACTAAATGCCGTTCAGATTGTCTATCACTAAATCATCCTCACCATTCTTTTCCTAAAAAAAAAATAAAAAAAACAAAAAAAAAACGGAGAAAAGAGGGAAAAGAGGCTTACCATCTGAATGTGTCTGAACAACAGCCAAAAAACATGCCACTCAAAGAGCTATTGCTCATAGGAAATACAATAATGCTTTGACCTTCTGTTGAGGCTTTTGTGGAAGCTGAGAATATTCTCCTTATATATTTATGATATAACATGGGATCAGAGCTAAATTTTGAAACTATATAAGGGATGAAAAACAGAGAATGGTAAAACATGATACTAAGTTGATGTCTATACTGGCTTCTTGTATTTAAATTCATGCCCTTTCAGTGACTGCATAAAATAATAGTATTTTTCTTGTTGATCCTTGCCAGTAGATTATGTTCTTTAACCTTTTGTAATTGTTATTCAGTATAGCATCCAGCAGTAATTATTTCTCCACCACTTTGCTCCATATACTGCTACTACCTTTTCAATGCTAGGGTATTTGAGTTCTCTAACACTCCCTTGGGGGAGTGCAGAAGGGAGTTGTTTGATTGTGAATTTCACAGATACTGTTTGAGTGCAGAAGGGAGTTGTTTGATTGAGAATTTCACAGATACTGATTGCAATTATTTCAGGTTGAGGGCATGCACAACTCTTTGCCTGGAGTGGCACAAAGGATTCCATTTTGTTATGTTGCCAATATACCTACTATTCCTGCCCTGCGAAAGTAATGTTTTTTCCTTCTGTCTGCAAATGGCACTATGTTTCCATTTATAGTTCCTTAAGTACATTTCAGTGATATGAAATATATGTTAAAATTGAAAATGTGTTTAATTATTTTCTTGATTATTTATAATTCCTTGTTTCATTTTTTTCTGATTTAGAGAACATGGTGAACTTCTAATTAGTTGTGGCTTGATGGGAGAGGCAATTACAATCTTTGAGAGTTTAGAGTTATGGGACAACTTAATATACTGCTACTGGTGAGATCACCCATGATAGCCTTGGTCAAACTGACATCAACTTGTTCTTATCTCTTCTTGTCAATTTTTTGCATTTTTTTTTGTTTGTTTGTTTCCTGCTGCCTGTGGGAGTCTCATACAAGTTACTGCATAAAAAACAGCTTATTGGAGAAAAAGGCAGCAGCTGTTCAACTCATCAAGAAACGGCTGTCTGAAATGCCCAACGACCCGAGGTTATGGTATGTTTGGTTCCATTCAACTATGGTAATCAAGTACTAAGCTTAGGTTTTTATAAGCTATTATTGTCATTAAGAAAGATTTTCTTATCCAAGACAAGACGTCACTGATGAGCTCATGTTGAGTTAGTGAATGCTGTGAGATCGAAAGGGATGTAAAGTGCATGTAATGGATTAATCTCTAGTAATTCGACTAACCTTATTTTAAAGCAATTGCTCTTATTAAGTTCAATTGTTGTTGTGGTTGTGCTGTTTTCTTTTCCTGGGAGAAAGATGGCTCAATGATTTTCTAACATTTTGAGAAAAAAACACCTGGGAAAGGCAGCATTTTCTGAATATTGGGGCTACTGCTCAAACAATAGGTGCTTGTGGGCTGGTGTGACCACACTGTAAAATGCAAAAACAATTCATAGAACTTCAGCTTGATCCAAATTAATTTCTGTTAAAGAGTTTAATCAAATTGAATTAAGAAAGGTAGGCCAACTCGGTTTTTTTTTCTCATACATTAAAATTTCAGTTTTCAAATACTAGAACAGTGAGGTTTGTTTAGATTAGTAAGTTGCATAACAATGAAGGTTCCTTCTTCATTTTTATTTTTTTTGTGTGTTTCAAGGAAATGGTTATGCTGTCATCAAGATGATTGCACCTTAAGTGTGTGCCTATTATGTGTTAGATGTCAGCTTTTTCAACATTGTCCTCTGGCTTAGGAAATGTTGAATATGCTTGTCGTTTCTTGTGGAGAATGGCATGTTTCCTCAAGTAGGGTGGAGATCTATTGTTTTTATGCACTCAGATGCGTTTTGGGGGCACAAATGGCTGTAAAAACCTGTAGAATTGACTTCCTGTGCTTTACTTTGTGATATTTAGATCAGGTTTCTGGAATGCTAAAACAATCATGCTCTATCGAAGTAGTTTTTACAGCATGAAGTAGTTTTTACAGCATGACACACAAATTCTTTACTTGGCCTCTTGCAACCTGCTTATGAGCATTTAGAATTACATGTCACTGAGCTGCTATTTAGATGAACTAAATGGCCTTTTTGGTTTTATTTTCTTCCACCTTACTGTTATTGTTTCCATGCACACACATGCACATAGAACAAACTGATGAGAAGAGCTGTGTTAGGTTTAGCATACTCTCCCATACATTTCTCTCTCAACTGAATGGTTAACATACTCCGTTTCACATGTGAGAACTTATTTTGCAGGTGTTCGTTGGGTGATGTTATAAATGATGATAGCTGTTATGAAAAAGCCATTGAAGTTTCAAATAATAAGTCTGCACGAGCCAAGGTGATTTTCATTCTATACAAATAAATTGTCAATGATGTGCTTATATGATGATGCATTTTTAATATTATTGCTTTCTGTATGCCAGCGATCTCTTGCTCGTAGCGCTTACAATAGAGGAGACTATGAAACATCTAAAATCATGTGGTATGTTCACCTGTTCCCCTTCCTTTTCTGCTTCTACAATTTAATCTGATTATATTGTCAAACAGGGATGGATCCTGATTGCAAACTATTTCTTTTTTTAATTACAGGGAGGCGGCACTGGCCCTGAATTCTTTATATCCAGATGGTTGGTTTGCTCTCGGTTCTGCTGCATTGAAGGTAACTTGTGCATCTAGAACATATTGAAAAATCTTTCTACCATGTGGTTACAGATTTTAAGACTTACTTGAAATAATGATGCAGGCTAGGGATGTTGATAAGGCACTGGTTGGGTTTACTAAAGCTGTTCAATTTGATCCTGAGAATGGGGAGGCTTGGAATAATATTGCTTGTTTGTATGTTATATTCACTTTAGTTATTTTTGCTGTTTGTCCATCCAAAATTGACTCTCCCTCTCTCTCTCTATCTCTCTCTCTTAATGCATCAAAGTCTCCTGCAAACAAAGATACAAATTACCAATGACCTTGACATGGTGGAACATAAAAGCATAAATACTACTAGACCACTAGGGAAGCTGCAGCTAAAGCATAAACAACTATCGAGGACACTTTCCACTTGTGGCCCTTTGTTGCAGGCAGTAGTACTGGCCTACCCTTGATATAATGCTCTTTTAATTATCTTATATTGACATATGGTTGCTGAAAGAATTATTTCTAGATGCCTAAATGTCACACACACACACACACAATCTTTTTCATCCCTTGAGAACGGCCATCTTCATTCTTAATTTTGGCACCCCTCATTGACAACAGACATATGATAAGGAAGAGGAGTGAAGAGGCCTTCATTTCATTCACTGAAGCCCTGAAGTTCAAGTATGTCTTTCCTTGTTAAATACTGGATGTGCATGTTCACATTTTCGTTCTTTGTACTAAAGCTGGCATACAACTTCATGATAGACGAGACAGCTGGCAGATGTGGGCACAATATAGTCATGTTGCCTTGGACGTGGGCAATGTTCATAAGGTACGCCTGCATATGCACTTTGTTCCTTTCACCGCACATCCAACATGTTTCTGGAACTACCATCAGGTGCATTCTGATCTGATGTCAAATTTTAAAGATGTTTAAGCAACATAGGATATGCTTTAAGCAGCCTCTCATGGACACAATTCTGTTTAAAATGCTAGTGCTGTACTGCATGTGACTCTTCTGCACTGATTTATAAAATTCCACTGTGGCACATCATAGAACTTGTTGACTGACATGTTAATAGTAGAATATTTTTGTCATGGTTTTTGCAGGCTCTGGAAGCTGTTCGGATGGTTTTGAATATAACCAGTGGCAAAGCTACTGGTAAAGAAATTGATGCTGATATATTAGAGAGAATTATGTTAGAAATAGAAGAGCGGATTTCGAGGAGACCTTTTAAGCCCCCCAGTGTGTCGGATGATACTAGTCTTACCACTCAGCATTTCCCTGATGATTCTGATAATGATTCCATAAACGAGTCAGAACAAAGATTTGCAGTTGGAAGGTCACGAGAAACTGAGCAGCTGGTGGAGTTGCTTGGAAAAATCCTACAACAGGTTTGCAAATACTTTGATGTTACCCCTTTCCGTAGCAAAGTTTCATGCATGTGCATATTATAGTGTTTGCCAATTTAGGCACAGTTTTGATGATTAGATTTGTACAATTTCATAAGTAATCTCTTTCTTTCATTCATTCTGTGATGTCTATCTGTTGAATGCTGCATTTAGCATGTTGAAAACTAAATGGGCTTTAAAATCTTGTTATTGGCGATTTTGATTTGTTTGAATGGCTGCAGTCACATATTTCTGATTGTTTTGATTATCTTTCTTGACAAAAGTGGCATATAGACATGTTATAAATATGGTAGATTCATTTTAATATCTCTGTTTTACGTTTCAGATAGTTAAAAGAGTAAGTAGAGCAGATATTTGGGGCTTATATGCAAGGTGGCACAAACTTAAAGGAGATCTCACAATGTGCTCTGAAGCCCTATTGAAGCAAGTTAGATCATATCAGGTGTGTACATACAGAGTAATATTATTATGTTATGTTATTGCGACTCGATATTACTGCTTTTGATTCATTTCTGGTGGTTGTTTGTAGTCCACAATCATTGCATATGTGACTGAGTAGGCTAAGCATTTGACAAATTGATACTTATCATGTCATGTTATGGTCTTGTCAAATCATAATTTTTGTGTGTATGTTTTCATTACACATAATTACATCAATTTTCCAGTTTTCTAGTTATTCATTTACTGTAGCATCAAGCCTCCTCAGTCAGGTTACTTTTAGAAGAGAGATAATTGTACATTCTGAAATCTTAAATATGCATGCACCAACAACCAGGCCTCAATCCAAAACTAGTTGGGGTTAAATGTGCGTGATGTACAGGGAGGGAGGGATGTGACTGAGTAGGCTATGCATTTAACAAATTGATACTTATGGTCTTGTCAAATCATAATTTTTGTATGTTTTCATTACACATAATTACGTCATGTTTTCACTACACATAGGGAGGGAGGGAGGGATGTGACTGAGTAGGCTATGCATTTGTGTTATGGTCTTGTCAAATCATAATTTTTTGCGTGTATGTTTTTTTTACACATAATTACATCATGTTTTCAATACCGTCCATTGAAGTGTTGCAGAAAATGATTCCAACACCGTCCTTTTTCGGCCTTGATGCTTGTTCCACCACTTTATTCTACTAACAGGTTTCTTTTGATGGTAGCTCAATCCTCACTACCCAAAATTTATGCCGCCATCTTTCTGGTGTATCAATCCATCTTCATTCACATGGCGTTTGCATCTGCATCAGCATCAATGCCTAATGCCCCTCTTATAGCAGCTTATCCTTAGAAGTCATTTTCTTTTTCCTTTCAGATTCTTCCATCTTGTCCTTGCATATTGAACTTGATTGTTTCTTTTCTTCCGTTTTCCTAATGCACATGTCTGACACTAGCAACCTATGCTAAGTTGTGATTGCCTCTCTAGTCCAAGGTTTGGTCAACTGTCCTTGGAAGGAAAAAAGTCCACTAACCACTGATAAAAATTAATTTGATGAGATCTCTCTAAAGCAGGTTTTGTTAACACTAAATGATAGACCAAGTCAAATTCTTAAAATAGCCCCCAAATCTGTGGCCCCTGCCACCATCTCAAAACAATTTTTATTGCTTTATGCGCCAATTGGATTGAAGTTTCCTCTTGTGTCAAGAAACCATCTCAACCTAATAGCTTAAGCTATTAAGTGAGGTTCCAACATATGATTTATATTATTATCTAACACATTATCTCAAGTGAAAGCCCTTTAGAATTGAAACTTGCACAAAGCCATATTACTTTGTGCTTGATTTTTATCAAATAAATGGGGATTGCGAGATTTGAATTTAAGACCACTTGATCATCAAGGCTCTAATACCATGTCAAGGAACCATCTCAACCTAATAGCTTAAGCTATTAAGTGAGGTTCCAATATATGATTTATATTATTCTCTAATATTTTGCTTATAGATGCTCTTTGGATTATCTTTGGATTAGCTCATCAAAATATTTCCAAAATTCATGCTAGTTTTTTTAGTCTGCACCGTTATTGGGTATTGCTTGATATTCACTCATACCAGATGCAGAGATTCATCATGTCCTTACAAACAGATTTATTTTAGTTTAAAAGGCCATTGTTAGAATTGATTGTTTCTGTTAATTAGTTAAACTCTTTCTCAGGGATCTGATTTGTGGAAAGATAGAGATCGATTTAAACTATACGCACGTGCATCATTGGAACTGTGCAAGGTGTACATGGAAATTTCATCCTCAACTGGTAGTCGTCGTGAACTCTCTACAGCTGAGATGCACCTGAAAAACATAGTTAGACAGGCAAGATACATGATTTAATGATTTTTGCTAGAAATTGAATTGGTGCAATGTATTTTCCATGTCTTTCCCTTCTCAGTGTGTGAACATTTCAGACTTAGTTGACTGTCCATTGTATGAACTAATTTAGTCATTCACATTTATTCTTCAATTGTTTTGTAAACAATGATAAATATGATGTATCTGAAAATTCAGGCCGGGAGCTTTTCTGACACAGAAGAATTCAAGGATGTTCAAGCTTGTCTTGATGAAGTGAAGAAATGTCAATCTGATTAAATGCCAACATAAACAACTTGGAAGACTGTCTTTGGATCAGGAACCATTCCAGATGGTTAAGCGTGGACTTGTGATACTTCAGCTGATTAAAATATTCAAGTATGAACACTTAGCAGTATTTCCCTTTGTGTTGTTTTTTCTCTCCTTTTCTTCTCATTTGTCTCCCCATCCTTCTTTTGTACTAATGAAATAGCGAGGCATTATCCAGATACTCTGGAACAGCAAACCATAATCATTCTAGGTTCTTGTTTTATTGCAAAAAAGGGTTTTAGTTTCCTAAGTTTGAGAAACATTGCTTAGTCTTGTGGTGCTTCTTTTAAAGTTGAGTTTAACCTCCATTGTGCACTATCATTAGCTGTGGCCTTGTATTACAATTTTGTTCTGTCATTTTGTCTGGTTTGAAATGCATGCTTGTCCGCTGAATGAATTGCAGAACAGACATGAACCAATTCCATCTCCTCAAATTAAAGGTGAATGTTATTTTTCAACTCTTTAACAATTTATGTTCTCTTCTATTTTTAGGAATTCTGAAGTTTGGAGATAGCACACGAGGGTGCAACTCTTTTCTGGGTGTTCGTACATTTACTGTAAACGACACATGTAAAGGTAGTTTTCTTCTGGCTGTGTACTGGTATACAGTTAGCATGCTTTACCCCCCCTCTCCCTTTCCTCTTCTTTCATGATTCTTCCATGTAGATGTTTTGCTATTGCAATGAACATAATGGACGAGTTAAGTTTCTACTGTGATCTGTTTTCTGGAAAGGAATAGATTGCATCCCTATTGTGACTTCAATTGTGCCACTTCTCAGTGTAGATCACACAAACACAATGCCTTTGATAAAACAAGAAGACAACCATGGAATTATCTCTTTCTTATTCACAGATACAAGTGAGTTGAGAAAAATGGCTATTTCCCCTTATTTCCCTCCCTTACTGAAAAAGAGGAGGACCAGAAAGAGACTATAGCTGTCAACGCTAAACTCAAATGTGCATAAATCTAATTATTGCAGAGTTGAAAGGGCTATATGCATGCATTTGACTACTCGATGCCTTGCATCTTTCTGAACATGACAACAAAGTCATAGACCTTTTCTGGGTCCGGAAGAGCTTTGGCCACACTCTCCCTCTGCATGCTCCTCTTAATCCAAGCTGATAGTTTGGGACACTCGGCCTCGACTGTGAAGTTTCCAAACTTCTCACTGGCATAAAACCAGCTGGCCATAGGGATTGCCACTATATCGACAAACCCAAAGGCTTCACCACCGAAGAATGTTTTCTCCCCAAGGGCTTCCTCTAACACCTTCAGAACTTCAATGAAGTCTTTCTTGGCTACCTCCACTGCCTCTCCTGTACTCCTCCAGACGGTGCAGGTTGCATCAAATAGCTGGCCAATGAACAAAAACAAGAACAAATAAATAAATAAACTCAATCTCTTTTTGTTTGTTTTTGCACTTGGGTGACTTCTCTTTAACATCAGTTCTTACAGGTGTTGGCAAATGTCTTGATGCTACATTTAGTAACAAATTTAATGTATGGAAGATATTGTCGCTGCCTCGCTAATTTTGTAGCCAAAAATAAATATCTTCATTGATTAACGCAGCAAAATGCAAGGTAAAAAAAAGAAAAGAAAGAGTGCTACAAACCAACCTTCTTGTCAATGTAATCAGCCCAGAAACGGGCTTGGGAACGGCCATATGCACAAGCTGGCAGCAATGGGGGTGAAGGCCATTTCTCATCAATGTAGCCAACGATGATAGCGGACTCATTCAGTGGCTTACCATTGTGTAAGAGCACGGGCACCTTCTGGTAAATAGGGTTTGATTTGAGCAACAACTCACTCTTCCCACCAAACAAATCCTCCTCTTTTGATTCATGGTTCAAACCCTTCTCAGCCAGAGCTATTTTCACCCTCATGCAAAATGGGCTCACCCAGAAATCCAAGAGAAGCAAGTCTTCCCTGGACATCCCTTTCTGTTGTTGGGTGTAAGATGAGAATGATCAGATGGCTTATTTACATAGGAGATGTAAACCCCATCAGGTGATGTTCTCGAAGTCTTTTTCTTGTTTTCTTTCTCCGTAAGCAACTTAAACTTTGTGAATATCAAGGTACTATATATGTGATGGGTACTCTACAAGTCGAACATGCTCAAACAAATTAAGCTTGTCTTCACCAGTATGGACAGTTGTTATGCCATGCCGGATATGAAGCAACATTAAAGCATGTTAATTGGTATTTTCACTAAGAAAAACACACCGTATCTTCTAAGGGATCGAGGTTTTCATTTTTATTCTCTCTTAAAAACAAAAGCAATGTGTTTCTCTGTTTTACTTTTTACCATGGGAAACAATATCACGCGGAGGTAACCTTTTGCTCGAAAACCTTTTTAAAGCACATGTCTTGTTCGAGTCTTGCTTGTGTGGGCCACATGCTTCCCCTTGCCTTCTTTGAGATTCTTGTTCCTTGGACACCGTCCTTCTCATGCTCTCATCCTTGTGCATCTGAGCGTGCCTGAAAGGGCTTCTGATGATAAATTGAAGCGGTTTAGGATTGAATCTTAATGGATCATAGCAACAAATCTACTTTGTTTCTTGTCGGAATGGTACTTTAAGGCTACCCGAGTGGCTCGTTCATTGCTATGACTTGCTAATTACATGCGCCTCCAGAGTTAAAAGATCCTGCTATAGGTCAGCAATCAGATGGCAGGTGCACATATCTGGCTTTACAACCAAATACATTGACCAAGTATACAAAGCAATTGTTCCGTCTATACTGGATTGAATTATCATTGCGACACTATTATTAGCACGAAGGATATTACATGGAGCATCTAGCTAGAGATTAATGTAGAAATTATAAGAAGACCTTGCTTCTACCGTGAGTGTGCCTAATAAATATATAGATTTTATGGAATACTACTAGCTAGGTAGGATATATATGAAATATATGAAAGATTCCATACTTGAATTATCCAAGCCAGCCTAAAGCTCTGTAAAAAAGATACGAAAAGTGTTTCAAAATTTAGAATACCCCATCATGTTTCCACAACCAATGTGGCCAATTATAACGTGTTTGTTTGTGAGCAGCGTTACTCGGCACATCTTACATAAAACATGAATTTCATTTATCCAATTGCCTTGAAAGTTCATTATATTGTGTATCTAGCCCCCATGTATATTTTATAAGTCACATCCTAATTTTGTTTTTTGCATTCAAAGAGACAATTTAATTAAAATTTCTATCTATTATATGCTCTTGAATAATTTCAACAATGTGGTCCAATTCCATAAATGAGACCTCTTAAATCATTGAAATAACACCACATGCTGTCAAATGCAGATTTATACTCAGCTCTTAGTCTAGGGTGTAGTTGTGGAAGGATTATTTCTGGTTTTTATTGTCAGACCTCTATGCAAACGTGATTTTTATATAGCTTTGTAAATGAATTTGCTAACCTTATACAATAACCAGTACATAGAAAAGTCTACTTCAGCATTCTAGGGCTTGGCCTAGCGGTGGAAGGGGCTTGTCTCTTTCCACTGCACCTGGGTTCGAGCCCTGGCGTGCACGCCTGTCACCCCCGCGGTTTGCAGGGTATTCAGTGGGTCGTGGGGATTAGTCGTGGTGCGCGCAAGTTGGCCCGGACACCCCACGTAAATCAAAAAAAAAAAAAGTCTACTTCATTGGAAAAATTGTGAAAGCAACTTCATTAAATAGCTAAACGTGACAAAATTTTGTTGTTGATCTAAACAGGAAAAACCTAAAAGTATTAAATTGCAACGTAATGTTCACAGGATACGCTTTTACACTCAATCATCTCCCTGAATTTCTAATATGTCAAGTCCTTGACATCATCAGACTTGGCTGATATACTATGCTGCTTACCATTATACATGGCTCCAGAGATTATTCAGAATAAAAGGTATGATACAAAGATGGTGATGTAGCATTGAGTTTACATGAAATTGACAGTAATTAAAGTTAATTTGTGAAGTATTATGATTAACATAATTTCTCATATATGCAAACTGATTTATGAAGTGTTGACGAGCTTTATTCCAAATGGTAACTAGAAAGTCACTATTTGATAGCAATAGTCAATATTAGGTTTTTAAAAGAATTATTTACAAACTAAACGTAATGAGAAACATTAAGTCTTTTCATACATTATGAAGCTCCAATTTTTCCATATATATGTAACCTCTCAGGGGCCCGGACCCTACCAATCTCCCTTTATCTTCGCCACTCTTGTTGAAAAAAATACCAAATTAATGTTTCGACATTTGTTGTTTTGGCATTTCCAATAGTACTTCCAATTAAACTTGATTGCAATGGCAAATGAGCCGAGAAGACACTAAAGATAAGCAACTTGTTGCAACATATGAATTAGAAGATTTAAGGTCATTGTAGAATTAGCAACCAAGACAATAAAGTAACACACAGGACATATTAATTTACAAAGCTTGAATCTTCTAAACATAATTATGGTTTAAAGGTAATGTTTAGACATCATTCATCTTCTTATCTTACAAACAGACATAAAAGCTAGAAAAAAATACAGAGAATTCTATAAAAAAAAAGTTATTTTTGATCATTTCAATTAATAATTACAGTTATTGAAAATTATTTCAGCTAGTGACTAACCAAAAAAGTGAGTCGTAGCATTATAAGAAGTCAAAATAATCCAAGAGAGCAATTTTATGTAGATGAAATGTATAAGATTGAGATATATACATAACCTTCTTGTTATTTTCATTAATCATGTAATCTGCCTATACACATATCTAAACAAAGTTAAGGAATTTTACTTCTACACCATAAAATTAAAAATATGACAAGATCAAGGATAAAGGTACGAGGTGCATACAGAAAACCTGATTAAAACATAATAGGCAGGTGTGAAAGAGAGAAAAGGTCTAAAATAGAGATAAAAAACAAAATAAGCTATTAGAGACATTAATACTCTGATCACTTTATAAGCTCACTGAACAAATATGGTTTATATGGTGTCATTTGAGAGATATAATTGTCGCAAGTTTTCTAGGGAAACTAGATTCTGAGCAGCTATAATCATCGGTTTAGTTTTCCTAGTTTCACCGTTGAATCAAATCCATTTTTCACATAAAGGGTCACCTAAAGGTTCTCTTATGTTTGAACTATGAAAATTTGATTCCAACATTCTTGAAAAGTTTTTTACTCCTTAGAGTACCTTCGGTCAATTTTTAGATTTGATATGTTATATTATACCTGCTTATCTTGAATTAGATCATTGGGTTTTAACTAATATTATCTTTATTATGTGTGTTGTTATTTATAAGTTATTGTCCACACATGAATACAAAGCACTTAGAAATTAGTCAATCAGTTCACTTGAAAATAGTCAACCAATTCACCACACTATCTATTTCCAACCTAGCTATAGCACTAAAAAACCCTCTAACACTTAACAAACATAATAAACACCGCAAACATTACAACCACAAACAAAACCATTTTAAAACACCAAAACTAACCCTAAACAACACTACAAAAAAAAAAACTACCCCTACATAAAATACCACCACAACCCATAAAACACAAACACCCTCAAGCATTTCATGGAAAGATAGAGTGAAGATCTTAAATGCTATAACTTGTGCTAAGATGCCTCTTTTCCATGGTAAGAGGTTGGCACCATTTTGGACATTTTGGATGATGTCATTGATGAGAATACATCAAAATGAAACTGGTGCTGAATGGGATTATTCCTAGGCTATAAGATGACTTATCATATAGCCAATTTTAGTGCATTTTGAGTATGAAAGAATTATGGCCTTAAGAGTGTCATGACAACACAATAAGGTTTCTTAATCTTTCGTTTTAAAAGTGAGGATGATGCTAACTCAATTATGGGAAAAAAAACCATGGATATTTAAGGGAAAATCCATTATCCTTTAATCGTGGCACTCATATTTTGTTTTTAACAAAAACAAAATCATGAAAGTGTCAATATAGGTTTGTCTTTAGGGATTGTCATTTTGCTTTGTAATGAGATCAGCTTAAGCATGACCGTAAGTATAATAGAAAGACCTTTGGCTTGTGACAAACACTTTTAGTGGCACCCAACTTAATTATACAAGAGTTTGTGTGGAATTGTATGCTTCAATACCCATGGTTGATGTTTTTCATCTTCAATATAGGTTATTTACAAAACTTATATAGTTATAATTGATTGTGAATAAAAGCCAGCAACTTGTGAAATTTATAAAGTCTTTGGCCATTCATGCAAGGCATTGGTTGAGGCCTCAATTATGTTGAAGGAAGATATGTTCAAGATTAAAAAAAGAAAAAAAAAGGAGAAAATGATCTTCATACTTATAGCTCACCAATTATTATAACTGAAGGGGTTGTATCTCCTTTGATTGTTGCTATTATAGCAAAATTAATAAACTAAATAGATATATCAAGTGGAATTGGTAAACTGGTGTAGCCACCCATGAGCTAAACGACCGGTTGAACATAAAAGAGATTCTAGAAGATATTGTCCTTAAAACCAGTCAACTAGTTTAAAATAGAGAGGAATCGATCAACCATTTAAAACTACAAGCTACTACAGAAACAATTGTACATTTTGATGTTGAAAAGGCAAGAATTATTGATGATTAGGGGTCAGTAGTTGACTTGAATTATGATATGTTATCTTTTAAAATGGACTATTAACTTTACCAATAAGGGTTTTGCAATCTTTATATTGACACATTCTTAGCTAAGTGAAAATATAAACATAATCCTTCTAGTTGTGAAATTAAACAAAATATAAAAAAGGCATAAAAATAGCTTAAAGCCCTCTAATCATTTTTCTTTATTGTGATTTCCTTTTCATATGCTCATTTTTAATATAGAAAGTTGAAAAATTAAAGATTTTAATAGCCCACCAAAACATAAAGCTGTAAAAACTTGGATTAAATCACATAATCTCAATTTTATATGCATTTTAGAGATTAAGACTGCATTTATCCATATGAGAGGGTTAAGGTAGTTATAAATCCTTCATTATAGCAATTCTTTTCTAATGTTTTGATTACTTCTAATTGTTATATTCTAGTTGGATGGGAATTAATAATATATAGTTTTGTTTGTTGGCATTCATCTAATTAATGTTTTAACATTTGAGGTAACTAGTTTGGTTGATAGATGCTTTTTTGTAATCACTTTTATTTGTGGTTTCAATTCATTTTTGAGTCATCAAGACCTATGGTGTTGCTTAGGTTTACATGTTATTGACTTTCAATGTATACCATGACTAATTTTGTAAGATTTTAATGCTATAATGAACTCTTCTAAAAAATAAAGGTAATTTCACTTAGTATAGTCACTTTGATGATTTTAGCAATTGCATTTAGGCCGTGAAACTTATTAAAGTTCTTATTCAGGCTTGAAATACACTTCGTACAATAGTTAGCATGACACGGGTATATTTTTGAGAAGTTAGATTAGAGTTTTAATGATACATACTAGTTATCTACTTAGTCAACTACTTGTTCTAAATTTCTTTCTGGAGACTACTCAAATCACAATGTTATGGTTTTTCAATTCATTAATCATCTACCTAAGGTTAAAATATTATTTAAGTTTTTTAATATATAGGTTGATAGGGATGACTTTTTGGGTTTAATTGTGGATACATGAAAGCTTTTTATAGATGATAACCTTATGTACAAGTTTACTAAGAGACTTGTATTACTAAAGTTTAAGTTAAAGTCTTTGCACCACCAACTCATTTGCTATATAACTAGTTGTGAGATTGAGGCAAAGAATAGATGGTCTACAGCACGTACTTTACTTAATGGTTCTCCTCAAGCTGATGAGTATTGAAAGGTAGAGAAAAAGCTTGCAAAGAAGTTTTTCTAGTTGAGTAAGGATAGTGAAGTTTTTTACAATCAAAGGTCTCAAATTAAGTGGTTAAACTTGAGAAAAAAAACACCAAATTCTTTCGTAGATCTTTACTACATAGATAAGTGAGGAACATAATCCATTAGTTAATTAATAAGATAGGATCTCGGGTTCATGATTAATAGGGTCAGGTCAGTTGGTAGTTTACTACTTTTAAGGAGTACTTTTTAGACACTCGACAATCACTATAAAAGATGTCTCTTGATACTTCTTTAGCAAAATTACTCATGATAATTTTTCTCTTTCGAAGCTATGCATCACTGATGATGAGATCAAAGAATCCTTATTTTTCATCCCAGATGATAAAGCTTTTATACCATATGGTTATATCTCTTTATTATTCAAGAGAAATTAAAACATTATTGGTAAAGATTTCATTATTATTATGAGGTATTTTTTTTATTTCTCTACTTTACTTAGGTGTGTTAATGTCACTAAGATTTCTTGGTCTTGAAGGTTGAAACTCCAACCACTATAAATGATTTTTAGGTCTATCTCATGTTGTAACATGATGTACATATGCTTATCTAAAGTCATTTTGAATAGATTGAAGGGGATTTTTTCAAAGGTTATTAGACCTGTTTAGACTATTTTTGTTCCTGGAAGACAAATATCAAATGTTATCTTATTGACTCAGGATCTAATGTATATCTACCACTTAATGTTATGCTTAGATGTGCTTTGAAAATTGACATTAGAAAAGCTTTTGATACAATTAGTTAAGGTTTTATCCTTATAGGTTTAAGAGTTATTGAAGTATTTAGTGTCATGGTCAAATGGATTGGGATGTGCAAGTCTATAACTTATTTATTTGTGTCTATGAATTACGAGAGTCATGGTTTCTTTCTATATTTAAAGGGTATTTGGCAAGGTGATGTTTTATCCTTTTATTTATTTATTCTAGCTATAGAGGGTTTAGAAAGCATTCTTAGAGAGGCCTCATTAAACCTAAGATTTTGTTTTCACTGATGGTGTTAGCAAAATATCATTACTCATTTGTGTTTTGCTAATAACCATATAACCTATTATTAGGTAGATAAAGACTCAGTTAGGATTGTGAGGAAGGCTTTAAATGATTTTGTAGGGTTATTTAGTCTTGTTATAAATCTAGAGAACAATTTAGTTTTCTTATTAGGAGTTGATAATGAGTTTAGGACTTTTTTACCAAATCTTTTAGGTTTTAGGTTGGGTTCTTTATTGGTAAAATACTTGAGTGTCTCATTAATATCTACTAAACTGACTCCCTTTAATTATAACCTTTTAGTGGAGCGGATTCTTTTTAGGATTAAGTTATGAATCTCAGCTTCTCTTAAATATGTTGGATGTCTTCAACTAATCAAATAAGTTCTCTTATCCATCTAGATTTATTAGTCCTCCATGTTTATTCTATCTTACTCTATTATTAAAAGGATTGAAGGTATCTTAGATATCTTTCTTTGGAAAGGTTGTTTCATCTCCCACTTAGATGATAAGGTGGTCAAGGTCTATGTTTGTTATTCTTTTAAAAAAGGTAGCCTAAGAATAAAAAAGGCTTAAACTTGGAACATAACGATTATTCTCAAGGATATCTAACTATTATTTTTAGACAGATCATTAGTTTGATCAATATTAATCTATAGTATTCTATTTAAAGGCAGATTCTTTTGGTTTATCAAGCCTTCTTTAGTGTCCTCTTAATCATGAAGGAAGATTTTACTCAATAGAGATTGATTTAGAAGAAAGTTTATCTCCAGTATTAGTGATAGGATTCCTACCTCTCTATGGTTAGATTATTGGTTGTTAGATAGGCAATGATTATGCAACCTAATGCCTTTTAGGATGCTCACTTATACTGGATTATAGTGGAATGCTAAAGTCTCAGAGATTATTAAAAGGGATACTTGGGCTTTTCCATCGGGTAGTCTGAAGCTCTAACATATTTAGGACTCGATTACTTTTAACCCATAAATGCCTACCAGACCACTATGTCTGAAATGATCATTTATCAGGGAGGTTCTCCATTGACTCGGCATGAAAGGTTCTTAGAGATTTCAAACCCTTAGAGATTTCAAACCCACAAACTCTATACACCATTTTCTCTAGTTTCTAGGTTTCATCCTAGGACACTTTTTATCTTATGGCCTGCCTTTATGGTTGTCTTAACACTATAAACATACTATATGATTTTTATATCATTCTCTCTTCAACATGTATCCTTTGTAGGTTGTAGGTTGAAAAATATGAACATTTGTTCTTTTAGTGCCCTCCCTCTACTATAATTTGGACTACTATCATGAGCATGACACTTATGGGTTGGTCTTCCCTGACGTCGGGTTAGCCATTTTAGTGAGAATACATGCACTTGAGAAAAAAGAAAGAATTTACACATCTCCTTACTCAATTTGTTCTCAACCTCGATTTATTTTATTTGGTATGAAAGAATAACAAATTCTTTCTTTAAATTTACTGATCTTACTAGGATGTTTGCAAGGACATTTTTTATTTAGTACAATCCAGTTTAGTAGAGCTTTGACCAAGGTTTGATATCCCAGTTACTTTCAAGTCTATTTAGTGCTTTCAAGAGTTATAAGATATCATTGCTTTTGTTAAATTCAAGATTATATTTATCATAGGTTCATATGTAATCAATCAATTTACTAGTTAAAGAATTTTCAAAAACTGATCAACTGGCTCATATATTATTTGTTTTCACAATCTGCTTTTGTTCTTCTTCTTTTTTTCAGTTTTCCCTTTAGTTTTTGCTTTTTTTCCTTATTATTTTTTGTTAGATAGACCATGGTAACAAGTATTTATATTTCTTGAGATATATCCTTCATATTCTTTGTATAGTTTCTTCCTTTTAATACAATTATTATTATCCAAAAAAAAAACTGATCAGAAATGCATCTAATAAGGACGTTATGAATACAATATGGTTTTAAAGAGATGATATATTGGACAACTTTATGAGCTTTTCTTTAATTGAATCTAGGTACTGTCCTTTTCTACTTTTATAAAATTATGAAGTTTTAATTTTTAATACAATTGCATATTTTGAGTAAAGGTTTTTGTTATCAATAGTTCTGATAAAGGAGAGAGTTTTTCATAAGTTAAGGAACCTGTAAATGGCAACTCTCGTAAAGAAAGGAGTTTTTTTTATTAGTCAAGGAACCTACAAGTGGTCGATATACATAGAAGGTTGACAAGTTTTCAACTCGTAATGAGGATCATCACTTCTCAATGATGTTTATTGTTGAAGGAAGAAAATAGTAGAAATAGATTTCTGTTTTGTTGCAACAATATTCTTTTGTTTAGACTGTTTCATCTACGTGTCCCCCATCCCTCTCTCTAATTTTATACTATTTTTCATTAGGAAGCTGAAGCATTTATCCCAATAGAGGTTCAATGGTATCAAGCACACACTTATCTTCTCACATTATATGATTCAAAGTCTCTCAAACCAAGAGGAAATTATGTGTGAAAGGGTTACTTGGAATAAAACACCTCTCAAACTGCAATAACTATGAAAGAATTGACTCACAAAATTCATAATGCCATTTAAACTTCCCTGTTTCTTAAACAAAACTAAATTCTATGGTTCATTTGCAATTGATGAACGATGGTTTAAAACCCTAGGCCAAGGATAGGGTTTTAGTGAGTTCATGTTGCTAAGTACTCTCAAGGATCCATCCAAAAGTGTCAGAGAGTTCAAAAACATCAATCTCATGGTTTTTTCGTTTCCCTAAAGAATTGGTTAATAAATAATATGAGAAAGGAAGAATACTAGATACATTTATTAGATAGCTGTGAAACTATATATAGAACATACAACTCCAGTACGTAGAAAAACACACTCAAATCAAAGAATAGTCAGTAAACAGAACTTTATTTGCTGCTACAAGCTGCCAAAAAACCATCTATTAACTTTTTCCATACAAATCTTTCATGCCTGCAATGACCATTGAATACAAGTTTTGTGAGTGTCCAATATTCATTCACGTGAGAAAGAGAAATAAGAAAAAGCGGATTTCAATATGCAAGTACTAGTACAAAATTTTACTATTTTATCAATCTAAAGGCGAAAGAGAAAAACCTATACCTAATCAAAGAAGCAATACAAGTAGGAAATTTAGCCCCCCGTGTTTGTTGTTCTAGTGATCTAGATTGGTTCTATAGTCTTTTTATGTCCTTCTAATGTGAGCTGCTCAGCTTTGTAGAAATTCAAAACTATGAGGATCCAAGCTTTTAATGAGATTTAATAAGCAATGCATTTAGTAGAATATGAACAACAGCTTCATAAATAGTTCCATCATAATACATCCCATCATTCGTACACCTCGATCCACAGTTCCAACTCAATGATTGAATATCCAGCAATAGAAAAGGACCACCGTAACTGCGTAAGATCCTACTATTATGCAGTGCTCCATAATAAGCATGCCATATTTTATCATTCATCTTCTCCCTGTTCTCTTCTATATTCAACATCGACATCCCAAGCCAGAACAAATCCAGAGACCTAATAGATACAGAACCTATCACGAGCCCATCAGTACCTAATTCTAGCGAAAAGGGTAACAAAGAAACCATCGAACTCCTTAAATTCTCCAACGCAATACCATAATCCAGTGCATTGTTCACATGAAGCATATGCCACAACCCTGCTCCAATCACCAAGACATCACGGTAAGTCCTATTTTGCTTAAACTCCACCATGAAATTCATCAAATTAACCATATATGAAGCCCAAACAAAATCCAATTTCATATTAATATCATCCACAACAATCTCATAATCACTATGCCTCTTAAACAAATCCCTCATGATCATTCCCACCTTTTTCTCATCTAAAATCAAACTTAACAAAGACTACACAAGCAACTGAGCTTGTGAATCCCCAGCCACAACAACCTAAGACCCATTAAGCAAATCTTTAACATCTTCCCTTCCCAACTTCTCAAAATCACAACCTTTCACCTTTCTATTTTTAGACCAATCCCATATCTTGTCATGAGCAACACAATCATTACTACTGTCACTACCTTTACTACTGATAACACGAGGTTTCACATTTCAAATAACTTCATTAACCAAATTAATACAAAAGTCCTCACGATTATCAAAAACAACAACAAATTGAACTGAAGTAACAAAATCAGAAACAGAAAGGAAATAAGGAGTCAAACGAACACCTACCGCTAGTGTAATAAAAAGGGCCCCACCAAAAAAAAGCATCCTGTTTCTACTTAAATGGTAACCTTTCATTCCCATTGGTACAAACAACACCACACAAGCTGCCAAGACTCCTATCTGTATGCCACCAAACATAATTGGCATAAAGTTTTAGTCTATTTGGTTTGTTTTTGTTCAGATCATGGATGTCATGATTTGCTAATGATTCTTGAATGGAAAAAAAAATGAAAAAATGGGTTTTTTTTCTTGTTTAACGGGTTTGTTGGTGGTGGTGGTGGTGAAGATCAGAAATGGAGAAAGGATTGGTTTGGTATGGTATGGTATAGGGTTGTGAATTATAAATGAAGTGAAAAGTGTTTTTTTTTTATTTTGTTTTTAGTTCGTTGATGTTAACTACACAACAACAGTTTAGTTTAATTTTTCATGAATTAATTTTGGTAATCACCGATGGTGTTTTTTTTAATTTATGTTTGGCATCGTGCTAGCTCACATGGTTGTAATTTAAAATAAAATATAAAAGTTTTTAAAACATATTTTTAATTATAATTTTAAAATAATAGATTTAAAAAAATAAATGTGTAGTTAAAAACTATATAAAAAATATTTTATTTGTAAAATAAATAAAAAATAGGTTGTTATAAATAAAAAATTAATTTAATTTAATTTTTATAAAACTAAAATTTAAAATGCAATTATATATAGAATTTAGCGTATAAATCAAAAGTTATTTATAATTATTTTATTGAAAAATTGAAATGACATAAACATTATAAAATTCCACTTGAAATCCGATTCAAACATAATTCAATGTGTATATATATATTATCATAACATATATAGCATTCTCAGCGCCATGTTGCCGCATGAAGTATTTTTCTTAACTCAAAAAAAGTTTGCAAGCATTGTTAATGGGTTTTACTATAAAAAAATTACTTTAAATTGAAAAATTTATATGTGGGTTAAATAAAATAAATCAAAAATTATATAGGTTAATAAATAATAATAAATTTGTTGTTGATTCCAATCAAAGTTTAAGTTGGAAACTAAGATAAAAATTTTATCATTTTAGAAAAAATAGAGATAAAATATTTATTTTAGATTTAAATTAGATTTATAAATTTTAATTGGTTTAAATCAATAAAATTAAATTTTATTTTATTAAAGTAAATATTAACTTAACATCAAAACTTATTTTTAACATTACAAGAGTTTTATATAACATCAATTCAAACAAAACATCAAACTCAATCTTAAATCAACTTAATATTAAAGGTTTAAATTGAGAATAAAAAAATTTAAAGAAAAAAAATATTATGGGTAATTTTTGCAACCTATAATATATATTTTTTTATTTTTTTTAATATTTTTTTCTCATATTGTATCACAGGTTAATAATTTTAAAAATTATTTTTTGATTTATCAAATATTAATTTTATGAAATTAAACTATAATTTTTTAATGGAAAGGAAATGGATTCCATAAAAGAAAAAAAGTATGTAGATAAAGAAAAATGACCCAATAAAACAAACTTACGTAGTAATTGAATAATAAATACTAAAATATAAATATTTAGATTTTTCACCCTTTCAATAATCAATAATTATTAGAGTATAAATATAGTAGAAACCCGGTACCCATTCACGTCCGTAGGCATTAATTTATTACAACAATAGGTTTAATTTTATTTCAGTGTCTATAGTTTGTTAAAAATAATTTATTGGTCCGTATAGTATCAAAAATAATTAATGATCCATTGATCAACACTTGCCATCCTCAATTTAATAGTTTTTGGTTTAAAAGAACGTCTTCCTTCCCAAGCTACCCTACCTCTCTTTCATTTTACCTATTTATTCAAATAATAAATTAACAAAAATGAAGAAAACATGGAGTTGATGTAGAGATTAAATTATAAATAAATTTTAAAATACAAATATTTGATATGTAGTTTTTTAAACCATAAAGAGAAGATTAATCAGGTTTGTTAACTATACAATCTATGTTATAGTTAAATCTTGACAATAAATACAAAGGCTTAAATATAGGGTCAAAAAATTTCAAGAACCGAATCACCCTTGCTCAATTGTTCGAGGGAATTTTTAAAACCAATTTTGAAGTGCTAGCTCCTGTGATAAATGAGTTCATTCTCTGAATTTTCATTTTCTATGAGTTGTAATTCATATCATCAATATATATATATATACACACACACACACGTATACACCATGTATAGAATATAAATAACTTCTTCTTTTTTATTTTTTTGAGCTTAGTTAATATATAATTCTTTTAAGCTAGTTGTTACTTATTAAGAGGTTCAATTATTTAATCTAATACAAAATAATCAATCTATGTTTCATAATTAATAGATAATAATCATGTTATTTAGGTGGCATATATAAGATTATTTGAGTATTATACATTATCTTTTAGAAGCTTTTAGTATATTCAGAATGGTGTTTACACCTTACATGTATTAGGTTTGGAGTCAACAATAATTTAGATGACATACAGAGGGTTATTTGAGCATCAAACACTATACATGACATACAGAGAGTTTTTAGCATACTCAACACGATTAAAATAGCGTGTACATCTTACCCGTATTAGGTTTGGAGCCAACATTAATTTTTTTTCTTTATTTTTCTTTTTCCCACATTGAATTTAATGTTAACCCCTTTAAAAATTTAAATCAGGCACTGCAATTTATTTATTCTTTACAATTAGTCTTATATTTTTATTATTATTATTTTAATTTAAATAATCTATAAAATTACAAATAGTTTTCAATGTAACCCATACCACTTTTTAATCTATGAATATTCTATCAAATTATAAATGTTTTTCAATTTACTTCATGTGATTTTTTAATATAATCCTTATACTTTTAATTATTATTTTTTTATTTAGGATAATTTAAAAATTAATTTTTTTATAATTCCATCCTCCTTGATTTTTTTTCTATCAAATTTTATCATTGTTTTTTTGTAGCCATGTTTTTTTTATCTTTATAAGTTATTTTATTAATATTTTTTAAAACTTTTTAATTTAACAAAAATTCAAAATTCTATTAATTACTAGGTTTAACTATTAGATTAGGTTCAAGAGGTTGCCTAAATTTCTTTTATTTTTTTATTTTTTTAAGCCGAATTATTGCTTAATAAATCATCACATGACCACCGATCATTACTTGGAGTTTAATCTCTATTCATTCTGTTCGCAATTGTATTAGAAATTAAAACTCCATAATTCCATAAAATAAAATAAAAAACGCGGTACCTGGATTCAATTAGTGAAAAGTTCAAAAAGCTGTCTAGCATATCATC
This sequence comes from Populus ilicifolia, assembly GCA_015708895.1. Lineage (NCBI taxonomy): Eukaryota > Viridiplantae > Streptophyta > Magnoliopsida > Malpighiales > Salicaceae > Populus > Populus ilicifolia. The sequence continues at coordinate 388,110 of SRLM01000967.1, forward strand.
AATGTAAAACCTCAACCTCGACTGTATTCAGTCACCTCCATATTGGATATATAGCTGCTCATGTTTCCTATACGCACTTCATGATTTTTTTTCTTTCATCTTATTCTTGATTTCATGGTGTGGAATGTTTTGCATGTCTCCATCTGATCAAGTGGAGCTGTGGCGCGCTGTCGTGGATGGTATGTCAGTCTGCTATGCATTATGTCTGTCTTATACTTTTTAATGCTCTGTCATAATACTTCTTGAACCAACCCGTGGAATCTTTCTGAACATCCAATGATGCTGAAATCAAACTCATCGGCATCCTAGGGTTCAATTATTACGTTCTTTTCTTTCAATATTCAGCATTGTTATGATAGAAAAAAACAGAGCTAGGATATATGAAAACACAAAGAAGAATTGAAAATGATTCTGAGTCAAGCAATTGTTTTCTTTTGGTAGTCAGACATTCATTCTTCGAGCAATCAAATTATAATCTTACAGCAATTAGACACTTTGATTGTTGAAGGGGTACTGTCACATTCCCATGATACAAGTGTCTGGCTTCTTGTATTGGTTAAGACAGTTCTGTGCCTGGGCTCGGTGCTCTTTTGCTTGGCCAATCCTGAATTGGGCTCTGAGGATTAAAGTGACATTAGATTACTTCCCTCTAGGAACCCTTTCTTGTAATGGCTATGGCCCTTTTCTGTTGTTAGTTTTACTCGTCGATTGAACACCCCTTTACTACGACTCGGGGGTAAGTGTGTTTGATTTAAGGTTCCTTTGGCATGGCAGTCAAGTTTTGTACCAAGTACCATTCTTTTTAACAGTTGATTGAGCTATGATGTGGTTTGCTTCAACGTCTAGGATTTGATTCTCAGCATCTTCTTCCTGGAGGACCACACGGTTTCGAGCGCAACTGCAACCCTGGCATTGGGATGCACCTCTTGCCATGGTAAAAAGTAAAACAGAGAAACACATTGCTTCTGTTTTTAAGAGAATAAAAATGAAAACCTCGATCCCTTAGAAGATACGGTGTGTTTTTCTTGGTGAAAATACCAATTAACATGCTTTAATGTTGCTTCATATCCGGCTTGGCGTAACAACTGTCCATACTGGTGAAGACAAGCTTAATTTGTTTGAGCATGTTCGACTTGGAGAGTACCCATCACATAGTGGCTTGATAATCACAAAGTTTTAGTTTCTTACGGAGAAAGAAAACAAGAAAAAGACTTCGAGAACATCACCTGATGGGGTTTACAGCTCCTATATAAATAAGCCATCTGATCATTCTCATCTTACACCCACCAGCAGAAAGAGAAGGGTTGCAGGAGAGACTGGCAAAAGGATGTCCAAGGAAGACTTGCTTCTCTTGGATTTCTGGGTGAGCCCATTTTGCATGAGAGTGAAAATAGCTTTGGCTGAGAAGGGTTTGAACTATGAGTCAAAAGAGGAGGATTTGTTTGGTGGGAAGAGTGAGTTGTTGCTCAAATCAAACCCTATTTACCAGAAGGTGCCTGTGCTCTTACACAATGGTAAGCCACTGAATGAGTCCGCTATCATCGTTGGCTACATTGATGAGAAATGGCCTTCACCCCCATTGCTGCCAGCTTGTGCATATGGCCGTTCCCAAGCCCGTTTCTGGGCTGATTACATTGACAAGAAGGTTGGTTTGTAGCACTCTTTCTTTTCTTTTTTTTACCTTGCATTTTGCTGCGTTAATCAATGAAGATATTTATTTTTGGCTACAAAATTAGCGAGGCAGCGACAATATCTTCCATACATTAAATTTATTACTAAATGTTGCATCAAGACATTTGCCAACACCTGTAAGAACTGATGTTAAAGAGAAGTCACCCAAGTGCAAAAACAAACAAAAAGAGATTGAGTTTGTTTATTTATTTGTTCTTGTTTTTGTTTATTGGCTAGCTATTTGATGCAACCTGCACCGTATGGAGGAGTACAGGAGAGGCTGTGGAGGTAGCCAAGAAAGACTTCATAAAAGTTCTGAAGGTGTTAGAGGAAGCCCTTGGGGAGAAAACATTCTTCGGTGGTGAAACCTTTGGGTTTGTCGATATAGTGGCAATCCCTATGGCCAGCTGGTTTTATGCCAGTGAGAAGTTTGGAAACTTCACAGTCGAGGCCGAGTGTCCCAAACTATCAGCTTGGATTAAGAGGAGCATGCAGAGGGAGAGTGTGGCCAAAGTTCTTCCGGACCCAGAAAAGGTATATGACTTTGTTGTCATGTTCAGAAAGATGCAAGGCATCGAGTAGTCAAATGCATGCATACATGCCCTTTCAACTCTGTGCAATAATTAGATTTATGCACATTTGAGTTTGGGGGGGGAATAAGGGAAAATAACCATTTTTCTCAACTCAACTGGCTAACTGTATCTGTGAATAAGAAAGGGATAATTCCATGGTTGTCTTCTTGTTGTATCAAAGGCATTGTGTTTGTGTGTGTGTGAGTTCTCGGGTTGCATGTTCGAACTACCCCGATAACTGGAACAGTTGAAAGTCACAATAGGGATCCTTGCCAGAAATCAGATTACAACAGAAACTCAACTCGTCCATTATGTTCATTGCAATTGCAAAACATTGAGCAGGAAAAGACATGCAGAATAAACTGCACCAATTCAATTTCTAAGCAAAAGAACAGTGCTTTAGCAGTACAGAAATCTACGCATACCATCTTCTTCTTTCAACAGCAAACACATCTGGGCAATAAGAAACTTGTTCAGAGCTGAAAAGTTATCAATCTTCTACACCCAGAAAGCTGTTTGCCTTGGAAGAAGCTTGTACAAGTTAGGAAGAGATTTTGATTCATAAAAAAATTATATACTTCAAGCACATCCCCTTAGCCACCACCATACATATCATAGAAATCACACTTGGGGTGGACAATTAGTTAGAGCTGCAGTGTCATCGCGAAACTGATTGCAAAAAAGGGAAAAAATTATCTTCTAGGAAAGTTAGTTCAATATCCAAAAACTAATCGGCAATAATAAGACAAGTAAAGAATGCTAGGAAGAACCAGAAAAGTTTGAGCAGAGCAAATATTGGCTAGTTAAACATCCCGTACTAAAAGGAGTATTTAGACCACTTGCAAGTTCTTCGATGAATGAAAGACTCTCTCCCTTTACCAGAGCTTTTGACAACAAAAACCTCCAGTCCGAATATGCAACGATCATCGAGCAGGCAGCCATTTGAAGGGCCACACAAAGCACCATGGGAAAGAAATTCGAATTAAACCCCTTTCCATCTTCATCTTATGAAAGCCGCAATCTATTTGATGATTGCTAGTTTGGAGTTTCGGTTGAACTAACTAATTATAAACGGGACTTCCTCCAGTTTTAATTGGTTTTGATCAATAAAATCCTTCCATCCATTAAAAAAAAGACTCAGAAGTTTTAAGCCAGAAGATTGTTCTAATTAATTTTGGTAGAAGTGGCAAGATTGCCTTAAATATGTCATCCAAGCTAGGTAAGGTAATCTTAAACTCACCCACCTCCCTTTTGCCGATGATGCATCTTCTCATTTTCTCACATGGTAGTACGCAAGCTTTGTCAGAAATCTCACCCTTCTTCGGCAGGTGTGTATGGCGATAATGATGTCTCTTATAATCTTCACATAATTTCTAGTTTCAGAACAGGCAAACTTGCTGTCTGTTACTGGGTGCTTCCTTTAATTCCTCAAAAACTGTCAAATAATGCTTGCAAGCCTCATGTTGATAAAATCACAACTTTATGGTTTGGTTTGATGAGTGTTATAAGATGGAAAGGACATATATGAAAGGCATAAAAGCATGTTTACTTGGAGGGATCAAGATAAAGACATAAAACAAATTTGTTTCTGAAAACGAGAATAAACTTTGTTTCGATTATCAAACAGTCATCCACTAGATATCCCTTGCTTTGATCCTTGAGAGTAGTTAGCGGCATGAAATCAGGGAAACCCCACCCCTTTCCGGTTGCATCGAGCCAATCTTCACACCCAGCTGCAGAAGAACAATTCATGGTTAATGTTCATAGCAATCCACATGGAAGTTAAACACCATGCACTACTTAAAAAAAGAAAAAAGAAAAAAGAAAAAAAAATGGAGGTCAATAGCATAGGAAATTAGCAATAAAATATTTCAGACATAAATTAGTAATGAATCACCTATATATTAATTTTGTAATATTAGTAACGGATTTAAAATCAGTTGTTAAAAAATAAATTAATATATTAAAAATTAACGATGAATAATTCATTGCTAATACAGTAGCGCAAGATTTACAAAGGTGACAAGGTTTGCCGCTGATTTAAAAAAAAAAGAATAAAATTTGACTTTTATATACAAACAAAATAATAATATATTAATAATTAATTGATACATGTATTCTTTGCCAAAAAACAAAAGAAAACCTCACACAAGAGATGATTACCAATCTCAAGATTAGACAAAACTTTCATTCTTTAAATAAATAACCCTGACCCCATACGAGACTTTCTTCTTTTCTTCAAAAACCCTATTTTATGTGACTTTATTAAATGATCCCAAGACATCCTTTTCCAATAACCTTATCTTTTACTTTCCTAACTTCTTCTCTAGAGTCGTGCTCCCAATGAATCATCTGGTAAGGAATAGATTTTTTTTTATTTATATGGGTGTTCGGCCAGCTTACACGCAACTAATTCACACGATTCACTTAACATTTTGTAAGTCTAATAAACAGTAAGGCATTGCAGGATGACAGGCATGCATGATAAGATTTGAACTCATGTACTAAGAAAAGAGACAAGTTCCTCCCACCGCCAGGTTAGAAACTCAACAGATTTGATCTTGCAAGGAACAGCTGCGGAACGACAAATTAAGATGGCAGATATAATTAGAAATCCTGAGAGGTTTTGTTTGTAATTTAAAGAGAATATATTTTATTTTATTAATTAATCTTATCAATGGGAAGAATAATTTTGTTCAAATATAGTTGTCATCACATACTAGTACTTTTAATTATTAATATAATGTATTTCATTTTAAATTTATTAACCAGATGAGGTCGATACAATAAAAAAACAAATATACAGAGAGAGGGGGGCTGGGCTTTGCGCTGAACAGAGCAATAAAGATAAGTTGTAGGCTTACGGAATGAACATTGTTTACATATAAATCTACGCTCAATTATTGTCTTTGAAACTTCAACATGTATTGATAATGCATATGATAGCTGGGGAAGAAAGAAAGGACTGATTTGTAATTTACCTTACTCAATAGTAATTCTAATTGGTATTAAATATTAATATATCACTCATTGGGCTTTGAATCCCAAAACAACATGATTTGCAACTCATACATGTTATAACATTTCAAAGAAAAATTTAAACTTTAAGGTTGCAATCTTATATCTACTTCTAGTACTTATTTGTTTGTTTGTTAATATGTATTTTCCTTCTTGTTAAAATAATGCTGTTAATTTAATTTTTTTAATTTTTAATCATTAGTATTCTTACTCATTTTTATTTTTATTTGTTAATTTCATATTGTTGAAGCTTTACTTCATATTACTTATCTGTATTTGGAGTTATCAAGTTTTTGGATTATATTTGTTGGGTTTCCCGGCCTTTAAATTTATTAATTTAAAAAAAATAACATGGTTTATAGAAAAATTGCATGGTCAATGAATCATGTGTGTGTTTGCTGATAATGATGTAGTTGTCTCCAAAATACTTTTATACTGCACTTTTTAAAAAGAAAAATTATTATTTTGTGTGTTGTGTAATTCAGCAATCATAAATTAAATTAGTGTATAATTTTATTTTAGCTTGTTAATATTTATTTGTTCAATGCAGCAATTTTAAGTAATAAATTGTTGATAAAATAAATATTTAATAGTTAGTTAAAAAATAATTATGACATGTATTCATTTACATAAAAACTTTATTTTTACAAAATTATACAAATGATTATATTTTTGTTTTAATAGAATAGTATAAATTACTACAGTTGAAGAAAGAATGACTGTAGGGAATAATAAATAGAGTAATTAATTAGTGTATCCTAATTAATTAGCTAGCTATTCTGCCTGTATAATTTTACTAAATCATAGGATCGTCAAAGCAGCATAATAATGGAAGGAAATGAGGGCTCTGTACAAGCAGAAAGAATAAGAACCAGTTTGCTCCTGAGACTCCTCTGCCGTGTGTGTGATCAAAGAGTGTTTTTTTTTTTAGGTATTATTTTTTTAAAATATACATTATATTTTTAAAAAATAAAAAATATATATTTTTAATAAAAAAATATAATAGTTTTTTAAAAAAAATATATCAACCGTACCTCCCACCCAAACACCCTTAGATGGCTCCACCAGCCTGTCTTCGCCTTTATTTCACAAGCCTTTTGCTCTCTTTTTTGGGCTCAACACCAGGGCGGCAATTCATAATTGTGAGCAGGAATAAGTGCCGCCCAATTTGTTGAATGGTGGCAGCCTAACTGGTTCTTGTGTGGAGCAAGAACCGGTTTGCGGCTAGGTTAAATCATGTATTTCAGCTACTTAATTATACTTCACCTTCATGCAGTATTCCAATATTATTCTTTTTTATTCTTTGCAAGTTTTCATATCTTTTCCTTTTATAACTTATAAACAAGTATTAATTAAGTTATTTTGATAATTTATTATATAAAGTGTTAAATATAGATTAAGAAATATTATAAAATTTTGTTGGTTTTAATTATTTTAATTAGATTAATATGAAGAATTGTTCATGGATGTATTATCATCATAAAGATAGCTATATTTATGAATTTATTTTTAATGTATAAAGATTCATCAATTTTATATTTTTAATTTATGAAAATGTTTCTAAAGCTAAAATTAAATGTTTTTGTATTAAGTGTAAAAATTAAAAGTTTTTAATAAAAGATGTCTAGAAGCATATATTTTTTAGAAGATTGTTACCTGACTATGAAAATTGAATTGTACATGGAGAGGTAAAATATCACGAACCTATTCTTTCATGGTGATTGCCGTTTGTGGTGTCCTTCATTGTGAGCAAGCGTTGTTTGTAGAGTTTCTGAATCATCTAAGCTGAGATAAAGAGAAAGGTGTGTCCCTGGTGCGTTTGAATCTCCCTCAGGATAAAGCTGCAGCTTCCTGATGAATTGCGCGCAGCATCAAATTAAAGAAACAAGCAAAGCAATCTAAGCATAAGAATATATAGTACTTTAGCAGCACAGAAATTTACAAACACCATTTTCTTCCTTCAACAGTAAATCCCTCAGAGAAGTGGTTATGTTTATTCGGAGCCGAAAAGTTACTGATCCTCCAAGTGTATAGACCATTTGCAGGTTCTTTGACGAATGAAAGACTCTCTCCTTCACCAGGCCTATTAACACCAAAGACCTCCGCTCCAAATATGCTACGATCATCGACCAGGAAGCCATTCGAAGAGTCACGCAAATTGTCGAGACAAAGAAGCTCGATGAAACCCCGTTCCATCCTCATCTTGTGAAAGCGCCAGTCTATCCGATCATCATCTGAATACAAACATTTATTGCGTAAATTGGAATTGAAAAACATATACAGTCACTCACTTGATCGTAGTCTAATACCTTGAACAACCAAATATCTGTCGCGAATTCCATCGAACACAAAGAACTGGCAAAAACATTAACCTCCCAATTAATAAAGAGAAACATCATCCGGGTCTGTCATTGCCAAGAATAATGGTATGTGACTGTTTCCATCTTCCTTCTTCTTCCCATTTGGGTTGAGGATCATTCTCCTAAAAAACGATAAATTTGATTACACAAACAAAGCAAATTGACATGGAAGATCAGTTATGATTTATTGTAACAAACCATTTGTAGCCACCAGCTTCAAAATCTTTGGTTTCATACCTTTCCACCTTTAGTCTCCAAGAGTGAAGAGAATGACTCAATCTCAAAAGTATAGGGTGCTGGTCGAGTCTTTCTAAATCTTTGCTTTCCTGTATTTCACGGCACTTAAATTGTATAGGAAAGCATTTCTTTTCAGACTAAATCAAATACATATATATATATATATAGTTTATTTATGTGGTGTGATGTCTTGCTGTGCTTGTTCTTCCTTTCCATTTTCAGTTAATCACTATATGTTATCAAAAATAGTAAAATCCTTTTCTTTGTGATAAATTTTGTAAAATCTAGAGGGTAACTTTGGTCCTTGATGTTTGAAGAGGTTTCATTTGATAGCTTGGGATGATGAATTGGGAAGGAGAAGAATGAAGGAATTGGAATGAGAGGTGATGAAACTATGCTTGCTGTCCAATTATTGGAATGGGAATAAAAGATATAAGTGATGAATTTATGTTAGGTGTGAAAGTCAACTCATGAATGAGAATATAAATTTTTAATTTTGCCCTTGTTTGATCTCAATTTTCTAAAAAAATCACAATAATATACACAACAATTATAAAACAAATGGGAACATCCATAATCAATCAATCTAATAAAGAAAATATTAAGGAAAATGTTTGAGGGTTCATTACGAAAATCAACAAAAAAGATTAGGGAAGTAGTTATTACGCTATAATAAAATTTATTAACATTAATTAACAAAATAATAAAGTGCATGACTAAATTACTTTAGTTACACCCATCAAATAATATTTATTGAAATGGTATTTTTTTATATAATTTAACCTTTCAACAACATTAATTTTTTTTTATTATTTTTTTAAATCCATCTTTTAATATTACAAATACTATTTATTAAAATAATATTTTATGTTTTTTTTAATTTAACCCTTAACAACCTTTTTTTTTAATTTATCATTTAATATGAGGTTGTTTTGGGAGTTATATTTCATTTTTTTTCTTTTTATTGGGATATATACTAGTCTTATAGATTTAGTTTTTTACTTGATTTTAACATTCAACATTAGATTTATTGGAAATAGAATATCATAATTTTTTTAATTTATTTTTTATAAATTTATTTCGATCTCATAATCCACATTAAAGTTTTAATAAATTAACTCAAATTAACTTATGGTGTCTTTTTAGACTGCCTTTAATAAAAAAAAATTCAATTTCATTATTCAATTTGAGTTAGTTAGAAATTAGGCTTCATAATTTTTTTATGTATTTTCTATAGAGTTATCATAATTTCATGATATAAGCCATTGGTTTGGAAAGTTAATTCAAGGTTAATTCAATTTATTTTTTTGTCTTTTTTAATTGAGTTTCATAATTGTTTTCAATTTAGTTTTCGTAGGGTTTTCTCAGTCTCATGATCTAAGTCGTGAGTTTTTCAAGTTGACGTTAATGACTCAATTTTTTTTGTTCTCTTTTTAATATAATTTTTTATTTACCCTTAAACAACTCAATTTTCTTATACTTTTAATTTATTTATTTATCAATTTTATCTTTTATAATTAGTTTGTATGAGAATTGGATTTTATTTTTTTTTCTAATTTACTTTCTAAGTTATCATGGTCTCGTAGATTAAGTTTTTTATCCTTAATTTCAACATTCAATATTAAATATATTGGAAACGGAGTTTTGTAATTTTTTTTATTTGTTTTTTATAAAAGTTACCTCAATTTCATGATAAGATCGCGGGTATAACAGGTTATCATAAATTGACTCAAGTTTTTTTTTGTTTTTTTCATTGACCTTTTTTATATATTTCATTATTTAATATTAGGTTGATTGAAAATTAAACTTCATATTTTTTTTATTTTATTTCATTGGATTGGAGTTTTTCTAACCTTATGACTAAAGTTGCGAGTTTAACAAATTAATCTATATTGATTTGGGTAGTTTCTTTTCATTTTATTTTTTTTTTAATTTTATTTTTAAACATTGAGTTGATTAGAAATTGACCTTGGTAATTTATTTTGATTTTCTTTCTATAAGGTAACTATAGTCTCATGATCCGATGTAGATTTTCTTTCTATAAGGTAATCATAGTCTCATCTTTTTTAAATAGTTGGAAGCTCACCACCACTTAACTGTGAACATCATCTACAACCAAAAAAGTTTGCTAAGTTGTTTCAAACTCTATTGTGAAAAGATGCAAAACGACATTAAAAGAAGTTGCCGGTTCGCTAGAGCAATGCCATGTAAAAACAAATTGAAAAAAAAACACAATAAAGTTAGCATCCATCTATACACAATCAATTAATTATATTTAATTAAATGAAAAAATTTAATAATATATTTAACAAAGAACCAAATATAAAAAAATATTAAATAACCCAACCAAATAAAGAAAAACAAATAATATAGAAAGCATATAAAAAAACACAAAGCGTAAAGTAAATACTTGTCTTCCCCTTGGTCAATTTAAAAATGTCAAAATATTCTCACTAAAAAGACAACCATGTCCTTAATCTCTAGCCAGAAGAATTTTTTAAAAGGGTAAAGTGATAAATTTATTATTCCCATCCATAGGAAAACAATAAATTCACCGCCCTTTTAGTTTATTTTAAAAAAAATATAAATGTGACATCATGAACCTCAATTTTAATTAAGTATTTTTTACAAAGATAAAAATATCCCTTTACCCCCGTATGTTTATGGTAATTAGTCATTTTACTTTAAATGTTTTCAACTTGGTTGTTATATACAAAAATCAAACAAAATATTGGTTATTGACCCTTATTTAATTAGAAAGGAATTAGGGTGTGTGTATACATGTTTTAAAAAATGGTCGATTTATTAAAAATCATTTCTTAGATTTTTTTTTCAAAAAAAAAAAACAAAGTTAATTCTTGTATTTCTATCAAGTAAATGCGGCCCCCTAGCGGGGGGGGATTATTGAACCAATATTTTGTATTTGCCGTTCTAAAACACAAAGGGTAAAACAGCAATTTGCTACAAAATGATGCATTTGCCGTTCATAAAAGAAGCTTTTTTCATAGTGGACTCAGACTGCATGCTATCTAACTTGCAATAGCATCGTCACCAAACGACTAGTCTTCGGCTCTCTACCCTCACTTTTAGTGGATCACTACCAGCCAGTCAAGGCCTTTCCAGCCACTCGAACCCCAAGTTCTAGCCATACGCTACTCCATAAAATCAATAACAATATTTTTTTTAAAAAAAAAAGGCATGTAGTTCGAGCTTCTTCTTCGGAATATTTAAAACAAAAAAGACCTTCGATGATAAAGTAACTCATGGAAAAGGCAGGATTGGTGCAGAGTAGCAGAAAGCAACAGACTTGATCATTTAACAATTTACTATCTTCTCAAGTTAACTCCGTTGGAATGTAGATAAAACCATGGATACATACATCTTCACCAGAACTGACAAAACCCACCACTCCACAAGCCTGCCACCCATGCCGGGAGAGCAAAACAAGAAAGAAAAAGAAAAGAATGGTCTCATCTATTTATCATCTTATCTTCTTGCTAGTACATTTAAGTCTCAAATTGCTTGCCTTCAAAGGCCTGTCCAAATCTCCAATCTTTGGGAGCAACATTGTAAGATATTACAGTCATCCTATCACTACTAGTGACCTCAAATGAGAGAGCTTGATTCTGTAAATTAGCATTAACATGCCAGTTCTGGCCCCAATTCCTGCCCATATCAAGCCAGCCTGTTCTTGAACCTTTAATCTTCACTGCAGTGACATCTCCAGCACCTGCAACATTGCTGATCAGCACCGAAAGGAAAATACCGGACCCAGAGATAGTAAACCGAATCCCTCCTTCCTTTCTGCATTTAATCCTGTTCAAACATGATCACAGTCGAGGATAAGCAAAAAAAAAAAAAAAACATTTGAAAACAGCAACAGCAAACTTCAAGAATCTGCTGCATTCAAATTTCAGATGAAATGCTGATATCCATTGTCATCATAAAAAGATGGGAAAGTCTACTTATTTCTGGAGTAATTCGAGTATACATAACTACAATGTTCTTGTTTTTGCTCTAGCAGTCAAAATAACGGAAATACTTTCAAAGCCAGTGCCAGTTAACGATACGAAGAGATATTTAGCAAATAAACTGTCACTATCATATACTAGTGATTAGTGAAAATTTTACTTCTTTTGATGCAGGATTGGGACAAGGGCATGGGCTGTCTCCCACCATGCATTATTTATATTTTCCATCGAGCAATGAACCAAAAGTGTAGGGTAAAAACCCCTTCGAATTTTCAAAGCCAAAACAGTGTTCTCATGACAACAGCCCCTCAAATAATCCCATGATAAAAAATAGCAAGAGACTGGGTGCACAATAGCACCGACTCGGACACACAAAGCAATAAATTTAGATTGCCCCATCCCTGATCTCCTTGCCAAGTTGCTAAAAATACACCAAGCATTTTTTTTTTTTCACAAGAAACCTTTCTGTTTCTAACAATCAACAACTCATAAAGTTTAATCTTTCAAAGGCAGCTACAAAAAGCATAAAGCAGGGTGTCCATAATTTAGAAAAGTGGAGCTTGGTAAAATAACCCAGAATGGTCAGTCTAATGGATCCTGAAAGGAACTGAGGCTGAAAGAACAAAATTTGAAAGAAGAAATAGACTAACAAAGACAAACAATCACTGACATGGAAGTGCTAAATTTAGACGGGGACTCTCTTCAATTGGTAAATTTCAGGATCAGTGCATGTTAGCAAGACTGATTCGAGTAACAGAAGACAAATTCCTTGAACATTAACAAACTAGACACTCAATTTCAAATCTTGACAGAAGCAGACCACATCTTCTCTTGCATAACTCGGATTTAAAGAGCTAAATATGTGCCTAACTTACAAACTTAGCTGTAAAAACAACAAAATCCAAAAGGGCTTTCAGATTTTTACCTTCTATACTGAACAGGCATATTAGCAGCCCTCCAAATGGCAATCTTTTCAAAAGCTTCAATAGGAAGCACAAAATGCTTATTAGGAGGATTACATTTTCCACCACCATCAGAAGTGAAGCCATAATTTGGAGCACAAAAATTAGTGACAGAAACAATAATAGAAGTCCCAGGAATACACCACCTCAAATCATCAACACATTTAAGTTCAAAACACGCGCCACAGATCTGTCCACGTTCAAACATTGATTCACTCAATCCCACAGTTGCCATTCCATATCCTGCTTTAACTAAGTCCCCATATCCACACGCACCTCCTACTGTGTCCCGGGGATCGGATGCTGCGTAGTAAGTAGCGCGTGCGGATTGCCATTGGGATAGGGTGGTGGAGAGAGGTGGTGGTGTGGTGGTGGAAGAAGGGAGGGAGGTGGTGGTGGTGGGGAAGATGAAGACGAGGAGCAGGAGGGGTTTTAGGAAAGTGTGAATGGGGTTTTGGAGTAAAGGCTGTAGCATTTCGTTGTCTTAGATCAAAGGGAAGGATTTATCTTGATGACGAAGTTAAGGTTGTCTTTGTTTATTTTATAATAGGAGTGGACGGGAAACTCAAGATTGCTTTACTGCTATAGTTTCCTTTCGCTGCTTTTCCTGCGCTGATGAGCAATGTTGTTCAGCCACCGTTCTTTTGTCTTGGCTGTTTAAAAATATTCTTGAAAAAATTTATTTTATTTTATCTTAAATTATTTTTTAATATTTTAAATTATTTTAATAGGATAATATTAAAAAAATAAAAATTATTTTTCTGTATTTTTAAAATAATTATTTTAAAAATAATTACTACCACAATATCAAATAAACATAAACTTTTTCTGTAATAAATTTTAAATTAAATTAATAAAAAATTAATTGGATTAAACTTCATCAACTAGATAAAACAAATCAAATTTGAAACTTGATTTAATTTTTTTAAATAAAATAATATTTTTTAATTTTTAAAAAAAGAATTAAAACAACATTTTTTTTATTAAGTTATATTTACCTGCTATTTATAGCCACAAAGATGTAGCTTTAATAACTTCGATAATAATAAAAATACAAAATTGTTCCGACAAGGCCCATGTTTTATTTGTAAACAATTTGATTTGGATAAGATACATTAAATCTAAATTCAACTTTTTAACCTCATAGTAATTCTATATGTGTTAGCTAAATTATATCTCTAAATTAAATACTTTATCAAATGTATTTCTAGGGCATTTAGACATTCATCAATCAAGTCTCCGGGGTTCTTTTTTTTTTTTTTTTTTTGNTTTTGGCTTTAACCTTAGAGGATGGTTTGCTTGGATTCTTGGTTGTCTGGCTGAGGGACTATTTTGACAATAAGTTGAGCATAAATATGGCTAAAAGGCAAAAACCTTTGATGGTTTGGTGGTGGAGGAACGAGTGACATCTTGCTGCTGTCTTGCTGAGTATAAATTATCATAAATACTGTGGGGCTAATCTTCGCATTACGTTCATTGACATAAAATGGCAATGTATTCATTAGGGTATTCGTTAGTTTGAGAGGTTCATAATTGGAACTTAGATTAGAAGATACAACACATGATGCAACTCCATCATTTCCTTCAATAGGAGTAAAGTGAAATGTAAAAATTAGGACAAATTTATATTTATTAAACCTGGATCAGCCCAACATATTAACATGTAGAATTCATAACTAAAAATCCGATATAAACCAGATTTCAAATTAAATTGAGAAAAACATTAACTTGGTGAATTGAAAAAAAAAATAGCATGATCAGGTTTTTAGTAAATCATAAATCGATTAACCTGATGAAATCCTTTCAAACTTAATCTGATCTAAAACAACATTGTTTCAATAAAAATAATTCATCCAGGTTGATCAAACAACCGGTAAGTTGAGTCAATAACTCAATGACCCAAATCTTTTTTTAGTCAATCCCCAAACCCCCGTATGACAACCATGACAAAAATATGGCTTAACCTTTATCTCAAGCCAACTGAAACATTGATGTATTAATATGGTATGGTTGGAAATTATATCAAAAGAAATGGAGAACATGAATGATAAATTAATACAGCGATAAGAAAAGAAAAGGATATTAAAAAATAAAAAGAAAGGAAAGGGAAAGAAAAGAAAAGGTTATATTTCCTTTGTAATTTTTCTATCCGCTTCTGTTGAGTATTGACAACAGAGGAAAAAATTTTAAAAAAAAAAAATTCAATTTTCCATTTCCTTCTTGATTTTCTTTTTTTCCTGGAAAGACCAAACTACACTATCTCCAGCCACCATTACCACCCACCTCCTCCTCCTTCTCTCACTAAAAAAGATTCATAATACAAATTCTTTTTTTTTTTAATTTAAAAATATAATTAAACCGACTTAACCGAGTGCTGGTGAACAAAGGGTCAAGGATGACTGTTGAAAGCAAAAAAAATAAAATAATGAAGGAACAAAACTCAGAAGGAGATGCAAATTCATCAAGACATAATCAAAACCAAAATAAGCACAAAAGAGTACATGTTTGAAAACTAAACGAATTAACAGGACACATTGAAATCATCAGACAATAGTTTCCAAATAGGCAAATTTAAGACCCATGCTCCGCAAATTTTAAGTACAGAAACTAATGCATGTTCGACACAATTGCAAGCAAGCAGTAGACTTTCATTTGATATGGGTTGATGCAAAATGATGAATTTTTTGTGTCCGTTAGTTTCTTGCATAGAACCTTCATATAATTCAGTTTCAAGCTAATAACTACATCTTGACAAAAAAAAAATCCTTATTCTTTGGCTTCTGGGTGAAATAAACACCTAGTGTTACTTTGTGGCCTAGCATGGCTTGGTGGTTGATACTATTCTTGCATCCTGGTAATCATGATTATTTACTCCTGGAAACTGTAGGAACTCAAGCAATTTAAATGGCTAGAACATAAGCGAAAGTCCTACTTGTTAGAACATTCCTAACTGCACATGATACAGACCTAATTATATTAGGAGACACGTTCAGTCCAAGAAATGAACGCTCAAACAACAAAACAAAACTACTGCAGGAAATTTATCTCTGTGGTGAAATCTAATTAGCATTATGTCTATCAAGCTTGAAAGTGAGAAATGAACCATTTCAACAGATTATCCGTCTCTGATGAATTACAGATAGAAAGAAAAATGGAAGTTGAACACTTGATGAGCAAAAAGAAACACAACAGTATCATTAGGTAGCAACAATCCAATAAGCCACATTCACAAGTACAAAGACTAATTCACATTGCAAAATTTCACGCAACTCATGGACAATTCAAATTCATCACCCCTACAACTAATGCTGGGAATCATCTTCGTAGGATCAAATGACAGAAAAACTTAAAAGCAGTGCGAAAAAGAAATAAAACTTACACTAACCCAACTATACACAACTTCCCACTTTCTTGCATTCTTCACAGAACAAACCTCTATACACCAAAGAACGAGAAAAACCCACGTTTCTTTGGCTCTTCCTCCACCATAACAGCCTTCATACTATCCTGCTCAACAAGTCTCCAAGCAGCTTGCTCGAAAGCCAATCCAGCCAGTGTAGGTGGCCTATTCAAAACAAGTGGATACCCTCTATTAGTACTCCTAATCACCTCTGTATCCTCCGGAATCACCCCCAACAATGCCAAGCCCAGCATTTCTTGCACATCCAACACCGACATCATATCTTCCCCTTTAATCATATCCGTCCTAACCCTATTAACAATCATCTTTATATCCCTAATTCCATCACACTCTAACAAACCTACAACCCTATCCGCATCACGCAAGCTAGTAATATCAGGAGTTGTTACCAGAACAGCCTCGTTAGCTGGAGTTATCGCCGTAATGAACCCTGCATCAATCCCAGCTGGGCAATCAATCAAAATGAAATGCGGGCACCCTTCTTGCCGCGATTTCAAAGACTCGACAAGCCAAACAAGTGCTTTCCCACCAAACCCAAGTGGCAATTTCGACCTGGGTTTAGAAATGCACAACAGTTCAAAGTTAGACCAACGCTTATCGCGGACAAGCGCTTGGTCTAACCGACAATCCCCATTCATAACCTCAACAAGGGTATAATTTACACGGTTTTCTAACCCTAACAAAAGGTCTAGATTGCGCAAACCTACGTCAGCATCAACTGAGACAACAGAGAAGCCAAGGCGGGCTAAGGAGAGGCCAACATTTGCAGTTGTTGTGGTTTTTCCGACACCACCTTTGCCTGATGTTATCACGACAACTCTTGGGGTTTCACCAGCTAGTTCGGGCTTTCTGTTCCATTGTAGGACTGATTGGATTGCGGGGTTTGAGTAAGGTTTGAAGGGTTTTGTTAGGGTTTGGGTTTTGGGTCTGAATGGGGTTAAGGAATGAAGGAACGAGGGTTTTGTGTTTGCGGGTAAGGGTTTTAGTGTCAGCATTGTTTGCTAAGTGTTTGTGTTTTTGACTGAAAGAGTTGTGGGTTGCTTCAAGAGCGAATGAAGAGGAAGAGCATTTTGGGTGCTAAACGAGGAAGCGTTGAAAATGATTGGCTTTGGGGAAGCTGTTGAGATTTCCTTTCCGATAGTAGCAGTGTGGAGTTAATTTACTTCTCACATCCCTATACTTTTGTATTTTTCTCAATGTGACCCTCTAGTAATTGTTTTTCCTTTCCGACTGTAGCCTTTTTGGGTTAATTTACCTTCACACCCCTATACTTATTTATCTTTTAAATGTGACCCTCCGTTAATTTTTTCTTAATCTAACCCTTTTTACTTAACCTTTGTTTCTCAATCAAGTCCCTTTAATCCAATTTTAGGCATTAAATGCTGGTGTAGCTTGAAAAGTTGGTCCAATTGCTCCATTTCACTCTTCGAGATAAAAAGAGTGTATTACTTGTTTACATATATCCTTATTTTTATGTTTATTTATTTATTTTTCTCTTTTCTTCTCTGAAATACAGAGAAAAAAAAACATAATTGTTGGCTAATACTACATTAGATGAGAGAGACCTTGCAACAAGACCCACTTTTAAAGTTTATTGAGCTGTTAACATCTAAAATTGGATAGAACAACTTGATTTAATAATGAAGGTTAAGGGGGGTTAAATTACAAAAATCAGTTGGTGAGGCCATAATTGTTGGCTAATACTATATTAGATGAGAGAGACCTGGCAACAAGATCCATTTTTAAAGTCCATTGAGCTGTTAACATCTAAAATTGGATAGAACAACTTGATTTAATAATGAAGGCTAACGAGGGTTAAATTACAAAAATCAGTTGGTGAGCCCATATGGAAAGGGAAACTTGATTTAATAATGAAGACTAAGAGGGTTAAATTATGAAAATTAATTGATGAAGGGCCATATCAAGAAGATTATAAGAGTATAAGGATGCACAAAGCTAATTAGCAGTCATTTCTAGACTGTTAAATGGGCCAAGTTGTTAGAAAATGAGGTGGGATTTTTGGTTCACGAGGTCGAAGATCTAAGCATGAGGCTTCGGCCCAATTTTAGTTTGGGTCTATAGATCTAAGCTTTAAGGTAGACTTTAACTTGATAGCAAAAATTATGTCAACTTGTGTTTGCGTAGCCAAGCGTGTATGGCACGCGTTGTTCCCAGCATAATGCTTGGAAGTTAAGCCATATAATGGTAAGACCTTTAATACAAGGTGTATGTGCTTTGAAGCAGTGTTGAAATCTCGGACTTGATTAACAGTCTAGGTTGAATAGCTAACTTTGAGCTCAACTTAATCAAAGCTTAATATTGTTGAGATTTAAAAAAAAAAATTATCATATTTTTATTTTTTTCAAAATAAAAATTTAATTAATATATACTAGATAGAGGTTAACTCTCTCAACCTATAACTGAATCTTTTCTTGAGTTGAGTTTTATAATATTAAAAACTATAATCATTAAACTTAATTAAGAAATTGATATGATATAGTTACTAAGTGATGGGTTAAGAAGATTAACATAAATCAATCTTAAAAACTAAAAAAAAAAATATAACCAAAGGATTGCTAACAGAGTAGCGTAGCAACATGGAAAAATTTCATCAGATTAAATTACTAACAGAGTAAAGTGATATAGTTTTTCATGGTTAAGATTTTTAGATTCAGAAAAAATCAAAACATAATTTAATAAATCAAGCATAATATTTAGTATTTGGTATTTGGATGAAGCTAAAATTAAAAAAAAAAAGATTATGAAAGCCTTGATTTTCATCTGATTAAATTTTTATAAGGATCAGAAAATAAAAAAGCTTTCAAATTAAACTAAGAAATTAATGTGTATAATCTTTTTTATTTATCTTATTGTATCTAGATTTTTTATTAAAATTTTTTATTTAATTGGTATCTTACAAATTGGAAAATCTAATTTTAAATGAAATATATTGGTTAATTATTTTTAATCAATAAACATTTTCTATAAAACATTTTAAAACAAATAGAAGTATTAGTTTATTTTTTAAATTAAAATTATTATTTGAACTTTTAATAAAACATTTTTATCTAAAGCAATACTAAGCCCACAATTTGTTCTAATTTCTTTGGTGTTCAGGAGGATTATGTTGAGCACCTTATCCTCATCAAAGGTCCTGTAATTCCATTGGATTCTTTACAGAAATTCCTCCAGTTTTTCTTTCAACATGTCGATTTGTTAAGGAGACAAACATCTTTTTTAATCTATATTATCTACTAGTTATTTTTTAATCAACAGCAGTCGTACTCTATCCTTCAAGTTCTAAGACAATTGTTGTGAGATACTTTGCTGTACCGGTAATTACATCATAATGATGTGTTGTTTTTAGGCCGAGAGAGAAAGAAAATGAAAAAGAAGCAAATGGGGAGCTGAAGGGAAGAAAGGATTTGGTACTCGACTTAGTGGTGGCTGGTTTTGGAAATTAAATATTTTTACCCGTGATTGAAAACGATGGCCTTTAAAAAAAAATAACCAGGTCTAATCTGGGTTTTTTTATGCACCCAAATTTAACCAAGAAAACTTTTTAAGAGATTTTTTAGTTAATATAAACCAGTCTAGATTTTGGATTGACATTGGTTCATAGTTGACAAATAAACATTGTTAAAAACAAGTATAAATACAAATTAAACATGTTTGGTATTTATTAGTTTGTAAAAATACAGGTAAGTGTTTTTATATAATAATAGCCACAAAATATATATTGATTTTACTATTATAATTTCTTTATATAAAGCTTTTTTATTCAGTGTTTATATGAGATTAAACTATGTTTAAAGATAAGTATTATAGGTGGATCTTGAATAAAAAAAAATAATAGGGTTATATTAAGAGGTAATTTTTATTATATAGATGTTAATTTTTTTCAAATACAAGCGTAGAATATCAACATTTTAAACTAAGAAAATTTAATGTGATAGGTGATGTTCAAAACTATACAAGAAAAATAACATGTACAATCAATATAAAATTTTATCAAATATGTTATTATATAAAAAATTTAATTTAAAATTTTATTATTGAGTATTTCTTCTTCAAGTAATCTCTTTGGGTTAAAGAGATCTTTTTAGGACAATCTTCTTGAGAAATTAAGACTCGACAATCAGATAAAATTACCAGACTAACAAGAAAATCTATTACTTGATTTAATAATTGATAAAATTAAAAAATATAAATAAAAAAAATCATTTATGCTAGGTAAAAATTGAAAAACAATAAAAGAAAAAAATACTTGAGTGTGCAGGCTTGATTGTTTTAAAAAAATAGCAAGTAACATGTCACTTGCTTTACTCGGATCTGACTACCTATGATTATTAGAAAATTAGGGTGTAATATTTCAGATAAAAAAAAACTTATTTATAATATGTTTAACCTAAAAAATCCAATTAAAAACAAGACACCTTAAACATATTCTAAAATATACCCATGATTTTAAATAACAACAATAAAAAAAATACTTGAAAACCTATAATCACTCTATAACCAAAATTATATGTGATCTTATATGTATTATATAATATAAGTTCAAGTAGATTAAAAAAAAACTCATATCATCAAAAGATATTTATGAATATTAAAATAATTATTTTTGTAGCCTTAACTAGTGTAAATGATGATCCTTTCTTTTTTATTTATAGAGTATAATTACTTTTCCTCTCATCTCGTAAGTCAAATACAATATATATATATGAATTAAAATTAATATTTTTTTTAATTTTTGAAGATTAAAGGGAACATGTATTTGTAATAATTGATAAAGATTAAGAATTAAAATGAATTTTTCATATAAATTTTGTTAAAACCATTTTATTCTTTACATGTTTTTCACTTTGATCCCTTCTTTTTTAATCTAATCATTTATTGACAAATTAACTCAAATTGGTTCCTAATCTAACAATTTTAAAAAATAGAACAAAAAAAAAACCTTGAAAATCCATGTTGAATTGTGAGAGAGACTACCATGCACGAGGAAATAGTAATCCTCCCACCCCTTTTAGTTTATAGTGTAATGTAATCAATGTATCATGGAATTGAACAATGTCTAATGAGACAACTAAAATCATCCTTTTTTGTTTTTTCCATTCTATATTCAATAAGATTGGATCTTGCGTGTATGTCACTTGTCCCCAACTTACTAGACATCATCAAAATACATTCCTTTTTTAATTTTTTTAAATTTCATTTTATAATGCATATACAATTCAGTAGGCGTTTGTTGATATTGATGCTCCTGCTTTCCTCCCTTTTCTTAATTAAATTTTATCATCTTTTTCTTTGAAGTCTCCATAAACTCAAATCTAAGAATAAAAATAAAAATAAATCCCAGGAAAGAAATTTATTGTCGACAAATATGTTTCTACAGTATTATAAAAGATAAATTAAAATTAATACCTCTCGTATTCATTTCGTATCATGTTCATTAAATCTAAAATATTATATTTAAATTGAATGTGCATAATTTAATATACATAATAAAAATAAAAATAACTTAACTACTTATTTAATTTTTTTCTCCCATCCAATCTTGATTACTGAATTTAAAATTAATGATGAAATTTAGAACAAGAAATCATTGAAATATTATTATAGCTTGTATTATCGACTGACTCATCCAATCTTAACTCAAGTTGAATTTAAAATAATAATAATTAGGAGTTATTGAGAAGATTAGACATAATTTTGTTGGTTTTATATTTTTTTATAAAATAATATTATTTTATTTTTTAAAAAAAAATGATTAATAGAAGTATTAATCCAATTACTTCAAACCCGAAATATTTTAAGTGGCTTTTAAAGAGTATTTTAGAGCATAGTAATGATTATTTTTTAAAATATTTTTTATTTTTATACATATTTAAATAATATTTTTTTTAAAAAAATATTTTTAATATCAAGATATTAAATTAATTTATAAAATTCTAAAATAAAACTTGTGAAATTTATTAATTTAATCCGCAAGCAACAGTTATGACAACTATACTTGACTTCACTTGATAAGTCAGCCCTAATTTCCAAAATCCAAACTTCATCTCTACTTTATCACCCCAGGTGGCTCAACATCCCACCATCAAGCACGCAAAGCAGGGACCACTTTCACCAATCTTGATCACTCTTACCAGAATTTGCCATGTGTCATACACCATACGGCCTCCTGTCAACAACCCATGATCTGCCACGTGTCTAAATCTGATCATAGAATTACAAGACCGCCCTTTATCCCTTGTCACCTATCTCATATTAGCAGTTATTTTATCCCTCTCTTCTTATTTTTTTCTCACTTTCTCTAGCTGCGAAGACCCCATTATAAGCTCTGAATTTTCAGTTCTCTCTCTTTCTATCTCTGTGTTCTCTTGACTTTTAGAGGGAAAAGTGGAAACCTCTTCAATCTCTCAGTAAACAAGGTTTGATTTTTGTAACTTTGAAGTTTGGATTTTTTTTTTCAATTTTTCTTGGTGGACTTATTGATTTTAGTATGATTTTATTGAAGTGATCATTTTTAGTGAGTTTTGTGTTTTTCATCATGATGGGTTTTTGGATCTAGTGTTTTTATGTCTGTTTAACTGGTTTTTTATTGCATGTTTTATAGTTTGGTGATGTGGGTTTGTTTGTTTGGTTAAGATTTGATTTGAATTATGATGCTTGTAAAAGCTGTGGCCTTGGATCTGAAAAAGGATTGAACTTCGAATTTTGATGTTATTTTCTGTCACTGGAAAACTGGGAATTGGTTAGAATTCCGAGATGTGTTCGGTTTCTGTGATTTGTTACCTGAATGATTAATTGGGTGTCTAAAAGTTGAAGTCTTTTGGGATCTGAAATCTGAACTAGGAAAGAGTGATTTTTAATTGACTTTATATAGGAGAGTATAACGACTTCAGATTTTGTTTACTGGTGATGAGGATGATTTATTAAGGCGGTGAGGATCAGGTTTACTTTCCTTTTCTTTTAGATGTTTGATGATTGATAGCAGGTTGCTGGTTTTTAAATCTAACCGCTTTAGACAAGGCTACGTTAACTATGATTCACATATTCTTATCAGTATGATATGTGTGCCAGCACCCATGCCCAGAACACAACTTTATTAGTGTGAAGGGTCTTTTTTATTGGTTAGGGTCCTCTAATTCGCAGTTAAATTGTTGTGTGAATTATTGAAGTTATTGAAGAGGTAGGTGTCTGGAAACTCTTTTTTGTTTTTCTGTTGCTGAAACAAAGATCTAATGGAGGCTTAGAATATGTTTGGTAGCTTTGTGCACGATGGCTTTCTTTCGAGTGTATAGCTTGCTTAAGTTACCGTGGATGGTTTCTTGTTTGGTTTCATTTATTGACTTGTTGAGTTTTTTTACTACAGTAGGGGAAGGCCATGTGAGCTGTTTGAAGTACTGGAGTGAGATTGTTGCTTTGCAGTTTTGATTAGCTTTGTGGTGTTATTGGTGTGCGCACAGAATGGGCAAGGGTTGTGGAAAATTAGGAAGAATGGTGCCAGGGGACGAGTCTGTGGATGCTTATCATTTCTCTCTCTTATTGTCTCCTGTTGTTTCTGTTTGGGATTGTATTGTCCGGAAGATGAGGTACTCCTTCAGACCCGAGTGGGTGTAGTTCTTGAACTTTTGAGATTACCTTAGTTTTCTATGCTGAAATTTGGTGGAGTATTGTTTAGTAGTAAACAAAGTGAAAAAAGAACAGATAAAGAACGAAAGAAAGTTATAGGGAAAATGTACACATTTTAGAAGAGTTCTTTGTAAGCTAATAAGTTGAAAAGAGGACAATATTTGTAGTTCAGTAGTTATCATGGATAGCATAGCATGTAATAAAGTGCAACCTGTTGCGAGGAAAGTGAAGAAGAAGCAGGTGAAAGGTGAGATGGATCGTCTCAGGCAAGCTGAGAAGAAAAAGAGGCGTTTGGAGAAAGCTCTAGCTACTTCAGCAGCAATCCGATCAGAGCTGGAGAAAAAAAAACAAAAAAAGAAGGAAGAACAGCAAAGACTTGATGAAGAGGGTGCTGCAATTGCAGAGGCTGTTGCTCTGCATGTCTTACTTGGCGAGGACTCTGATGATTCATGTAATATTGTGCTAAACAAAGAAGGTTGTTTCAACACCTGGGGTTGTGCTGGTAATATTGATGTTTTCATGGGTGAAAAGAGACCATCGCTTCCTCAAGAGGACTGCTCGGGGAATTCATTTGAAAGAATAGGGTGGCTCTCTAGTACTTACGGAACTGGATGTAAGTGGGGGGATAGGGAAAATAATGACTGGTCCTTTTCATACGAGTCTCTTCAAAAGAGTTTGCCAGTACAATACTTTGACGATGGCGGTTGGGGCACTCCTGAGTTCTCAGATGAGCTTATTGCAGCACAAGCTGCTTCATCGCTCCAGATTGCAGAGGATGCGGATGGCGACACATTCCTCTTCAATGGAATGCTAAGAGGGTAGACTAGCAATTCTCTGCCGCCTTTCAAAACTGAGTTCTGAAACAATGTTTTTGTATATATTCAAGAATGTCTTAATGTCATTTATCAGATTTGTGTGTTGCTGCTTCTGGTTTGAACAAATGTCGCACTTTTTATCTGTGTTTTTCATGTCATTTGCTCGAGAAGCATGCTTTGTTTCTTGTGACTCGGAACATCATTTTACTGGTATTTTTGTTTTCCTTCTGGGACGATTTTTCTGACTGATTCTAACAGCCTAATTTTATTGACTTCTAAAGTAATATTGCTCCTTTGACTGAGATTCTTATTTCATTTCTTGTCCGTACGTGTGAATAATTTTTAATTTGATTTGCAATCTTCCGGTAGGGATGATTTATCAGGAGTTAAATGTAGCGCGTGCAATGGTCCTCATTGTAGCAGGATTCTAGACCAGCACTACACACAGGCACAACTTGTGTAAAGTCTAGTGCAAGCTCTCATGATATTGATGAGGTAGCTCACTAGTACTAATGTATTGATAGATGAAGCTGAGCTCATGATTCTATTGAACAAGAAACTAGGGTTTCCATTCTATATCCAGTTTCTTGTGTATGTTAATGAAGATGTCAACCACCAGGATCGTTCTTCTAGGTTTAAAAGAAAATCAATGGGAAATAGTGGGGTTGTCACCCCCCCAAGGAATGGTGTCCCTGACAATACAAACCTGAGAGGGTGGTGCCAGAGAGCGGAGCCATGGAAAGTAGATGTCAAACACGAAATATTTCTTGCTTTGCGAGAGGGATGGTGCTGCTGTTACAATCCATGCCGTTTTTGCTAGAAGCCTCCTCTTTTTTCACCCTCTCTTCTTTGATTCCCACGAGAAGTCTTCACCTACCAAGATTCCAAGAGTGGTAGTTAAATTTAATGTAGCTAAGCATAGCACGCATGGTTGCGGCACTCCATTGCGACCAAGGAATTCTTTCCAAATTGTCCTGCTGTGCGCTGCTACATGAATACGATACGTATAGTGGGCAACAACTTTCCATCTATATGATTCGGCACTTCACTTCTCACTTTTCACTTTTCAGGTGCTGGATTACTCTATTATTTAACAGAGTGATTGAAGCCACAGTATTCCACCTCAACAGCCAATCATTGGTCCCTACCAACCCTTTATTTATCTCTAATTGGGCAGTTCATGTATCGGAAAACCACGTCGGAAGGCAACATGCAAAGAACTATAATGGGTTTCCTCCAAGGATCACTATAGAAGACACAGACAGCTCTTCTAGGATATTGTCCTGCTTCGTATTGTCCTGCTTACCAGTGAAGAGAAAATATTGTCCTGCTTCGTATTATAGCTAACAATTACAAGAATTGAAAGTCTGGATGTTTCTAATGATGAAGATTTCAGTTGTTAATTAACGAGTTTTGTATACTAATGTTGAAAATTAGCTTCTTTTTTAAGAAATAACGCATAGTGACATCATAACCATGGCCAGTGCCTCCAATTGCCCAATGCAAGATTTTCATGTATGTGCAAGTTGGGTCTCTGTGGGGAGAGATTATTAGGGCATAAACAGGCCTTTTCAAGTTGTTACCTAGACTGGGGTTTGGTCCCAAGATAGTATTTTCTCACTGAGCAAATCGAAATTTTTCTTTGTTCTATTTTTGATACTAGAAAAGGGCGGCTAAATTCCATGAAGATCAACCTTGGCATGTGGGATAAGAGGAAAAAACACTTCATATTGGTAACCTTTTCATCGTGCCTGGGTTTCTTTTAGGCACCATTAGAAAAACAATTCAGCTGGAAAAGCAATGAACAATTTTACAATCATACACAATGAAAGAATCTAATATGGGCTAGATGCTGGTAATGCTTCATCATGCCTTGAATTCTGATGCAGTGGATCTGATTCTTGCTGTGAGTTCTGCTGAGATAGTTGATCTGCCCCTTGCTTACTGCGTTGTTGCTGAAGAAGCATGTTTTCGTTCTGATTATCAACTTCTGTGCTACTGGATGGTTTGGCACCGTTTGCTATGAGATTTTTAAACCAGGTTCCTTGAAATCTTGGGACACCTCTGTTTGAGTTTTCAGGGGAATCAAGGCCAGACCCGTTATTGGAAGTAACACCCACAAGGAAACGATAAGCAACTTTGCTAGCAGATACTATCTCAGTCTTGGCTTGTCTAAACTGCAGCAAACCAACCACATATTTTGAAATTAGTGAAATACTAAAAACCATAAATATGTTTATTAAAACATCCACATCCATATCTAATTAATATTTCACATGCGGGCCATTCTTAAACTGGTGTCAATAGAAGATGAAAGGGCTGCTCATGAAAGCAGTACGAACCAAAGAAAGTATACTGGATTGTGTAAGGAGTAAACAGAATCACTGCATGAATGATATCCATAAGAGACTAGTTTCACATTCACATATTACCGAGGCACAACAACCCTAAAAAATAACTTGAGGAAAAATAAACAGGAATCACACCAGGACAGTGGCAAAAAGGATGGGATAGTGAAGAATAACAGACTACACCAAACCAGAATTACAAGCATTCGTCCATTACAAATTGTGTGGGTGGGTTGGGGTCATATTTCTACAACTCCAGTTAGTGCGATTGTGCTAATTAGTTGAACTTGACAACGTTAAAATAACCCCAAGGGTAGAGATATGATCCAGGGAAGTAAGAAAAACAAAAACACAAGCATCTCACCCGGAAGGCTGTATTTCCAGCTACTTCCATTGCAGCATCGCCAGCATTGGCAAAACGATTAACCCAACCTGTCAGACAAATCACAGTAACGTCCACTTCAGGACAATTGTAACAAGAACAACAGTGTTGAGATCAGAACCTTCTTTCTTAATCCCAAAGAAAAGCTTATAATTCATAACCAACATTCACTTTATTATTGGCAAAGGAGCCACAATTTACAACTAAAGAAGCAGGGCCAGCGGTCAAGTGAAATGGAGCAGCAATATGAAGAAACAGCAAAATAGATAATGTAACCCAAGTAACTCCAGAAGAATTTTGGATAATGAAGCTATTTCACACAGATTTCATTGGAGAAAGAGGGGCGGGGATTGGAGAGGACAACAAACTTGCCAGGTTTAAGGTCAATGTCAAACTCAAGAGGACATGTTTCAGCATAAAAAATCACACACAAATATCTCCACATAGTACAAAATTTCTCAATCATAAATCAGAGTCTACTGAGGAATTGTATTCAGAAAGAACACAGTTTTCTATTATAGAAGCAGTACAAACAAATCACACTCAACAGCTGGCCAATTAATCTTCAATCATGGAAAAGTTTCAGAAATTCTTTGGGGTAACTGAAAAACAAAAACAGAGAAGAAAAGTTATTACCTGGAAGTTTTGGCACACCAAGCCTTTCACAAAATTCATCACAGAAGTGATTACAGTTCTTGGCCAACAAGTCATAGGCATCTCCAGGCCATTCTCTACTAAGTTCCCGCAAGATCTGATTCACCTTGAAGATTGAACAACTGGTTTTTCCAAGTACAATTTTCTCACGATATGTATACATCGGATTCTTACTAGAAGGGCAACTAAAAACTCCAGTTCCTTGCTCACAAAACCCAAAAGACCATTCATCATCTCCATGTATCTGTCACACATAAAACAAACGGATTTGCTACCCTTAATTCATACATTCCAATTCAATATAACTTGATTTCAAGAGAGTAACAGAGACATGAAGACCATAAATAAATCCCAAAGAATCAGTAAAAGGTGTAATATAGTAGGAACATACAAGAGCTCGGTGTCAAGTTTTAAGACATGCACTCATTTGCCTGTATCTAGCCACGTTATTGCATACTTTAATACTCAGAAACTAACTATAGATGACAGATTAGGATTTATGATGACAGTTTTTCAACACGCTGCTTGCACAAGACATCCATCGATTCAGTCTGTACACACGTTCAATTTTCCACAAATAAGTTCTCACTAATGCTAGGAAACTTTACTCAAATCTCAATCAACAAAACAAACCCTTTAAAATGCTAGGTCAAAAAACTAAATAAATTGAAAGGGAGGTGCAAAAAACATAATTACTCAAAAATGCCCCCTCTGCATATTCCATGTCAAAACAAATATCCTCCCCCTTACCTGTGTGCTTACAATCTCTTCAATAAAGTTCTATGTTCAAAGCCAGCCCAGTTTATAGCACAGTTGAAAGTTCCGGTTCTTGAAAGGCAAACCAAATCAAATATGTCTATCAAAACTAAAACCCTAGAACCACTATCAATTCGCCATGTCAATGATGGGACCCAGCAACAGTAATTATCCCTCTTAATCCTCAATATAAATTCCAATACAGTAAAACGCATACTAATAAATTTTAATACGCGACGATTCAACTGAAACTGAAACCAAAACCCTAGATCTCACTCCACTGAAAAAAAAAACACGTAAAATTAAACAATTAAAAATAAAACCCTAGATCTCTCTTTAATTCACACTAACTCCACCATAACTGCTGCAAATAAACAAATGAAAAACAGAAAGAAATGGACCTGAACGGCGCTGTGGAAGATGCCACCGAGACCAATAGCGTCTTTGAAGATCTTGTTGATGTTCAAAATTGTGTTGTTCGTCTTCTCCGATCCACTATTAGTCACATCATACACATGCAGTATCACCTCCGTCATCTCCTCCTTCTCCTTTAATCAGTTCAATCCAAAACAACAAACCCCCACCCTATTTCACCAAAATCACACACACAGATGAAGCTCTCTCTCTCTCTCTCTCTCGTGTGTGAGAGTGAAGAATTCGAGTTTCGGAGGACTGGAAGGTTTTTGTAATTTGGCCTCGAAATGCTAAAAACTTACTTTCTAGTTGAGGAAAGAAGGAAAGAAGAAGAAGAGTTCATTTCAGATTTGGAGTGCGGTAAAAGTTGTATTTAAAAATATATTAAAATAATATATTTTTTATTTTTAATATTAATATAACAAAATAATTTAAAAATATAAAAAAATAATTTTTAATTTTAATTTTAATTTTAATTTAAAAAACAAAAACAAAGCAAGGGTTGAACCACAACCACAATCATATCTTTCATCGATAGTTTATGATTAAAGATTTGTTTGTGTTTGTGTTTTAAAAATATTTTTGAAAAAATTTAAATTTTTTTTATATTTTTATTAACTTCAAATTAATATGTTTTTAGTATTTTTAAATTTTGATATATTAATATTAAAAATAATTTTTAAAAAATAAAAAATATTATTAATATATATTTTAATACAAAAATTATTTAAAAATAATAATAATTACACTTCCAAGCAGACTGCAACAAGTATGATTTTTCTTTTATTTTTAAATGGCATGAAACGTTTTGGGTTTTCAACTTTGTTCCCCAACTAAACTTTTGTTTCAATTTAGTCCTTTTGATGTTCATTTTATTTTATAGATAAAACGAGTAAAAAAAAGAAAAATCAAGTGCACGCTGAGTAATCATAAATTTAATGCCACACATTCATGGATAAATTCCCGCTATGTTCGCGTATAAGTTGAAGTTTAAAATTGTACTAATTCAACGTAATTATATTATTTAGTGAGACTTAAACTTGCATTTTAAATTCAAAAATCTTTTTTTTCAGTATATAAGCCAAGAATGATACATTTTTTCTATTGGGAGGCTAATTGTTTTTTATCTGGTGCGATAAAAAAGTAAAAATAAAAGTGATATTTATCTGGTGTACTTCATGTTTTATAAATACATTTATTTTAAAATTATACCAAAAATATATTTATTTTATATATCTATTTTTATCTCTCGAATTAAATATGTTTATTTTATTATTATTTTTGTTTTTTTTGTTATGAGATAATAAACAAATGTTATTTTAAAGCAATGACTTCTATAAGTTTATTCAAAAATTACAAATTAAATCTCATGCTTTTTATTTGATTGATATAACAATTTTCAAAAATTAATTATCAGATACAATACCTTTTAAAGTTATTCATGGATATTATTTTTCATATAAAAGGAATAGGCACTGCTCTTCGTATAATTCGAATAACTCATTTTAGATTATCATATGTCCAATTAAGTTGCAAGATTTAGAGGTATTTGTACCGCTGATAATAATTGGTTTTTAAAAAATTTTATTTTATAAATCTTAATTTTATATTAACATATTAAAATGATATAAAAAATAATCTAAAGTGAAAAAAATAAAAACTCTGTTGAATTGCTATCTGAAACACTTTTTATAATGAATTTTTAAAGATTCCTTGTTTTTATATTTTAAAAATATTTTACAAAAAATAATTTAATTTAATTTTTTTTCTATTTCAAAATTATTTTTTATATTATTTTTATATACTAACATTTAAAAATTTTAAAAATTAAAATTTTTTATTTTAATACAATATCAGATAAAAAATAATTTTACGAGTAACCACTCCAAGCCATTATTTTTTATATTCAAAACATGTTTGGAACACAATGCAAGCCACGTTTCTAAAACATTTAATTTTTTTATTAAAATTTAATATATTTTATATATTCTGGATTATTTTAATATGTTGATATTAAAAATAAAAAAATATTAATATATATTTTAATATAAAAAATTATTTTAAAAATATTTATAACATGAGCTAAACAAACAATAAGCTAAATAGATGGGGACTGATCTACCACAGTCAATCCCAACTTTTCTCTCCAAAGGAAAAGGAATTGAATATTATTAAATGGATCCTAGAGATTTGATAGAATAATAATTACACCCCAAAAGAAGGGCTTCTTTATGGGTTTAACAACTGTCTGGATTTTGGAATAATAGAAGTTTAACACGTTACAGTTATCGTTAGGAGGAAGAGCGGTGATTGGTAAAAATGTGGGACCCACAAATCGCGGCGATTATTATAAACTACAAAACCAGCAACCGACAGTTTCCTTACTATCGCGGTCAAGCCCTCCCTTTTTGTTTAAATTTTATTATTATTTTATTTCATAATCATTGTGCTTAGCTTTATCTAGTGGATTAATAAACAAAAAAATGTGATTAAAAACTAATTTGAATTGGGTTTTAAATTAAACCTGTAAAAATAACCTGGTTAGCTAGTAATTTAATTAATTATGTTATATCTAACATGGTTGATACTAAGAACACTCTTTCTTGGTTTATTTAAAAAAAACAAAAAGATATTATTACAATAACAACTAAATTATTTTTGTTCAAAACAAGAATTTAAATTGTACATGTATGGTTGTGACTGTAAGAACAACATGGTGTGCTGAATAATGATTTGTTAATTAATGAATATAATTATAAATTTAAGAAACATTCTTGACAATAAAAATCATTTTACATATCACGAAAATAGAAAACAAAATGAAATTGCTGGTTTTTGAGGCTGTATATGTTTTTTCCACAGATTTTTTTTTTCATGGAAATTCAACTAAAAAGGATGTACACATTTAAATAATCGTGTCGGCAGCTCTTTGAATTGTACAAGGTTGTATAGCAGCGTAATATATCACCCTTGATCTTCGAAAATCCTAATCTTGAGATCATGGCCCTAGACATTACATTGTCAATCATTTAAAGGTGACAGCATTTATTATGTAGTAGATATAATATGTTGTTTGGTTATAAAATCGGCCATAATTTTTATGTGTGGCCATATCATTATTTGCGTTCAAAACGCTATTTTGTTAAAGGTAAAATTACATGCTACTTATTACATTTCTATAACACATTTAATGGGTGGCCCTACCATCGTATCATTGACCGACATTTCACATATTTTTATATAGTATATTATTTGTTTTTTTAATTATTTATTAATCCTCGCAAATCTTAAATCTAGAACCATTTATAACTTTCCATCTCATTTTTTATTTGTTGTTTATTATATTTGATCTTTATGTTTTTTTACTTTCAGCTTTATTATAATTATATATTATTTTTTATACTGTGATTTTAGTTTTAAAATCTTTGGATTTTCTTGGTCGAATCAAATCTAGTTTAAAATTAAATACATTGAATCTAATCTGATCTAGTAAAAAATAAAATTTAATTATTATTTGTATTTTTAATTATATTTTATTTCAAAAACTAATATTTTTACGTGAAAAATAGGGATACTCTTTACTGTTCTAGCTGGAATGAATTTGATCTAAGATTAAATGTATTGAACTGGATTCGACTCAGTAAAAAAAAATTTTTATTTATATTTTATTTGAAAAACTAACCTTTAATATTATTCAATAACACTACATTAATTAAATAAAAATCGCTTGATGATGTAATATTTGTATTAAAAACTATCAATCAATCAACCAAAACATACATAACCTTAATTTTAAAAAATATTTTTAACTAAATATATTAAATTATTTTTTATTCAACTTTAATTTTAACCAAATATATATAAATACCAAATCAACCCTAACTAAAAATATTTTTTATAAAATATTTTTTTTAAACTACAACTATAAAAGCTATTATAATACTACACACTTTTATATTTTAGCTTGTTCAATTACTTTAAGCAGAATTAGTGCAGTGTGGTTAAAATTATGTTTTATAATAATTATAAATTTAAATATATTTTGTTAATTAACATGCATTAAAGTGTTGCCTAATTTCAAATGAAAATCTTATTTTGAAATCCTGGTTACAGAAAAGCTATGCAAAAGCTATTGTAATGATAAACACACACTAAAATACTTGAAAATATAATAATTTTTGTTTTTAAGTATATTTTTCATGAAAAAATATTAAATATTAAATATTAAATTTCTAATATTTTATAATTACTTTAATATATTGATTTTAAAAATAAAAAATTATCTTAATGTATTTACAAATAAAACATACTTGATATCATCCACAGATTAAGTATATGAAATGCTGTCTAGCGGGCGCATGTTAGATTTTTCATTTAAGAAAAAGGGTAGAGAAATCAAACAAGGGAATTTTATGTGATTGTGATCGAACCCTAGATCCCTTTTGCTTGGACTTGGGGTAAGATGAAACATGTTGTGAGATGGAAACAAGTTGCAGAGTGAGTTGATTCGGACTCCTCGAGTGGAGATATTCCATGGTCACGATGATCATTTGCTATCATATCACGTCATTATTATCTTAATGTGTCCCGTAAATCTTCTCGTGGCACCTTTACAAGCCGTTACTTGTTGGAGGTGGGACAGGATCGGAAGGTGATATTTGCCGGGTTTTTTTTACTTTAAATTTAATTATTTTGATAAGTTATATTAAAAATAATTTTTTAAAATATACAAAATAGTTCAAAAAATAATAATAATCATACTTTTAAATACCACCATCATGGCCATGAAAAATCACGTGACGCCCATGAGTAGACCCCCTCTCGAGACTCACTTTGCTACGGGCCCAGGACGAGCCTAGTTCATGCACTTCCTCGAACTCCAGTGGTTTTCCTGTGCTTGATAAACCCGACCGACCTCTGCTGGGTGTACCTGAGAAATCTACAACTCAGAACATCATCTAGAATAAATTCCAAGTTAAGTTATAAAAAAATAAATATCTAACACAGTTGATTTATCTACAGGCAGCTCCATTTGCGTCGATATCAAGGATTCTTTTAATTTTTTTTTTGACAATACCTCTTTTTAATAGAAAAAATCCCGAGTTAACTCAATGATCCAAATTGTTTTCAAGTTCTTCGAGTGTATGTTTTTCAGTGGAGTTTTTAGAGATCTACTTTACACGGTCCAACCCCATTTGCCTCAATATTGATGATTTTTTTTAAAAAAAAATGAAATTGTGTCTTTTAAATAAAAAAATTAACCGAATAATTCAATAATCCAAGCTGTTTTTCTAGCTACCCGAATCGGGTTTGATGTGTATGAGATGTGAAACGTCCATCATGGTGGCATAGAGGCAGGCAAGTGAATACCAGCTTTGCTGCATCATTGACTTGTGGGCTAATTAATAATTCGAGTCTGAATCATCCAGCAGGAAACCTCCAGATGCATATGGATGTGGGGGCACAGACATCATTCTTGACTTAGTCCGTTTATATATATATATATATATGTGTATGTATTCTTTTTAAAGTGAGTGTTACTTATAAATATATTAAAATAATATATATTTTTTTATTTTTTTAAAATTATTTTTTTATATTAATATATTAAAATAATTTAAAAATATATTTTCAATTTTTTTTCTAAAATATTATCACATTCTCCTTTTTTTTTTAAAAAATAGTTCTTGAATATAAAAAAAACTTTTTATAAATATTAAATATTATTTTTTTAATTAAAAAAATTTTATTTCTTAAAAAATATTTTTTGTAAAGCCAAGTAACTGAGGAAAACTCTATCTATTTTAAATTTTTATAAAAAATATATATTTTGATTTAAACTTAAAATTTATTAAGTAAATTTTAAATTGTTTATCATCATCCTATATCTCTTAAAAACAATAATTAAAAAATTAAATCAAATTAATAAAAACAAATAATTAATCAGTTATTCAATCCATAAACATCACTACCAAACTAAATATATTGTTTGCAAGGAGGGGTGAGCACTGAGCACACTTGCTTTTGATCGCATTCTAGACGAATCTACTTCAGTTCTCTCTCACTGAGCACTGTCGTTTTTTTTTGCACAAATTAGATTAATTTTTTTTTCAAATTTTCTTTATTTTTCCTGTCATTTTAACATTAACCATAGCTTTTGAGAAGGAATTTTTTTTTTAGCTATGGGAATTAGGGCTATATCCGGCTTATTTTTTAAAACATTTTTCATTTGACATTTAGAATTTATCATACACGATTCAGAGTGGCTGAGCACACTGGACAAGATAAGGCTATAACGAAGTGTTTATACAGAATTTCAGTATTCATTGATTCAGTTGACCTGGTATCTGGTATAAATTTAGCAGAATTCACTTAAAACACAGCAGGAATGCTAAATCTCAAGGGTCAGGATATATAAACTAGATATGTTTGAAACACTTACAATCATATTCACTATGTAAATGAAGATAAAATGCATCTTCATAGTAGAGAAGGGAAAAAAAAGTTGGTGAGAGGAGGCGTCTCAGGTGCACCTAGGGAATGATGCCGAGGAGAATTCCTGAGACATGATACAATGCAGTGGCTTTGAAACTGCCCCCGCAATGTAGACTGTTTAAGTTAAGGTAAGAGTGAAGAAAACTATCTGCCATCATTGGTCATCAACTGTGAAAAAACTTGGCTGTTTTTAATCTCTGAGGTACCATCACCACTGTCTGTTTCAGTCTCAGAGTCATTTGATGGATCTTGGGGAGCTATTCTAGGTGATGGGAGCTCCGGTACATTCACATTGCTATCTTCGCGTGGTTCTCTTGATGGTTGAGAATCAGATTCTTGAAACTGAAATGCGTGCTCCAAATTCCATAAAACATCGCCCATGCTTGGCCTATCGACACCATAGTCAGCCACACATTTCTCTGCTGTCTCTCCAAATTTCTTCAAAGAATTTTGCTTTATCTGTCCCGCGAGATGAGGATCGATAATTTGATCGAGCATGCCCCTCTTCTGCCATTGCATTGCCCATTCTGCTAAATTCACCTGCTCCGTAGCAAGTAAGGGATCAACTGCAGGCCTCGCACAAAGAACTTCCAAAAGCATCACTCCAAATGAATAAACATCTGATTTGTCAGTAAGCTGCTGTCTTCGGAAGTACTCTGGATCAAGATATCCAAAACTGCCATTTACACCTGTACTCACATGAGTCTCATCCAGACATGGGCCTGATCGTGAAAGACCGAAATCAGCAACCTTGGATGCGTAATTTTCATCTAGCAAAATATTTGTAGACTTGATGTCACGATGGATAATGCCTTGAGCAGAACCTGTATGCAGGTAGTGAATTCCTCTTGCTGCACCAACGCAAATTTCAAGCCTTTGCTTCCAGGACAGATGAAAACATCCCGGGCCATACAAGTGTTCCTTCAATGGACCTTTTTCCATGTACTCATAGACAAGGATCATTTCTGACTGTTCTTCACAATACCCAATGAGGGAAACAAGATGGTGGCGGCGTATCTTCGACAAAACTCTTATTTCAGTTTGGAATTCAGGGAGCCCTTGCCTGGATCCTGGCGCACCCCTCTTTACAGCAACCTTTGTGTTGTCTTTAAGAACACCTTTGAAAACAGTACCAAATCCGCCCGAACCAATTTTCAGACTGTTATCAAAATTGTTGGTCGACAACTTTATGTCAGCAAAAGGGATCTTCAAGCTGCGATATTCATTCACAGTCACTTCTGACATTCTACCATGAGTACTACCTCCATATACACATAAAGGTGCCCAACCTGCACTTTCTACTCGTCTTGGCTTTGGTTTCTTCTTCCTGCATTTACAAGAGAGTGTTACTACAAAGATAATCAAACACAGAACAACAAAGCCTCCTATGCTCGAACCCACCGCAATCCAAACAGCTCTCTTCTTGGGACCACTTTGCGAACCAGAAGGATTTATCATCTTCATGATCTCCACCCCATTCAAAATAGCATTGACTTTCAAAAGACCACTTATGGCCGAAGGTCCAACACTAACACGCACAGCCCCTAAATCATTAGAATCCACAATATAGTCTACATACATTGGAGATGAAAGTACATGGAATGTAAGGGATGACAAATCAAAATCACTTTCCGCGGAGTACTCGTTTATGTACACATCAAAGTACAACTGATTAAGTGAAGTACTGACAATATCACAGAAATGTAATCGAACCAAGTGCCGAACCCCAACAGATCCCACTGGAAAATCCCATGTGATGTTAAATCTCGACTGAATTGGGTTATTATCCTTATTCAACTGCTGTGCAGTCATATATACATTTTCAGGCGCGATCTCCCTACTAGCACCCCCGATCTGATAATTAGGAGCACTAGCAGTAACTGCACGTTTCGCAGCAGATTTGAAAACAAGAAAGTCCTCATCAGGAATCCAAGTTCTCCACACAGTATCATTAAAAGGCACCAATTTTGAACCTCCAACATTAATCCTATGAATTGTCTCTAAAACGTGCGAAGAAAGATTCTTGTACACTTCAATTCCATTAGCACTAATCAATTTAGCTCCCTCGTCAAGAATAAAATCCTTGGGAGCTAAAAACACTTCAATTGCATTCACAAATCCAAAACTTGATTTACAAACAGGACTCAACAAAATTTCAAGAGCATTACTATCAACTCTAAATACGTACTCTTTAAGCACAACAACTTTGGTCCTAAAATCACTCAACAACAAATTCCCATCAACTAAAACACTAAACTTTGCGGTTGATAAATCAAAGCCTTGCGCTTTAAACGGAGAGAAATGTAAACGTACAAAGTGGGTCCCGTTTCTCTCAACACTGAACTTGTAGCTTGAAGCAGTAGTGAAAACTCTAGCTGTGTTGTACAAAGTTGGTGATTTTGGAGATGGGTTTTGGTTCTTGGGTGAAATGGACTGGCCTTTAGAGGGAAAGATTGAACCTTGTGAAGTGGAATCAGCTCCAAAAATTCTGCTATCTGTAGGAATGAAAGAGGTGTTGGTGTTTGAACCACAGTTGATAAGGTAGTTATCCGCAGGAGTGAAAGAGGTGGAGAAAGAGACGAGAGAGAGCATTGTCAGGGAGAGCAAAAGAAGTGTTTTGGTTTCCATTGAAGCAGGTTTTTTGAGGTTTCATCAAGAGAGATAAAAGGGAGAGCTTTTAAGACATGGAAAGCAATACATGATTATGGTGAAGTGTTGAAGATAGGTGTGCTTGTGCAAGAACAGGATCTGTTGAAATTTGACTTTTAAAATTAGTCTCTAAATCAAGTTTGACAACTATGACAAAAAGAAAGCTAGTTTCACTATATTTTTGTGTTACTTGGAAGTGCTGCTACCCAATTTTTCATTTCCAGAATCTAAACATTAACACAACAAAAACTTTGAGAGCTTTCTATTAATCCATTAAAAAGCATTTTTAATTCACCTGCTAGCAATGACATAGTTTTGCAGTGATGACTTGGAGTCCACTAGCTTCACAAAGTGGACGACAGATTTCATCAATTCATTTTGCATTCCTATATCATACAGTAATTTAGAAAACCCTTATTCTTAACACTAAAGGATCAGTTGACGAATAGAATTCTCAAGTGTTTATCATTCATCTCGGCCAAACCCCAACTTTCCTGCACAGTTGCACCACACATGCCATAGCAACCAGCCCCTCCGCCATAAATTTAGGCTAGGGCGGAAAAAGATGCAGACATGTAGTTGTCAAAGAAGACACAAAATTTCCTCACCCTTTAACAAAGGGGTACCGTGCAATCACTTGCCATTATTATTTGTCTTGATAGCTCTGGCCCCTGGATGCTCCATCAGCTTGTGGGTTTAGTGGCATCACCACTGTTAAGCAGATGGATGGGCGGTGTATTGCCTTGGTGGGCAAAATTTCTTTGAATTTGCTTTGCTTGGTGGATGTCATTTTCATGCTTGTGTTGCATGAATGAGCTGTAAACCTAATCATGATTCCATGAATTTTACCTCGAAGAGATGTGAGTTCTGCTGTTTTCATTATCTCTTAAAAGAATCCAAACACATTGAAGGAAACTGATTGAAAGAAGTGTTTCATGGTAAAGTCATGATGAGAAAATATATTTAAAGGCATCGGAGAAAGAATGAGAAGCTACATTATTAGCTAATCAATCTATAATGAAAAGCTTAATTCAACTAGATTAATGTGTTAGTCCTTTTGATTAAAGATTATGTCATCTTAATTTCCCAGATGAAAGAGCCCTTCATGAATTTATTGGCCCAAAAAGACTAAGTGGGTTGCATTGGGGAGATCTGATGAGGTGGGCTTCTCCAGAATATCTGGTCTCAAGAATTGGAGCTCCATTAATAACCACGAAAGAGCATTACTGTCTCATCTTTAATCCATTATGAACAGAACATTAAAAAAACAAAGAAAATCAAAATTCAATTAAGATTTCCGAGACTTAAAAATTAAAACAATGCACTGTTATTGGATTTGTTGGGTCTACAAATCTATTATT
Organism: Populus ilicifolia; assembly: GCA_015708895.1. Lineage (NCBI taxonomy): Eukaryota > Viridiplantae > Streptophyta > Magnoliopsida > Malpighiales > Salicaceae > Populus > Populus ilicifolia. Next base: position 427,837 of record SRLM01000967.1, read on the forward strand.
TTTATTTAAAATTACATTGTTTTAACTTTTTATTTAGTTTAGATTGAGTTTGATAAAATTAATTATATCAACTTGATAAATAGCTTGGTTTAATCAAGTAAATATTAAAATTAAAACTTGGATTGAATTGAATTATGAGTTTGGAATTTATTAAATCAACCTATGGCATTGTATTGAACTTAGTATCCATCTTAAAAAAATAAAAAATAAATAAAGGATGTGTAGTATTGTTTTTTCCTCACTGTTTTAAAACATGGTTTTATTTTATTTTATATTAGCAGGTTGATATATAATCTAGATATGACCGGGTTGAAAATCTAGGTTGATTTATAACTTGATTAAAATAAAAACCCAATAAAAATTATTAAAATTAAATATTTTTTTATATAATAATTGTTTTTTAAAAATAAAAATTTAGTTGAATCAAATTAACTTGCGTAAAAATCTATGCTTTTTTAAAGGTAAAAAACTCTACCTACTACGGCGTCGTTTTCGCAGGCCCTTGAGTATTGAATAAAACCGACGCTAGAAATCTACTTTCCAGCGATGATCAAAATCCCCCCTCCCCCCTCTCAATTCTTTTCTCACTGTAAGTAATCAAAACAAAATCTTTTCTTGATTTTGATTTTTAATTTCCAATTTCTAGAGTTTTTCTTTACTAACCTTTTTCTTTAATCTCTCCAATCTAATAAGTCATTCAATATAATTTCATAATTCAGCTTAGATATGCATAAATTTCGTTGCTTTATACCGATAGGTATTGAAAATGCATAGTCAATAGTTAATGTTGGGGTCTGGGTCTGGTTTTGTTATTATAATGCAGGTATTTTGATGCTGGAAATCTCTTAAAGTTCCTTGCTTGAATCCCATTATGGTAAAGGAGTTCACTTTTCAATTATTAATTTTTTTTTATTATTATATGTGTTTATTGCTTTGTGTTTTTTAAGATTTGTAAATGTTTATCAAATTGACGCTGCTTATGTTAGTCCCAGTAGTCACTGATCACGTTGATTAAACTTGGAGATTAATTTGTATCCTACACGGGCGTGTGTTGTGTTCGACAAGCATATCCATGTCGGACTTCGTTATTTTCCGACATTTTACTTTGATTTGAAATGTCCAAGTGGTGGTGCCTGTGTTCGAGTATCTAGTATCTTGCACAGGTGTTACACGGTAAAGTGAGTAGCTGGAGTAATGCACAGAACATTAGGTAGGTTGGTTGTTGAAGGCAGGTCGAGTATTTGGTTGTTTGAGACCATGTGGCCGGAAAACAAACCTTTGCTGGTCTGCGCTTGGGAATGGATGAGTTTATTGGAATTTTAATGAGAGTATTTAATTGTGTATTTGGAAGTTTTGATATAGTCGTTGAACTCTGAATGTTTTTAAAACCGCCTTGTGCTTTTAATCTTGATCATAAAAAATGAAACACGAGTAAACAGTTATACAGAAATGCTAGACCATGTTTTACTTTCGGAGAACATGTTGCTTGGACTTGGGACATCTGTATCTAATACAAGTTCATGTTCAACGTGCATACTTGTGTCGGAATCAGTTGCTATTCAGAACTTCCTTAAACTTTTTTTGTTTATATTAAATGTTTAAGTGTCATAACCCATGCCTAGTTATTTGACACGGGTGTTCTTGGGGGTAAAGAAAGAGTCAGAGTATCTTATGCAACGTTGGGTGGCTTGTTGATACCAAAGCTCTCTTTCTCTGTCTCACAAGTGAGAACGGGCTGAGTTTTTTGAAGACATTGTTAGAGGCATTTTACCAGGGAATTGGAGGTTTTGATATGGTCAACATATGAATGTCTTGTCAAATGGGTTTCTGACCAGTATCTCAACATGTCTTGTTTGATTTGGTCCTCATGTGCAAATGCTCAACATTTTTCGTAACACTGAGGAAGTTTGAGCTTAAGTTCAATCTTGGTGTGATGTTTTATTTCTTTCATGATGCATAATGGGATGATGGTTTTCTGGGTGTGATAATTGGATGCAGGATCCTAATTTTTTCATTGATGAGAAGGCTGAAAGTAGAGTTTATATTGGTAACCTTGACTTGAGAATAACAGAGTAAGTAAATTTATGGAAGTTCAATTCTTAATTTTTTAATTTTCTGGTGCTGAGTGTCAGCATAAATTCATATTATCATGTTTTGCTGTTTCATTAACGCTGCATCTTCTTCAGGGCTGCTCTGATTAAGATGTTTACTCCTTATGGCAAGATTTTATCCGAAGAATTTCTATGGCATACTCGTGGACCAAAACGCGGAGAGCCAAGGGGCTTTGCTTTTATCCAGTTTAGCACTAAAGAGGTAAGCTGTATGCTTCTTTTGCATTTTTACCAAGGCAAACTCCTGATTTCCACATTTAAAGTGAGTATGCAGGAAGCTAAACTGGCCAGGGAGAAGATGCACGGGAAGTTAGCTTGTGGCCGCCCTTTGGTTGTTCGTCTTGCCAGCGAGAAATACTTGGATGAAGCAGCACAAGATTCTTCCACAGCACTTGGTGAGGCGAAGAAAGCTGGCCTTACTGGTAGCACTTTAGGGAAGACAAGTCGTAGTGCCAAGATAGCTGCAATAAAGAACAAATTGAGAGCCTTGGAAGAAGAGGGCCCGAGTGTGAAGAAGCAGAAGCAAGCTGACAGTGACTCTTGTAAGGATAGTTTTCACCACTCACAAGACAAGGGATAGGTGCTGGGGAGAACTTTGAAAACTAAAGGGTTTCAAAACCCATGTACTGTTTCTTGGAATATACTCAATATGGTTTTAACCTTAGGATAATTTTGATACATAAAAACCTGGGAACATCATCTGCTGTGGGTTTCAATTGCTTGAGTTTTGTGCATAACCTTCTGGCTTGGTTACTCGTATCAAAATTGTGCTGCAAACATTTCTAGGACTCTGAAAATTAAATTTATCATATAGATTCTCATACCCCTTTGAAATGAAAATCTGGATGCTTTGACAAGTATATATATGTATGTATGTATGTATGTATGTATGCATGTATGTATGTATTGGGGAGGAATGTGTTTTTGGTGGAATGGACAATTTTATTTATCTGATTTGATGAAATCTAAAGATGACTTGGCTGTTTTTCTTCATCATTCTTTTTCAATGAAAGGACGATATATGGCCCAGACAACAGCTTAAAAGGAGAGAAAACACCTAGAAAAAGGATGCAATGAGATGCTCATAACGGCTCACTGCGAGTTATTCCGTGTATGTCCATTGGCTTCGTTTTTTGTGCGAATAAAGCGGACACCATGAAGTAAGCAATGCTTGGTCTTCCTGGTTTGAAATATGAGTTTTTGTTCCTTCCTGGCTTGGTTAGCAACATTTGAATCGAACTGCTTTTGCCTTCATAATCCTGGATAATGTTGCTTTCGTGATTATCTGATTCATGGGAGGCAAATACCAAATGGTAGCTGGCTGATAATACCTTTTGTGAAAGTGTTTTACCAGTACCTCACCGTACATGTGTCCTCACCTCTTCACTTACTTTTATGCAGGTTTCATCTTCCTAGCAAGTAGAGATGAAATGCAGTTTGATTTTTCCTCTGCAATACAAATGGGAATGGCGAAGTTTTTGTTTGTGCTAGCCTGCGAATAATGGAGAATTTCTCATTAGCCACTTTTTCTTGAGAATAATATGTTCTACTGAGTACTGGTTGTCTTCCTCTCCTTGTTTTCTTAAAATATTTTTTAAGAACTCCTTGCCTTGAACATCACTTTCCTCTTGTAATCTTTTGTCAAGTAATAATTGAAGTATGGTTAGATTAAAAATAAAAATTAATTTCATCTTTAATTATCATCATCATTATTATAAAACCTGATTTAAAAATTAATTTAAGATAAGACTTAAACATGAGCCGAGAGGAAAAACTTGAGTTAACATAATTTTTTTAATAAAAAGATCAAAATAATATCATTTGAATGAGAAAAAAATTAAAAAAAAAAATAAAGTTAAGGATTAGATGTTAGTATGGGTTGATTTGAATTTTTGATTAAGTTACACGTCAATATCTTAATTTTTTTTTAACTCAGATTAAATCAAGTTCCGAATTGAATAGGTTCTATATCAACTTGCTAGACTAGTCTATATTTTATAATTAGACTTATCATGGACCTCAAATCATTCATTTAGATTTTTCAATTATCCATAAACTAATATACACACATACTATATATATATAATAAAAATAATTTGTGATAGGTATAAGAAATGAAGACAATTATTATTATTATTATTATTATTATTTAAGAAAGAGAATAAGACTATTAGTTAATGTTAACATATATGATCTAGACAGCAACTAAGAAGAATTTAGCATTTTTAGATATTAATTCAACCAATGATCAATCATTGATAATTAATTTATTTTATAATATTTTTTAATTATGTATAAATGAAACATATTTATTATATTTTCCACCATGTTAACAAAATTAAAAAATATATAATGTAAATATTCAATGAAAAATAGGGAAAATAAAGCCTGAAAGATTAAAACATTTTTTTAATAAAAAGTACGAGGACTGAAACGTAAGTTGACAAAATATTAAAGCTCCTATTCTCTCTGTGGAAAAAGTTTAAAACAAGTCAACCGACGTTTCCACCTTCACTTGCTCCTTTGGACCTCTGACCTCAACGAAGTCATATCACTGGACTCTCCTCTCTTCAATGGCATCAAGTCTTCCATTTCTCCACTCTCCGGTTGTCCCATCCGGCCTGCCATGTTTCGTTTCCCGCAAAAATGCTCCTACTACCACTGCTAACCCCACCAGAAGAACGTTACTATCAGCAAATAACGGGAACCAGACATCATTTCTTTCACCTCAAAAGAACCCGAATTTGATTCGATCTTCTGTAACTGTTAGATCCAATATGATTCTGAATCTCCCTCTTGTTTCCCCTACTGATCCATGGGGTATGTGGACTGCTCTCTTCGCCACTGGCGCTTTGGGTATCTGGTAATTCACCTTCCCTTGTCCTTTCATTATAATATTTTGGTGTTAGTCTCATCTGTGCAATCTGCGCTGTTCGTTGAATTCTGTATGCATGAAAATGGAACAACATTTATCTGTCAAACTGATTTCTTTGAAGGTGAGTTTTGATGATTTTGATACGGTGATGTGAAAACCATCGGAGAAAGACACCTGAAAAGGAATGAATTTGATGTTTTTTCAGGACGGAAAGTACTTACAGGTTGTTTGGTAACTTTAGATTTGAAACCGAATCAATTCAACGTGCTAAAATATTTGGAATCGATTTTAGTATAGAATTGTTTCCAAAGAAGATTTTAGAGTTAATTGGAATGGTTGAGGTGTATGTTTGATACTGTGAACTGATTTGTTACTGTTGCTGTTAAGGTCAGAGAGGACCAAGATTGGAAGTGCATTGAGTGGTGCATTAGTGAGTACTTTAGTTGGACTAGCAGCTAGTAATTTGGGAATTATTTCATGTGAATCTCCTGCTTATTCGACTGTACTGAAGTTTCTACTACCATTGGCTGTTCCATTGTTACTGTTTAGAGCTGATTTGCGACGTGTAATTCAGTCTACTGGGACTCTTCTCTTGGCTTTCTTGTTAGGATCAGGTAATAATCAAACTTTTGATAGTTATTTCTTGTAGAGAAAATTTGTTAAATGGGGTTGAGTTTGTAAAGAAAATTGTTTGTTCTTCTTTTTTATCCGGTTAGAAATTGGTTTTTGAGGGTTTTGTTGTGTGACAGTTGCGACAACAGTTGGAACAGTATTAGCCTATATGATGGTGCCAATGCGAGCACTAGGTCAAGATAGTTGGAAAATAGCAGCTGCTCTCATGGGTAGACATATTGGTGGAGGTATAACTCTGCATGGTTGGCATGTTTCTTGCAGTTGTATAGTATCCTCATTCGTGCAGTCATTGATGCCTTGTTTGCATTTTGAACTCATCATCTTGACTGATTTGGTGATTTGTATGGTTTGATAATTGTGTAGCTGTGAATTATGTTGCCATTTCGGACGCTCTTGGGGTATCTCCATCAGTTTTAGCTGCTGGACTAGCTGCAGATAATGTTATTTGTGCAGTGTATTTCACATCATTGTTTGCTTTGGCATCCAAGATTCCTGCTGAGTCTTCAGCATCAATCGATGGTATGCAACATTCCACCTTTACATTACTTGAATGTTAGCAATTCCATTATCTTTTGGTGGATGAGTTACTTGTTCTGTTATATGTAAATGATTCAGAATTCTTCATTTTGATTGTTATACATGACTTCTGATCTTGTCCACCATTTTCCTTAGTTCCCCTGCTCGCTCTTTAGACTTTTATCCCATCTGTTGCTGTCCTGTCTTATGATTGCCTTCATGCCTTGAACTTGAGTGGAATATTTTCTGGCAGTTTCTGGAATGGACAGCGGGTCTGAGTCAGGCAACAAGCTTCCTGTTCTGCAGACTGCCACTGCCCTTGCTGTGTCGTTTGCCATCTGCAAGGCTGGAGAATATATCACAAAGTTCTTTGCAATTCCGGGAGGCATCCTGCCAGCCGTTACAGCCATTGTTGTTATCCTAGCAACTGCATTTCCAATCAAGTTCAATCACCTTGCACCATCTGGTGAGGCTTTGGCCCTGATTCTGATGCAGGTGAGCTGAGTTTTAGACAATTCTGTTTATTTAGTTGGTTTGCATCATCCATGAAGAAGCTGAATTACTCTGAGTTTTGCTGTTAAAATTCAACTCCATAGCTCGTCAGTAAATTGCTTTCCGAGCTCTTTTATCTTGCCCTTTCCTCTTTATTTCTCCTTAACTGTGAAAATATTTTTTTTTTTGTATCTAATAAAAAACAACACGCCTTCAATTTCCATTCTGATAAACAGGTATTTTTTGCTGTGGTTGGTGCAAGTGGAAACGTAAGGAATGTGATCAATACTGCGCCCAGCATTTTCATGTTTGCTTTGGTCCAGATTGCCATTCATCTTGCTGTGATCCTTGGACTTGGAAAGCTATTTCGCTTCGACCAAAAGCTGTTGCTAATTGCATCAAATGCTAATGTTGGAGGCCCCACAACTGCATGTGGAATGGCCACTGCTAAAGGGTGGAGTTCATTGGTTGTTCCCGGCATTCTTGCTGGCATTTTCGGAATTGCCACAGCGACTTTTCTTGGCATTGCTTTTGGAGCAAATGTTCTTCAATATATGTGCAAGTTTTAAATTTGGAGGTTGGCTTAACTTGTATAATCCGTATAATAAGAAACAATTCCATGCACTACCCCTTGATTCCTTCTTGATACATCATTCTGCTTACCATTGTCTTCCTTCATATTTGATGCAGGTAGCACATTGTTCACTGCTAGCAAAACTCAATAATTTGTCGGGTTTGAGTTATGTTCACGCACCAAAAAAATCTAAAATTGCAAGCTAATGACCAAACCCTCTGTATTTTGAAATTGGAAACGAGCATCAAATTCTAGATTTGAAGTTATTTAACTTTAGCCTCCTCTCGAAATGTCTTTCAGCCACATTTTCCTTGGTTTGATATTGAAACAAAGTACGAAATATCTGGTTCGACAACTTGAGTTATGGTTGAACTTGGCCGCATACTTGAGAGTTGAGACATGGCTGAATTAGGCCATGAGTTGTGGTCGAACCTGAACATAGACTTGAGAGTTGAAATTGTTAGTGTATATATCTTATAGTTAATCAATTGATTATATGTTAATTCATTCTATGTGATATTGATTTTGTTTATATTTATACATTTAATTTATTAATAAATTATCTGTATTATTCATTAAATATTTAATTAATAAATATAGAATAAAGATAAAATCTTTAGAATAAATATTTTGCAAAGAAAAATATAAAATGTTTTACAAAAAAAAATATAAAGTTGTTATAAATATGAAATTCCTATTACATTAAGACATTGTTTTTAAATGTTCTTGGTCAATTATCTATTAAGACTAAGCATTAGTTAGAGCAGTTGAGACTTATATATTTTATGTTATTTTCTTTATGAAATAAAATAGCTGTTCTCATAAACTGAAGTACGAGGACTACTTATAACTAATATGAAGGTGCTTCTTAGATGACATGTAAAGTGAACTTACCTATATGAGAATCTTATATGAAAATATCATTTGTGTTTATGAAAAGTCTCACGTGATGATTGTGTAAGTGATCACTAGACTTAAAATTACCAAGTTATCTTATATAAGAAGCGTTATGTTTTGATCCTGACCATACATTGTCATAATCAAGGGTAACAAATAAGCAGATATTGAATATAATATGAACTATATGAAAGTATTTAAGTAATTAAAAAATGATTTATCATCCCAAGTAAATTAAGAAAAATATTTCATTTGTTTTTAGATAATATTGATTGTAAATCCTTTAACAAAATGGAATAAGATTAATAAAGAGTTTCAAATCTTATTCAAATAATATATTATTGTAATATTACGAACAAACATGGTTTGATATATTAGATACACTTCATGTTATAATATCTAAATTATAATATTTTTTATGAAGAAATAACAATTACACCTATAAACTCATCATTGAAAGGTTAAGTCAAATCACTTATAACTTTTCTAATATCTAGGAGATCATGATAGGTTGCTAAATATTATATTTAATTTTTAAATATAAATAAATTAATTATTGAATTGATAATAAATCAATTTATTTTATTTAAAATTATGATTTATATTTGGGTTACTTTATTAGGGAACTTAATGGGTCACACATATAAAAATCAGTGATTAGAAATTAAAATGTGTTTATTAATATTACTTTATTGTAAATAAATTTTAGAAATTAAGTACTAGAGTGTAAATTATACATGGAATTACAATTTTAGATCTAAAAAAATCAAGTAGGGACTTGATTAAATAAATTTTTAAAATTAGCCTAAAACAATATATATGATATTATTTAAGGGCTAAATTGATATTTTTTTTATTTATAGGGTTTTTAGGTTTCCCTATAAATAAAATATTATATCTCTTATTTCTTTAAAGTTTTAAGGTAAGAAGAACACAACACAAAAACACATAAACACAAAAGAAAAAAGTTGCACTATAAGATATAACAATCTCTCTCTCTTAAAAGATTTTAAGAGATTTATCGCTAGTGATTCATGTAGATTATTTTTAGAGACCATACATTTTAACGACTTGTTATTTATGACAATCCAACCTTGAAGCATATATTCAAAGCCAAAAAGAAGTTCAAATCCTCAGGTAATCTTCATATTAACTTGAAATAGATTTAGATTTGTTTAACAGGATTCCTGGGACTCATGATATTAAATCTAATGTTTTTGCTACGTGTATGTGTTTTTAGAAACCAAACATAAACGTAGTTAAATCCGACCATAGATGTGACAGGATTTCAAAAACAACTTTTATAAAATAACATCACACTCAAACATAATCAACACAAACGACCAAGCTTTGACATATACAAAAAAAAACCTTTAATTAATGATTTGTTCAACATAAACACTTTACCTCCTCTCTTTCCTTCATCAATAATACCTGTTTATTTATACATAAAATAAAATCTTGAAAAATCACACTTAGTGTGAATACAAATGGTTGGTGGCAGTGTGAATGCGGCTTATAGATATTGGTGAATGGTTGGTGGCTACCATCATTGACCTTCTAGATTAAGTTTACTATAACAAATTCCTTTTTTACACTCAATCAAGGGGTGCATTCTGAGTATTAACTTCAATATGATAAATGCCTTTTCTTTCAATAACTTTGTAAAGATATTTGCAACTTGATTATTTATATTGTAAGATATTAGTTCAACATATTTGTTCTTCACATGCTCTTGGACAAAGTGATGATATGTTTAATTTTTTCATGATACACTAGGTTTTTTTTTAATGTAATTGCTGATCGATTATCAATATAAATATCTATAAGAGTTTCTTAAGAAAATCTCAAATACTTCAGCATATTCCTTAACTATATTAAATGATATATAGTTGAGTTGACAACAATATACTCGACTTCATAACTTGATGTTACTATTAATTTTTTATGGATAACCATATGAAAAGTGCATCTCCTATAAGAAAGGTAAATCTTGTTGTGTCTTTTCTTTCATATAGGTTTTATACCCGGTCACTATCTAAGTATCTAACAAGATTTAAGCTTTTACTTAAAGTACAAAATGTACCTCCATTTATCATTCCTTTCATATAACGAATAATTCTCTTTATTGTATTCAAGTAAGACTGATCTAGTGTATATATATATATATATATATATATATATCTCATAATAAATCCTACTCCATAAAGTATTTTTGGTCTGGTACATGTCAAATTCCTCAAACTTCTCACTAAGCTTTTAGAGTAAGTTGGATAAATATTTCTTTCCTTACTCTTTCTTGATTTCATTTTATTTTTAATTGGAGTTAATATCGAATTGTGGCTTTCTATCATGAACTTTTTAAAAATATCCTTAACATAACCTTTTTAAGATACAAAAATCCCCTTTTCATTCTATGCCACATCTAGGGCACGAAAGTGTTCCATTATGTTAATATTTTTCATCTCAAACTCTTGCACCATACTTTTCTTAAAATCCTCAAACAAGGTAGGATTGTAGCTGGTGAAAATCAGATTATCGATATATGGGTATACAAATAGTGTGCTTTCATCATTTTCATTCTTAACATATATTTTATTTTTCTAGAAAATACTTGTTAATTTTGGTATTCCAAACATGTAGAGCTTGTTTTAAATCATAGAGGACTTTCTTCAATTTATATACTTTTACTTCATTATCGATTTCAATGTATCAAAGTGATTGTTCAACATAGATATTTGCTTCTAGGAATTCATTCAAAATGTTAACTTCATATTAAGTTGATAGATCTTTCATCTATGTTGTGCAGTTAGTGAGATCATTAGTTTGATTGTTTCTAGTCGGGCTACATGAGTAAATACTTCTGTATAGTCAATGTTTTCCATCTATTTATAGCCTTTTTTCATTAATCTTATTTTGTATCTTTGTATTTCATCTTTTGTATTTTTTTATCTTATAAACTCATCTAACATCAGTTGCTTTCTTATATATTAATAAGTTTTCAGATATCATTCTTCTCAATGACATGTATTTCTTCATCCATTATTTTTATTCATTTCTCTTATATGATAGCTTTATTGGAGCTAAATAGATTATTATTCGTTAAGAAAAAAATAGATATATATCTTTAATGGATTTAGTGACATCATAAAATCTTTCAAGTTTTATTAATCCTTATTAGTTCTAATAAGGATGTTGATAGTGACTATTATAATGATGATGATCATGGTGTTGATGTGTTTATCCTATTAAATACAGAAAATCTGTATACCGAAGTTTATGGCTCATCTGATGGTACTATTGGAACTTTTATAAGTATTATTAGTACTTTCATTTAATCTATAAGGATAAAATCAATATTGATCCATTTGACTTCTTATTGATCATTATTCCATTTCCAAGTTTAATGTTCTTCAAAGATAACATTTTTACTCATAATCACTTTTTTTTTATGATGAGATTATATAGCTTATATCCTATTCTTTTATCATTATATTTAACAAAGATGTATTTTTTGATTTTATCATCGAGTTTGATTATTTTTATATTTGATATCTTTGTATAAGCCACATAATTAAAGACCCAAAGATGAGTAATACTTGATTTATGATCACTCTATGTTTGTTATGAAGTGATAGCTTGTAGAATTTTGGTTGGGAAACGGTTCAATGAATACATTACATATTACACAACTTCAACCCAATATTATTTAGGTAGTTTCTTTACTTTAAGTAGACTTTTTGATCTAGAATAGTTTGATTCTTTCTCTTAGTAACAACATTTACCTATGATGTCTAAGCTGGTGTTGTCTAATAGCTGATGCTCTGTTGTTTATAGAAAAATTCATATTCATTTGATATATATTCTTAACTTAATCAAATCTCATGGTTTTCATGTTATAACCACTTTTTTTTTAATAATTTTTTCAAACTCTTTGAAACAATTTAACACTTTTGACTTCCTCTTCAGAAAATATACTCATATCTTTTTATTATAATCATCAATGAAAGTAAAGAAGTACATATTATGTTCAATTAACATTGGTTTTATAGCACTATACACATCAGTGTAAACTAACTCTAGTGGTTTTTTTGTTTTCTAATTGACCTCTTTGGTAAAACTAGTTATATAGTGTTTGCAAAGAATATAAATTTCATGAATTTCATTTGAATGATCAATATAAGGCATAACTTTAACCATTTTCTTACTTATTAGTATCCTCAGACTTGTAAAATTCAGATGTCCAAGTCTTAGGTGTCATAGTCACTCTTCATTTTTAGTAATGACACTCAAACACTTTGTTATATCATATTGAATATTTAGAGAAAACATATTTTGGACATCTTCACATAGACAATTAATCTCCTAGTATAGTCTTTGATTGTAAGATGATGATCCTTCATGAAAAGAGTATAACTTTTCTCTAGAAGTTGACCTATACTCAACATGTCATGCTTTAGAGCTGGAATATAATAAACATTTACGATATAGTTATGATTTTCATTCTTTAACCTAATTAAGATGTTTCCTTTACCTTCTACTGGAACTTTTAAAGTATCTCTAAAAGTGACTTGTCTTTAAACAGTCTCATTTAAATTACCAAACAAATCTCGTTGTCCATATATATGATTGCTAGCTCTAAAATCTAGATACTAAAGATTCTTTTAATTATCACTTAGTCTATATTGGACAAATAATGCAGTAAATCCTCTTATAGTAGTATCTTTCTTTGTATAGATTGCTTGATTGTACACCTTTTATGGTTCTTTACTTTGACATTCGATGTTATAGTGCCTAAATTAACTATAACTATAACAATGGATATTCATCCTTTCACAATTATTGTAACCACTTTCTTTTCCTATATATATACTTGTTGTCTTCATCCTTCTCTAGTGTTGTTTATATCACCTCTATCTTTCAATCTTGTATTCCAAGATTCTCTTTTTTAAGATCATTGAAATCCTCTTTGTTCCTGTTAATCTCTTCCTAGAGTGGTATATCCATTTCTTAAAGTCCTTCCTTAGTTATATTTTTTTTTTAGGGATAATTTTTACTGCAAGGCATGTTTTATTATCTTATCTTTATTTATTTTTTCACAATCTTCTATTCATGAGCTTGTAAAGAATCAATAAGCTTATCTATTGTCAACTTGTCCACTTGTTTGGACTTTTCAATATCGATAACAAGATAATCAGATATTGGATTTAGGGATCTCAATTTTTTTTCAATAACTCAAACATCCATGAGGCCTTCTCTATTTATTCTTATATGATTGACTATTACTATATTTCTTGTGTGATAATTAAAAATATATTTTGAGAACTTTATTTGTAATGATTCAAATTCACTTCACAAAGATTGAAGACGAATCATCTTAATTCTATCAGCATCTTTATATTTTTGTTAGAGAGCCTCTTGTATTTTTTTTTTATGTTTCTACAGAAATAATGATCTAAAATATAGCTTCATTGAGATCTTGATAAATAATAGTCTTAGCTTTGTTGTCCTCTTTTTTTTAGCTTTGAAAACTTGTTTATATGCCTTTTGTAAAGAATTCTACTTCTTTAGATTTTGGTTCATCATAATCATATCCTATGATCTACATACACCCAAGTAAATAGATTCCTTTATTCTAATATATTAATTATTATAATGTTCTTTGTTTAGTTTCGAGATAAGTGTTTGTATATTTTCTTTAGTTATTTTATTCTTTGAATTACTATATCACCTTAAAGGGGTTGAATTTGATATAACGAACACCGCAGATAAATCCAAAATAATCAAAATTGCAGGGAATTGATCCAACTCGAAACAAGTCACAAATAAGTTGAATCAATCAAAAAACTAATTTAGGATGTTGATCAGTTCACTGAGGTTGAACCAGAAATATTCCAGAAAATTCTTCAACAGATGGCTTGATGACTCAGTTAAATGGATTTGAAGGCTCGGTTGATGGTGCAGCTTGGGCGACTCACCTCGGCTCAAATATGGAGTATATGTATGTCTTTCGTATTCTTCTTTTAGGGGCATGGGCTACTGAGCAGATGTTTTAGGCAGCAATTGTGGATCACCATAGGCTCCGACTGGACTGGTAGTTGCATCATTTTGTTTATAATGAAGAATACTACACTGTGGATGTGTTTTTCACAACTTTAAAAATTCAAATGAATTTAAAAAATACCTCAATTTTTTATGAACGAGATTCTAATATCAATTATTGGTGGAAGAGATAATAGATGGTGCGTTTGAAAAATTCAGGGATAACACAATCGTAAATAACAAACTTACATGAATTGCAAGCTCTCAAATGCTCACCCTCTCTTGCTATTCAGCCACTGGTCAACTGTACTTGAATTGCCTATAGGAAGTCAACTGCACTTCCAGCAGTAACCATTGTATATTTTATAGCTTATGTATTACACATTTCTGAACTGAACTGGGCTGAAATAAATGACACTAACTAGAAGGACATATATTGAAGAATGATTGAGGAGGTCAGAATTTCAGATTGATGCATAACATTCACATAAATCAATCGTGCAAGAGACATTTCAGACCTCAGCTTTTTCTTTCAGATTGGTAAGATGTGAAAATCTGTACTCTAATATGCTCCTGATGTGTCCTCGTGTTGAGAAGTACTTAATATGTAAAGAATCTGTAACCAAGTGAAAGGGACTTGAATTGGTTCAGCAAACAATTATGCATCTTAATGTATGCAAATATGCGCATAAAAAGTCATTCTGGATAAATCATCATTTTCGGTGCTTATGAAAAGGATTTATAAATGTATTTATAGCACGCTCTGCAGTTATTATCTGTCTTTTCCAGCTTATAAGAGGCATTTTCTCATATTTAAGTGTTTTTGACTTCCCAGATTGAGCCAAATCGCATTCCTTGCAGAAAGTAATTTACCACAGATGGGGTTTTAAATGTGCATGAATCATCCTGTTTCTTGGTGCTTTCACTAATGATGGTGACTAAAAGACAGGTCTTATGTCGTATACAAATGCTTTTCCAAGGCTGTTTACTTGTAACACTTTTACAAAGTTTGCAATTGCAGGGTTACAATTTGCAACTTAGTGTGCAAGGGCCTCCTTCCATAACAACTGCGCAAGGCAAAGAAGATGAGCAGCATGACAGTCTTCAGGCTAATCTTCCTTGTGGTGTTTCTTGGATGGCTCGTGGTTTGGATTATGTTGCCAACGAAGTTGTACAAAAATACATGGACTCCCAAGCTAAACAGCATGCTTAATTCAACGTATTTTTCAGGACAAGGTAGGTTTTCGATTATCCATTCTCAATCCAGGTAACATTCTGTTGTTTTCCATTTCATTTCATGCTTCTCATTGATTATTTTTGTACCATTGCTACAGGCACAAATCTACTGCTCCTTTCATTCCCGATGATGTTCATTGCTGCCTTAGGATGCATTTATCTCCATGCTAAGCAGCAGCAGAGAATTTCATACTCCAAAAGGTTTTCTTTTCTTACCAGTCCACTTCAGTTCTTTCCACTATTTTGATACAAAAGGTTTACCACACTACTGTACATTATACTGGCAGTATTGTTGCAAGCAATCGTTTGTCCTTCTTAAGACGTCCGGCTCTCGTGATGGCTCCTCTTGGAATTGTTACTGCAATGGAGCTTGCTTTTGCAGCCATGTTTATTGCACTCTTGATCTGGTCTCTTGGAAACTACTTGTATGTCAGTTTTGGTCATCTCCACATACATAAACTAGGGGAGAAAGTGTAAGACATATCTCCCTTTCATCTTTTTGTTCATTCCCGCTTGGCTGGAATCAATTTTTCATGAAAACCTCTCATTCTTTCATTATGTAGAAAGTCTTCTTCAAAATTCTTTCGCTGAGGTGTTTCTTTTCATCAATTGTTGCAGGTGGCAAGCAAAGTTTCGCAGTGTATCGTTGCGACTTGGATATGTTGGAAACATATGTTGGGCTTTTCTCTTCTTTCCTGTAACTCGAGGATCTTCAATTCTGCCTCTTGTTGGACTTACCTCTGAGTCCAGTATCAAGTATCATATCTGGCTTGGTCATCTTTCGATGATTCTTTTTGCTGCACATACTGTAGGTTTCGTCATATACTGGGCAATGACTAATCAAATGGCTGAGGTACTTGAAATTACTACTAATCTCGTTTAGTTGAGCTTCCTGGTCAACCTTGTGGCCCTTAGCTTTTGTATGGTTATACTTTTTATCCTGTAATATCAGATCAAAGGTGTGGTATCCGAGTCTTGTCAACTTTTTGTGTGATTAGAGCTTTATCAACTCTTTTTTCTTGGAAACGAATCTTGTTGTCTTTCTTGTTGGACAGAAGTGCGGGACCTGATGGTAGTCATATTCGTTTTGCACAAAGCCTTCCTTTCGTTTTCATGTTAAAAGTGGCATTGGGAGAAGGAAATTTTACAACCTGTGAGCATCAATTAAATCAAAATACATGAAAGGAAAACAAGAAAAAAAAAGGCTTATTAGGACATAAGGCATGTTGTTGCATACACGTTGCTGGGGTACGTAAATGAGAGTTTACATTTTATTTTATGATGACATTAGTCCTTTAGCGGTTTTGCAAAGAAAAAAAGAAATTGTTTGAGTGCTCATAAATTCAAGAATCTCTCGACTCTCATGGATCAAAGAATACCACGCGTAGAAGTCAGGCATGTAGGGGTAACGTCATGAGTTTAGCCATAGCACCTCTTGGCATAAAGTGCTGGGTTCCGTTCTCCCTCTGTAAAAGGAATCGAACCCAACACTTCTTATCAGTGTCCAAGACGTGGAACAAGTGCAACAACGTGGACCAATCAAAGGGTTGTTGCTGACTAAACTTATTTGCTTTGATGTTATAATGCCTGAAGGTCTAGTGGTGTCAATGGTGTTTCCTGAATTTGTTGTGTTCTTCACATTGAAAATTTCTGTGGGACCATTCAGATGCTGGAATGGAGCAAAACCTGGGTATCAAATGTTGCCGGAGAGATTGCGGCTGTACTTGCTTTAGCGATGTGGGTGACTAGCTCTTACCGTATTCGGCGTAAAATGTTTGAGGTTTTCTTCTACACCCACCAGCTATACATTCTCTACATAGTCTTCTATGCATTGCATGTTGGTGCTGCCTACTTCTGCATGGTCTTGCCTGGAATCTTCCTCTTCGTCATCGACCGATACATGAGATTCTTACAGTCACAGCGACGGGCTAGATTAGAATCCGCACGTCTCTTACCATGTGGTAGTGTTGAATTGGCATTCTCCAAGAGTCCAGGTTAGAACACATTTTGATCTGGATGCGGCAATCTAAACATTCTATATCAGTATAAAATTAATATTTACTATTCTTGTCCTCAGGGCTGTATTATAATCCAACAAGCATATTATTCCTAAATGTGCCTAGCATTTCGAAACTACAATGGCATCCTTTTACTATAACTTCAAGCTGCAATATGGATCAAGATAAGCTTAGCGTAGCTGTCAAAAGACTGGGAAATTGGTCCCAAAAGCTTTGCCAAGAAATTTCTTCTTCCGTGGATCGTCTTGAAGTTTCTGTAGAAGGACCATATGGACCTAATTCATCTCATTTTCTAAGGTCAGTTTACAAGCTGGAAAGAAGTCCTGTGTTTAGAAGACTGTACATGGATTTCTGATAACGTGCTCATCGACAATTGTTTGGTTTATCTTTCCACAGGCATGAGTTACTGGTTTTGGTGAGTGGAGGTAGTGGCATCACTCCATTTATCTCCATAATCCGCGAGATCATGTTCGAAAGCACGAAACCGAACTATCAAGTTCCTCGTGTCCTTCTTGTTTGTGCATTCAAGAACTCAGCTGATCTTGCCATGCTAGACCTTCTGCTCCCAATCAATGACACGCCCGCAAAAATTTCTCAAGTGCAGCTGCAAATTGAAGCCTATATCACCAGGGAGGAAGAGCAGCCTATTGCAGATAACCAAAAGCTTCTCCAAACCATTTGGTTTAAGCCATATCAATTGGACTCGCCGATTTGCGCCGGTCTAGGCCAGAACAATTGGCTATGGCTTGGTGCAATAATTGCATCATCATTTATCATGTTCCTTCTCATGCTAGGCATTGTCACTCGTTACTATATTTACCCCATTGACCACAACACTGAGGAGATATACCATTTTTCCTATTTTGTACTCTGGGACATGTTTTTGCTCTGTACCTGTATTTTCTTAGCTTCTAGTGCCGTCTTTCTTTTCCGCAAGAAAGAGAATGCCACAGAAGGGAAGCAAATTCAGAACCTGGAAGTGCCAACTCCAACACCATCAACGGGTTCATGGTTTCGCAACGCAGATAGAGAGCTCGAAACCCTTCCTCATCGGTCACTTGTTCAAGCTACCAAGGTGCATTTTCGTGCAAGGCCTGATCTCAAGAGTAAGTAAATGCCACAAACAATTCCATCTTCGTATGATCACTTAAATAGCTTGCAATCTTCTTCTTTTTTAATTTTTCAGCATTTCCTGTTGGCATTGCAGGAATTTTGTTCGATTGCAAAGCCTCGGATGTTGGAGTCCTGGCTTGCGGGCCAAGGAAAATGAGGCACGAGGTTGCCAAGATTTGTTCATCTGGCATAGCAGATAACTTGCACTTTGAGTCCATCAGCTTCAACTGGTGATGCTAGTAATATATACTTCTAAGTAGAATAAAAGTAGGGTTTGGTCAGTACCATCCACAGCTACAGCAAGGACTCTTTCTTTGTGATTATGTACAATAATTTTGCTGTAAGTTTCTATTTGTGGGCTTTATATTAGTTTTTAAAATTGTTTTTTATTTGAAAATGCATTAAATTAATATTTTTTATTTTTTAAAATTTATTTTTACATCAAATTAATTCATAAATATTTTAAAAAATTCATAAAACAGGCTCGGAGTGAAGCCGATAAAAGTATGTAGTAGTAAAACAAACCATCTTCACGGGGAGCTGAGCACTAAAGTACAAGGGACTTAGAAAATGTAATCATGTTGAAAGGCGTACGCATGCTTGCATTAGATGGTATCCAGCCCATTTGAAGCTGGACATGATCCTAGCTCATGTCTGGTCCTTTTACTTTTCCAGCTTGAACAAATCAAGCCCTCTACTTTTTATATTGTATCAAATTAGCCCTAATTCATTTTTAACAAAGCGAGGCGGCATTCTCAGTCCATTTATGTCATCACACATGGCATTCATCTAGCCATTTGATTAGTCAAAAAATCATCATCTTAAATTAAGAATAAATGTGCTGATTTGATCTAATTTTAATTCGACTAAGTAAAAGAAAAGGTAGAAGGGTCTCTCTCTCTCTCTCCAATTTTATCTTTATTAAATAAAAATCTTATTTTTAAATTTTAATAATCATATAAATTATAAATTATATCTTAAAGTTTTACTTAATAATTTAAATTTTAAGATTGAATTAATATTTTAGTATAATACTAGATCTTTAATGATTAAATAATTATGAGTTCAAATTTTATAATTTTTATTTATTTAATAAAAATTAATTACATGTAAGCCTATATAAGTTTTAAATTCAAAATATTTTTACTTAAAAAATAAGTTAAAAACTAATATAAATTATATCCTTTAGGTTAATATACATATATAAAGACTGTTTGGTAATGAGATTGCGTGTGTGTTTTGTTTAAAATGTAGATGCAACATGTTTGATAAAAAACCATAATTTACTATTTATGGTTGTGTTCAAAATACAAGGGAAAGAAAAGTGACCAATGGTTGATGCACATTGTTCATGTTAATTGCACTATTCAATGAACAATGTAATTAACATAAACAATGTAGTTACCTCTACTGTTTAGGTCGGACTAATTCGGGCCAGACCAGGTTTGGTCCAAAGCTCAATATGTATTAACTGAGTCCAACTCAGTAAAATAAAAAATAAAAAATAAAAATTATTTTTTATTTTTTAATTATATTTTATTTAAATAACTAGTGTTTAATATTATTCAATGACATTACATAAATTAGATAGAAATCACTAAATGATGTAGCATTTATAAAATTTAATCATAATTTCAATTTTGTTCCTCACTATATTTTACCTGATGTTGTTGTGTACTTAAAAAACTAAAAAAACTATAGTGTTTGTCGATGTATTTCATACATGATGAAATTGTAAATAGTTTAATAAAACAATAAAAAAATAGTTTTTATAAAGTATTATTTATTTCATGATGTAATAACAATAGTTAAATTTATAATATTTAGATTAAAAACCTTCAATATTAATATATTTTTTAAAATTATTTTATAACATTAATTTCAAAAGCATTATTAACTAAACACATTAAATTATTTTTTGTTTAATTTTAATTTCAACAACAGATTTAACCAAACATATATAAATATCAAATCAACTTCAACTAAAAATATTTTTTATAAAATAATTTTTTCTAAATTATAATTATAACAACTGTTACGATACCAAATATATTATTTTTAAAGGTCAAGACCTCTTTCAAAAAACTAAAAAGAAACAAAATTCCTAATTGAGCGACAACACATTAAAATTTATGAATTATGACATAAACCCTTTATCAATCACTACTTGCGAGTAGTAATTAAGATTCAAATTAACCTTTAATGATCCCAAAATCATTTATCATAAAGAATTGGGGGAAATTGCCAGTGTGAACAGATCTATGTTTTTGCAAATGAATCATCATTCAATAGCTTAATGGTCAATTCTCCTAATTTTCAAAAGAATATATGAAAAGGCACGCAGTTCCCAATTTCGCTAGATATTGACATTTTTTGATACAATATTAACAATCACCTCTTTTGTCTCTAAAAAAAATGACACCATAATTACTATTATATACATATCTTCTATTAAGTTCGTCTTAATTATATCATGAAAATCGCGGTTAATGTTAATATAACCATTAAGGTCCGTACCATGAATTATTATTTTTTTGGAAAATTAAAGAGAAACGATGAAATAAAATTGTCATCAATTATATCATGTTGTTGCTAATTTTTATTTTTTACTTGTTAGTAGGGTTTCTTAGCATTAATTTGTTCTCATATGTTATTTTTCTTGTTTCTTGGACATGGTAAATATGTTTAGTTTTCATTATAACATGTTATTTTTTTGTTACTTCATGGTTCTTGCTGCTTTTATTACTCGAGAGATAGATAGATATTACAGGAAAGAGAAGGATAAAAAAAAAACTTTGAATAAATCTTTATTATTTCTAATATGATTATATATATTATTAAATAAGTATTTGTAATTACAATTTAAGTGTTACAAGAAGGTTTCGCTCCGACATGAAAACAGTCGTTGTCGTCATCATCGTATCTGAACAGGAGGGAAATGTTTTTCTTTGACATGCACGGTGTAACTAGTTAAGTACTGATAATGTCGACAAATTATAATTTTTTTTTTTCATGGACGAATAACTAATTGTTACATGCAATGAATCCAAAATCTACCTCGAAAATAATAATATCATTGTTTGCTTGAGATACCATTTAGACGGTCCTAAATCAAATCAAAATTAAATAAAATTGGATTGAGCAAGCGCTGGCATCGATAAAATTAGAGGAATGTTGATTAATTTTTAATGCCTTCAAGAGAATGATTAGCTGAAGATATATACCTAAGGTTGACGCCTTGTTGCAGGCATGATTTAAGATACGAAATCTTTTTTAATTTCAATGAACACATTCTCGACAAAGAATTTTAATCAGGATTAATTCATGAGTATTATCCAAGCTCGATGGCTCCATGGAATTATTTATATTTAGCAAGAGGTGAACTTGGGATCTTGCAGACTGTCAATTAATTCCAGGTCTTTAAGATACCAAATCGTTGGATAGCAAAAGTTGGTGGAGGTCTAGCTGTTTTGTACCAAGTTCTTTAAACATTCGATAAATAAATAAAAATTCGACAGTTTCTTTGAAGATTTGCAAATAATTAATGGAAATATATAACAGTATGATCATAATATAGACTCGTCAATGTTGATGCGTACGTAATTAATATAGCTGTAAAAGAATTACGTACTTACTCCTAAAACCAAAAGAAAAATCAATATTTCGCAAATCAAATACTTTCGTTTTATATTTTTGTTTGTCTCGGAATAATCATTTTTTGGTAAAAAAAATCCAAATCGTATATTTTTCTAAAATGTATATTAAAGCTCGTTAATTATCAGGGACATATAATAATTCTATAATTAATTTCTTAATAAACACGCTTTCCAAAAAAGGGATTTAATCATAAATGCAAAAAGAATCGGACGAAGTCTTGGATATGTTAAGTGAGAAAAGAAAATGAAACAAACAAATGATTGCAGGCCGAGCAGCTGGTCTTGCTTATGACCACTGCTTTGTAAAAAAGAAGACAACAATGGTGGCCAAAAGTGATCGTACTTGAGCACCTCTTGCCTTATCTCCCAGGTAAGTCAACTTTTTTGGTCACGGATCCCAATACTTTTCGCCCTTTTTTTTATTCTATAATTGACACATAATTCGTCTTGCAAAACCCTCTTCATCCATGTAGCTTTTACAGTATCTATACGTAAAGCAAAATAATTTTCTTTTACAAGTCACTTAAATATAACTATATGTATAGATATTGAATGATTTGGACCATCACACTTATATGAGCAAGAACTAATTTGGTTAAATACATGAATAAGTATTTTGTTTATAAAGAAAATTAATTGAATTTGATCATTGGGTTGTATTTCTCTTGAGACATGCATGAACAATGACTTTTCACTAGTAGCTAGTTAGTTTACATCAAAAAGATTTCAGATAAAATATAGTAATTACTGTTCTTTAATCTGTCTTTCTCTCTCTCCCTCTCTCTCTCTCTATGTGTCTATATATATATATATATATGGTAGGGTGGAGTTAACTATATATACTCATAAAGGCCAGACGTAGAGCTACAAGATAGAGAGCAAGAGATGGGTTCTGGACCTTCTGGTGCAGCAATGAAGCTGGTTGCAGCGGTGATGACCTTTTTGTCAATGGTGGTTTTTCTGGGATACATGATGATTTGGTCTCTGAAGTCTACTAATACCTTTTACTTGCATTGGTGGCCTGATGTTCTGAAAAAAACAAGTTCCACTTATCTTGGAGAACAAGGTATGTTTTTTCAGGTTTTTTAGTTTTCTCATTGTAAGAAAAGGAGAGGAATTTTATGCTCATGTTGTGTTGTTGCTGTTTCTGTGATATATAGGCACAACCACACTGATTTATGCATTTCCTATCCTCTTCATTGCTACCATTGGCTCCTTGTACCTTCATCTGGAGAAGAAGTATGATCATGATCATAGCACCAGGTAAATAATGATATACAAATTTGAGTATTGCTGATTGTGGAAGAAAAGCTTATACGAAGGGAAAGGCTAATAGGTATCCTTGGAGCACTTAAAACTTGTCTGATGTTGGAGGGTCTGTTTGTAAGTGTGGTAAAGATTATATTCTAAGGTGTTTTTTTTAATATATAATAAAATAATTTTTATTTATTTATTTTTGAGATCATTACATCAAAATAATTCAAAAATACTAAAATTAATTTTAAACAAGAAAAAAAATCAGATTTTGGGCAAACAAACACACAAATGTAGTCCAATGATAGGTTTCTTGCCGGAGATAATGAGTATGAACATTAGAAATATGAACTTCTCAAACCAAAATGAGGTCCCTAGCTAGTTGATTCCAAAGTTCTTTTCTCGAGAAAATATATACATGCATGACGGAGAAATTAGCAAGTGTGACATTAATATAAGATGCATGATGGTATATATTAATAAACAATCAATGTTTAAGGAAGATAAATTATTGACCAATGAATCAATGTTCTTTCTTGAAATATCAGGTTCATTTCTCGGATTATCTTGTTGAAACGGCCGGTGATAACGAAAGGTCCACTGGGGATTGTTTCTTGGACAGAGCTAACATTTCTGGCAATGTTTGTTGCATTGCTGGTCTGGTCCATGTATTCATATACGCATAATATGTTTGCATTTGCTGCCCTGGAAGCTGCTCAAGAAAAATTTCAAGTGTAAGCCTAGCCTTATCTCCTTCTCAACCAATGTCAGAGCAAAAGGATTGATTGGAGTTTAAAGGGTTATTGATTTATGGATCTTTTTGGCAGGTGGGAAGTTAAGTTGCGAAGTGCAGCTCTGAGTCTAGGGCTTGCAGGGAACGCCTGCCTGGCCTTTCTCTTCTTTCCAGTGACTAGAGGGTCTTCAACTTTGCAGTTTGTTGGCCTGACCTCAGAGGCAAGCATCAAGTACCATATATGGCTAGGGAATATTACTATGGTCATCTTCACAGCTCATGGTCTAAGCTACATCACTTATTGGTCCCATACACATCAAATTTCACAGGTAATGTTCTACGGAATCTGCTAACTTTAGTCACTGTGTGTTGGTTTAGTGCTAGCTACTGAAGCTATGGGCCATGTCTGTGCTGAATGTGGCAGATGCTCAAATGGGACAAGTTCGTGGTTGCCAATGTGGCTGGAGAAATAGCTTTGCTTGCTGGATTGGTGATGTGGGCGACCAGTTTGGGACGCATAAGGCGAAAGCTTTTCGAGCTCTTCTACTATAGTCATCATCTCTACATTGTATTTGTTATCTTCTATGTTTTCCATGTTGGTTTTTCTGAATCTTGCCTCATTCTTCCTGGTTTCTACCTCTTCTTGATCGATCGATATTTGAGATCCTTACAATCTCAGCAAAAAGTTCGCTCTGTCGCAGCACGCATTTTACCTTGCGAAACAGTAGAGTTGAACTTCTCCAAGAATTCAGGTGAACTCAAGATTTTGTAACTAGATGTTACTGAAAGGTTTTTCAATCAAATTTTCCACTCTCGAGATATGTTTTTGACACTCTTCTGTTCATTGTCGTGCCAGACTTGAGCTATGCACCAACAAGCATTGCGTTTATAAATGTGCCTAGCATTTCCAGGATACAATGGCATCCCTTCACTGTTACCTCCAACAGCAATATGGATTCTGATAAGCTAAGTATTGTCATCAAACGCGAAGGAAGCTGGTCTCATAAGTTGTATCAGATTTTGTCCTCCCCTTCTCCTACTAACCGACTTGAGGTCGCCATCGAAGGACCCTATGGACCTCCTTCAACCAATTTTACGAGGTAAACAGATGTTAGCAGAATCTGTCTATCAAGATTTAAATTTTTGTGGCAGCTAAACTAACATAGAGAAATTGTCCCAGGTATGAGAGGCTACTACTGGTGAGTGGTGGAAGCGGCATAACTCCTTTCATCTCCATCATCCGCGAGATCATCTTTAAATCCAACACAGCAAGCAGCAAGACTCCAAGGATTCACCTCATATGTGCTTTCAAGAAATATGTCGATCTCACCATGCTTGACCTTCTTCTCCCAGTTTCTGGCACCACTCTTGACCTATCTCGGTTACTGTTACAAATTGAAGCCTACATAACCCGAGAGACACAGTCAAAAACAGAGAACCAGAATTCTATCAGAACAATATTGTTCAGGCCTCATCAATCAGATAGACCAGTTTCTGCAGTTTTAGGACCTAACAGCTGGCTGTGGCTCGGCGCGATAATCTCATCTTCTTTCATCATCTTCCTTATCTTGATTGGCCTTCTCACACGATTTTACATTTACCCAATCGACCACAATACCAACATGAAGTATCCTGTCCCAGCAAGTTCAGCTTTCAACATGTTATTTGTGTGTATAGCCATAACAATAGCTGCCTCTGCAGCTTTTCTGTGGAACAAAAGAGAGAATTCGAAGGAATCAAGCCAGATTCGAACCACGGATATGTCAACACCAGCACCATCACCCACTTCATTGGTGTCCGAAACAGAACTGGAAAGCCTTCCTCACCAATCTCTTCGCCAAGCCACCACAGTGCATCTAGGTCAAAGGCCAAATCTGAAAAGTATGCAATCCTTTCCTCTCACGATTGAATTTATAAACTTCTTTCGTACTGACTTGTTTATATGTAAATCCCATTTCCTTTTGATAGAATTTTTTGGATTCGTGATTCTTGCAGAAATATTATCAGAGTACAAGGAAGAAAAGGTAGGAGTTTATGTAAGCGGGCCAAGGAAGATGAGGCAAGAAGTGGCAGCAATTTGTTCATCTTCTTCAGCAGATAATCTTCATTTTGAGTCTATCAGCTTCAGCTGGTGATTTAGAAAAAGACATGTTAGAATCTAGCAGTTTGGTTCGAAAAATTTGTAAATTCCACAAGTCCTTTGAGTGTTCATTGCAGTCCCCAACATCTCTACTTGCATTAGTTTTATAAAAGCAACGAGTACAAGCATGGTTATAATACTCCGGCTATGACGCGCCAAAGACTCTGGTTACGGTTACGCAGTTAACGAGTAATAGCATCTATGTTTGGCAGCGATAGTTGTTGAAAATATTTTTTGCTTTTGAAATATATTAAAATAATATATTTATTTTATAATTTAAAAATTGATTTTTTATATTAGCATATTACAACAATCTAAAACCACGTAAAAAAAATCAAAATTTGATGAGAAATCAGTTCAATCATAGCCTCCAAACATGGTTTTAATCTAAAATAATATTTTTTCTAATTGTTTAAACAAAACTATATATTGAAATAAAGTTGTTTTAGAAAAAAAAAATCAAATTGAATCTCATTTAATTTTTTACCCAATCAATAAAACCATAAATTAACCTACTAATTAACTAAGTTTGACCGATTGATTTTATTTATGATTTTATAATTTATTTTTCAGGATGATTATAGTTATTTTTTCAATAATTTTTCATGTTGAAATGTATGTGAATAATTTTTTTTATTTTTTAAAAATTATTTTTAACATTAGTACATCAAAATAATACAAAACATACAAAATATATTAAATTTTAATAAAAATATAAAAAAATTAAATTTTATAAAAACATGGATTGACCAAAGCTGAACCAAGCCGACAATTAACTAAGCATGTTGTTATCATTATAGTCTGTTCTAAATTCAGAAATCAGATTTAAAATTAAAATATAACTATCATTCCATTTTCAAATTGAATTTCACAATCTAACTTTATTTGAGATATAATAATAGCTAGGTGAAGGGCATTGAAAAGAAAACAAACAAGAATTTTCATGTCGTTTTGAATTCTTAAGATAATCGAGCATGTGCATGAGGCCATGACTCTGCTTAGCTCAGAAACTGCTGAGGCAAAAACGACAGAAAACCATTTTGCTTTTTAAATTTAGTTTTCTAATTGTTTTTGTTTTTGTTTTTTATTAAGTTTTGAAAAAGCGTGTTCATTTATTAAAAATCAAGAGGAATTTTTTCAACAAAAAAATAAAAATTATATCAAAATTACTAATATTTTTTATTAAGGAATTATAATACAGATTATATTAGTCTTCTTAATATTTTATATTTGTGATCATAAAATATTTATTTTATTTTATTTTATTTAAATTAAATTAAAAATTACAGTAGAAAATTTTTATTGTTAACCAAAAACAAAATCTTTACATTATATTCATTATAAAAATTAAATTTAAGACACTAATTAAATATAAAATTATAAAAAATAATTTTAATATTTTACATTGCTCAAAGGGTGTGTATATATATGAACAAACCTGTCTTATTCATGCTTTTTAATTTTTAAAAAAATAATGAAAACAATTGTGAATAACATCTCCCACGTGTTTTTAGAAAATTATTAGTTATAAAACCGTGATGATAAAAAAAATGATAATAATAAAATAGACGAACCCACCAACCTCCAAGCCGCCCACTGACCTGAAGTTTTATAACTGGTATTTTATCTTTACAGCAAGTCCATGCTTCTTCTTGGATGTTGATCACAAATTTGAAAAAAGATGATACTTGGCTCTCCAGAAACACACAAGAATAAATGGAAGGAAAAGAAAAACACGAGGAGCATCACATGCAGATTTTCAAAGGCAAGTTCTCTTTCTATGACTTTGAATTCAAGTTACTTGAATGAGACCAAGAAAATCAAACATTGCGGCCTGTCATTTTCCACGACGGGTGCGCCTCTAATCCAGTTGTATCCCTCCGGCATAAGCAAGAAACAGAGGACTTGTCCAGAGCTTTATCACGCCCCACCCCCACAACCCTTAAAAGCAAGAAAAAAGAAAGGATTTGAGCTTCCTTTTCCTGCTAGCCTTGTGTATACATGCAAGAACCGGTAGCAGAAGTTCGCCAATGGCATGGCAAGAGAGACAAAAAAGGATAGACAACCAGCAAAGGAAAACCAAAAACCACTTCGATTTTCCATTGATCATTATACCCTTAATGAACTCAAAACCGAGCTTACAAATAGCCAGAGCTGGCTTATGGATAGGTAAAAGGTGGGAAAATAAACATCATGGAAAGGAAAGAAGATATGTAAGATATGCAAAATCTAACTCCTATGAAAGGGGAAAAAAATTAATGACTAGAGAAGCAGATCTTGCCAAGGAAAACCACACAAGCACCACCAGCAAGAAAAAAACGATGGAATTGAGATGCTTCCTGCCCAAAACTTAAATGTTTGAACGATAAAA
This sequence comes from Populus ilicifolia, assembly GCA_015708895.1. Classification (NCBI taxonomy): domain Eukaryota; kingdom Viridiplantae; phylum Streptophyta; class Magnoliopsida; order Malpighiales; family Salicaceae; genus Populus; species Populus ilicifolia. The sequence continues at coordinate 456,498 of SRLM01000967.1, forward strand.
ACAAAAGGGGGAAAAGGAACTATCTATCAGCAGATTAACCTAAGGCGAAGGCTCTACTCTTCTGGGTGATCTCTCAAATAAACTACTCTTCACCATCTCTTCTATGCGCCCCTCCAGGCCTTCTGTCAGTCATTCTATTTCCTTCATCACAGTTAGGAGTATCATTATTAGCCACCAATGAATCTTCTGCATCAAACCGGAACCGCCGCAGACTGTCCGTATCATATTGTCTAACTCGCTGAGCCATATCATATCTGTTATGCTTTCTCCTGTCATCATCACTACCATTAAATTCACCTCCCCTGCTAGCACTCCTCATATCGTTAAATTTTCTGGATCGCATCATCGGTCTGAACTGATCCTCTGAATCCAATCTCCGGGTGGTACGCACCGAATCAAATCGTTGATTTGGACGGAACATATTCACAGGTGATTTTCTTCCCCGGAAACTATCTAAACCACCATTTCGATCATCAAACCATCTGGGGTTATGCTGTGTAAAGTGATTTCTTCTTGTGGGTATAAAATCCCCTTCAAAATCAGCTGGAAAACGCTTCTGAAATGGCAACCTCACTCTATCCATCCTAGCATCAGTCCTAAAATCTGGAGACCTACTATGAAGTCTTGAAACCTCATTTCTGACCCTTGGTAAATATGAAGATGGAGAACGACTTCTGGATCTTGACCGAGATTTCTTATGAGTGAAGGGATAGCGAGGTTGTCCTCTGCATAGGGGAGAAATGCTTCTTTCTCTCCTAAGCATCCGTGGTGCAAAACGATTAGAATATTCAATCTTGTCCTCTGGCATTGGCCTGTGGTATTCCTCTCTCAAGCCTCCCCTTGCAACCTCTCGTGGAAATCTTCTAAATCCACTCCTGATTGGACTACCATCTCTCACAGGCAATGCTCCTGTATGCACACGGTATGAATCATCTCTGCTGGTAGGTGATCTCCTCCTGACAATCCGTTCATATGCACCATTGGAAGAAGGATTAACAAATCGCCTGCGAGCACGATTGTCAGATCCTGAAAAACCTACTCCTTCAGAATCAGTGCGGCTATCAAATCCACCTCTTGTTCTAGGATGTCCAGAAGTGTAACTGCCACGATAATTAGATAAATATCGCCGCTCTGAGTCACAGTAGCCAGTTGCATGGTTGACAAAGCGATGGCCTCCAGGACTTCTGCCACACATTTGCGGAATAGGCCTGTCCCTTCCCATGAATTTATGGGAGCCTGCATCCCTTTCATCTCGAGGATATAAATTACAGATATTCCCGGCTCTGAAATATGAGAACAAGCACAAATTAGCAACTAAAACATAGCAATTTACACAGAAAAAAATTAAAAGAGATAGAACTGATAAAGAATATGCAATTTACCTGCTCCTAAGTGTAGGATCCTTCCTAAACATGGAACTGGACTCCTCAATGCTTGACAGGAAATCTCTATTAGATGTCCTTGATCCAACAACCCCAGACAGGAAATCCTTGTCAGTAGTGACATCAGAAGCTCTTGTCTTTGGACTAACTGAGTCATCTCTCAGACAATCCCCCATCCCTTGTTCAATTTTTCGACTAGCATCATCAGATCCTGAACTGGAACCTCTCTCAACTTTCATTTCTTTCTCATTATCCATGCCACAAAATCTTTCTTCATCACATTCAGACCCATAGTCAACATGCTCGACTTCCCCATCCTCTCCATTTTCATCCCAGTAAAAGCGTGAATCAGATTCCCTCAACTCCCCATCCTCAAACTGAGAATCATAACCAGCCTGAAGTTCTAAATCATTTTCAGCGCCAGCTATGACCTTACCAGCTTGATAAACATCTGATTCAAAACTATCTTCCAGATCTTCCATATTGACATTAGCTGAAACACTTGTAAAACCATTACCATGTGCTCCACATGCATCTCCGGGAGTAACAGTTGAATCTGCAGAAGACTTCTGCATCAGTTCCTCAGACCCAGCTTGCACCGGAGAATGAACTTCAGCTTTACTGGCGGCAGAAGCTTCATTGGCTCCTCTAGCATCCACTTCCATTACAGGTTGGCCTTTCTCATCAGACGGACTGGATGCATAAATATCTCCACTATCAGGCAAACAATGGCAGCCACCTGATTCTTCTTCGCAACTTCCAGCTTCAATTCCAAGCCAAGCAGGTCCTATTGGTGGGAAGTTTTCCAAGCTACTCGTATTTTGAATTGACTTCCCATCTTCATGTGTACAAGATGCCTTCTGAGAATTCTCCCCATTATCATTTGAAATTGAGAGGTCAATCTCGCAAGTAACTCTCTCTAAGTTTGGTAGATGGTGTGAAGAAATGTTAATCGACTCAACTTGCATGGATTCCGTACAAAAAACTTTTCCCATTTGGTCATCTGATGAACATATTTCTGAATACTGCTTGAGGGTAAGGCTAGGAAGTGTATTGCATGGTGGATGATCTAGGGACTCTTCCCCCTCAACAATCTGACTGGAAGATTTTGCAATGGCAACATCACAAATGGAGGGTTCCAGAGCATCACCAGTTGGAGATGGGAAGAGCTCTTCATGATTTCCCTCATGGAGAGAACATGCTTCAGATGGATGTTCCAGTCTATTTGATTCACAAGTCCCAACAGACAAGCCTATCAAATCAACAGGTGTATTATCCCGATGTAAATCAGATGAAACCACTCTATCAGGACGGTTGTGTTGTTCTAAGGCTTCAGGTTTAACCTTGCAAATCTGTAAATCAATTTCACTTCGATCAAAGCTCAAAGTATCACAAGGTTGCTCCCAGGCAACATTCAAGTCCAAATTCAACATTTCATCCCGTGACAATAGAGATCCTTCTCCTGTTCCGCCTTCCTCGGTTCCAGCACATGCATGCAACACTGTAACTTCATTATTTTGAAGAGATAAAGCCTCTGTTTTATCTTCATGTGCCATATCTTTTGGGGACGCAGCAGTTTCTTTGATCGGAGCTGCAGAGGAAGATGAGCCCACTCCTTCTTGTGTTGACTCTTCCATTATTGAACTTTCTTCAACACAAGGCAACGCTGTAACTTCATTATTTTGAAGAGAGAAAGCCTCTGTTTTATCTTCATGTGCCATATCTTTTGGGGATGCAGCAGTTTCTTTGATCAGAACTGCAGAGGAAGATGAGCCCCCCCCTCCTCGTGTTGATTCTTCCATTACTGAACTTTCTTCAACACAAGCAGCATCATTAATCATACTGTTGTCGCAAGCAACAGCAGCAAGTATCTCAATACCTGAGAAGTCGTCACTGTAATCAAACTTATCATTAAACTCTGAAGTCTTCAGACTGAGCTTAGTTGGAAAAGTCACATCAGTTGCTCTACGTCGTCTTTTTCCACTTGAATTGGGTAGAACCACTTCAAAGTGTGGAGATGTGGTATGAGAAGGTTTTGAAGGACCCTGGGCTGTGAATCTTCTTTTTTTAATGGGTACATGCTCAATTTTCTCATTTTTCCCACTGAAGCGACGTCCAAGAACAGCCACACCATGCTGCAACAGAGACAAGCTAATGTTAAAATCCTCACATAGCATGGAGGTGCTAATCACGATCAACAACAATGAAATGCAAGATCAAAGATTAAAGAAGAAAGTAGTAACCTTCTCGGTATCTGAAACTGTCATATCATCCGCATTTCTGGCACTCTCATCTGATAGCTTTGTCTCAACAGTAAAGCTTCTCACAACTGGTTTACGCCTGGAGACACTCCGGGAGCCTTTTGTAACTGTCTTCCAGGTCAAATCAGGATTTATAAAATTAGTAAGTTCTAGACCTACTGCACTCATCATGCTCCCAGATCCAATAATTCCTGGCCCATCAACTGATGGCCCACCACTCAAAGTCTTGCAAGACGCTGTTGCTCCTTGCTTTCTACTGACCACAGGAGTGGTGAAGGATTTAGTCTGAAAAAATAAATACAAATCTGTCAGTTAAATAAAAACTAATATGAATCTACAACAGAGACCCCTGCCAAATCTGTAAAAATCTAGCCACAAATAACAAATAATTATCAATTTACAATGACAAATCACTTCTTTTTCATAAATAGAGTTCTTCTTACATTAACACCATCCATGTAACAATCAAAACTTCATACAAATGTGGAAACATTAGAAAATCCCAGAACTTACTTTGACTCCCCCAATCTTGACAGAAGAAATTTCCACAGATCTAAACCTCTAACGTGCTGCTGCCGTTCCTACCTGCAAAACAAGGGAAATAACATCAGCAACTCAACCAAAATGGATTTCTACACGAATCAGAACAGCTATTTCAGCACATTGTCATATAGTTCAGAGCTGATAACAAGATCTTCAAGGAGATTATGTTAAACATAATTTAAGGACTGCAAAGACCCCCTCGGCTCAGATTCTGTATAGCTTTGCTGCAGGTCTTCTTTGTATGACATTAACGGAACATGAGACGTAGTAGAGATAGAGTTCATCAGTATTTTTTCTAAAACATAAGGCCACCAACTTGCAAATAAATAGTTGTTTGAACAACAAAACAAGACAGCAAATCTAGTTGCTAGAGACACTAATTGTGTCTGGTCCAAAGATAATCCAGAACATCAATTAAAAAAGAAGCCATCTTCTAATCTCAATCATAAGTAGAGAAGAAAACCCATGTATTCACTGCCTGCGATGGATGGATTTGCTCAAAAACAAGTAGATGGTAAGCAGATGGGTATTCAGAAATTACAGATCCGATACAACAAATCAACTGGAACAGAAGAACCCATCACCGAAAAAAAAAGAAGCAGATTCCAAATCTCACTGCAACAGAGAAAACCCTGACTTCAAAAATCTCGCTCTGCAGGGAGTGGATCTGACTTCTCCTCCTGATCTAAGCTTTTCTTCTTCTCTTCTCGTCGACACACAAAAACCATAGAAATCCATATCTCCAGTAATTCCAAGAAAACAAACAAATCGTATAAACTAATCAAAATAATACCTTTTTTTGTCTTATAGATATTGTTTTTCTATTCCTTTAATAATATTCACAATCGCCGCTGCCTCCTCCTCCTCCAGTCTTTGAAGCTAATGATAATAATATCAACAGAACATAGAAGACAGTCCGATCAGCAAATTCTTCAGAAATATCCAATTCTTCGAGTATTTTAAGTAACCTTCGCCAGATTCCGATCGACGAAACTCCGATGAGTAGAGAGAATTTTTGAGAGATACTTCTGTCTAAGAACAAAGGAAGGAAGGAAGGAAGGAAGCCAATGTCTTGCTTCAAAGAACAAACTTTAGACCAACGCCACGAAAGCCCTATCTTCATCTGCCCCCTTTTTATTCTCCACCTTATACCCAAACCGCCCTTGTTTATTCTCGCCAAATGTCCATAATGCCCTCCTTCCTGGCTGCCCGCTGTTGACTATTTATGCTTTGTGGGCGTGTGGTTTCTTGGGAATTTGAGGGTATATTGTATTCAGTGGGAAAAAAAGAAAAGTTTTGGATGGTTTATTTGCATGTTTTCCTATTTTAATTAGTATTATTTCCGTAAATTTACTTTCAAAATCTAAATTTATTTATTTTTATTTTTAATTTGCCCTTTACTGTGTCTGAGACTTGATGCTCGGAGATGATGTAAAAGCAAAGTATTCATGCAAAAAGTCAAAGAGTCAAATAGTGTGAAAGGGGACAAAGGGCCTATTTTAGCCTTGGGTTTTGGTGACAAGCACGGCATCTTCCAATTTATTTATTTTTTGTTGAGAAGTTTCCTATTTTGATTCATTCTTGTGAAGTTGTGGTGGTGCGTTCGTCTTTCTCATCTCCTTTTTATTTAAAAAAAAAAAAAAAAACAATAGCGGGTCTATGGGGCACAGGCCCAATTACAGCCCGGTAAGAAGTTTCAGCTGAAACAGTAAAGCCCAGTAACGTAGCATCCATGTAAAAGGTAAGCACCAGAAAATGTCTGGCAATGTTCTATTTTTTAAAATGTTTTTAAAACTATTTTCAAAGTATTTTTTTATTGATTATTTTAATACGTAAACATAAAAAAATACTATTGTAATAAATTTTTGATAAAAAAAAATATTATGCATTACATTGTTTATACTAAAAAAACTAAAGTTTGGATGTTAACTTACCTCCCCACTAATATATACATTAATAAAATTATTGAATAAATATGAAAAATATTATAAAAATAAAAATCCACTCGATTGTGAATTCAAGAGACTTAACCTAACTTGAGACATTCTCATCCCTGAATTAAAGGGCGTGGGCATGGATGCGCAAGACCCATGGGAAGCTTTCCATGAAATATGATAATTAGGTTAGAGATTTTATTTTATTTTTGTTTAATAAATGGTAGGCTATAATGTTTCCTTTGTAATACCGCAAACCATAATTAATTAGGAGTAGATGATCATGCATAAATATGATAAGGCCGAGCATTATCTTAGATGTATGGAATGATTTTTCAACATTTAGATGATAATGCATTATCTTAGTTTAATATTGTTTTTTAAAATATTTTTTATTTGAAATGCATTAAATTTATGTTTTTTAAAGTTTTATTTTGATGATTTTGATATATTGATGTTAAGAAAAAAAAACTCATCATTTTAATACATTTTTAAATAAAAAAATATCATATATTATAATACTAAACATACAAGAATAGTTTAGCTGAAATTTCCACGAAAAGATAATTTAATTTTTATTTTTTTAAGAAAAAAAGGAGAAAGAATTTAGAAATTGAATATTTACACTTCATTGATGGAAAAAATTATAGGCCTTATATTTATTAGATAGCATTTAATTACTTTCTCAAGATAAAAATAATAAAAATAGCAGAAACATATTTTTATTTTAAAATGACAAGAACTTACTCTAAAATTGTTGTAAAACATATTTATTTTATGCCTGATTTTTTACTTTTTTATCATAGAATACTAATCAAATACATAACCTTTTCTCCTTGTTGTTTTGAATACATCCAGTCCTCGAGTTTCAAAGAAAGTTTATGAGATTTCTAAAGGATTTTGTATGATCTAGTCGTTATCAAATTATCGAAGGACCCATGTAGTCTTCCAAAGTTATAAATAAAATTGAAAAAAAAAATGAGACAGAGTTACATTATTGGAGAGGAATTTGCTAGGTAGAAAAGGAAAATCATTCAAATCATAATCACTTCAAGTCTTCTTCGAGAAAAAATGTGAACACCCAAATTAACTATTAGTAAAGGACAAAGAGGAAGCAAAAAGAATTTTTATCCTAATGTAAAAAGCAATTATCATCATGATAAGATAAAGAAATAATAGTCGAAATCTAGGGTAGTATTTTATTTTATATGATAAAATTAGTTGAGGTATGTATAATCTAACTTGAGTATTTATATTAAAAATATGTTATTTTTTACAATCTTGTAGCTTTTGAGGAAAAAAATATTGATTGGGAAACAATATAACAAAAAAAATAAATATAAAATTATATTTAATATAATGATTGTTTATGTATTTTATTCTGTTATGATATATAAAATAAAATGTGAAAAAAACATATTTTACTTTTAATATATATTGTTATCAATCTTATATATTTAAAAATAACAATTAGATATTATTTTTTTTACTTTAGTTTATATAGAGTGTTAAAATTAATAATATTATAATAATATTAGTTATATAACTAAGACTGAATTGACTGGTTGATCTGAGACTTGTATTGGTTTAGCTTTAAGAAAAATAGGGAAAGTACTAACTTAATATAACTTGATAAAAAACCCAAATCAACTTAGTATATAAAACACAAGTTAAAAACTTGTTGATTTAAAAAAAAATTATCAAAACAAGGTTGTTTGATTTAAACAAATAAATCTAGATTAATTGGGTTGATCCTCTTAATCCATAACGTGAACATTATCTCAATTCAACTCCCAGTTAGATTTTAAAACTATAATTATAATTATTTTTATTCATGCATTGACTCGGGTTAACTCCTGTTGATCTCTCAACCTGTGACATGAGCCTTGCTCTATTCAATCTGCAAGTCAGGTTTTAAAACTATAACAATAACAACTATTATCCTTACATTTACTCTTCTAATCTGTGATTTAGGTATTGCCTCGAGTTAATTCTTGAATTAAGTTTTAAAATTATGATAATAACTACTTTTATTTTAAGTTAACCATTTTAATATGTAACTTAGATCTTACCCCGAGTCAGGTTTTTTAAAACTATAATAATAATTATTGTTGCTCTTATGTGGACACTGGTCAATGGTTAACCTCATGACACGACAAAGAGATTGATGTCTTCTCCCAAGTGCAGGAGTGTTGAAGTAATAAATAACCCGGCAAGACCGGGGTCGAACCACAGGGAGGTTATTGTACAAATTATAAATAACAACAACAACAATAATAACAATAACAATAATAATAATAATAAAGAAAGAGAAGAAGATGATGATGATGATGAGAACTTGGAGATAGAGTATTAAAGTAAAGATTAAACAATGATAATAACTAATGTCAAGGTTAGAGGTTCCACTAATGGTATGTCAAACAAGTATAGTATAAACTTTTATTATTCCATTGGAAACCACACACAAAGGAGGTTCCAATCATATTATAAATTGTTAACATGATTACATTATTCATCTTATTCAATTAATGCTAATACTTGTAAATTTCGTCAAGCATTCATGATTATAACTTATGTTAACAACAAATCAAGTTCCTTTCATAGCTCAGGTGTCGGTTATACCATACAGTATGGGCTATGAAAGTGCCAAGCATTTGTTGTACCAATTGTTATACAACATAAATCAAGATTAATCATTTAACAAGCAAAGTATTAAGGAGTGAACAAGATAACAAATATAAAACATGTTAGTATTAAACATTAAAGTCCATATTAAGTTTATACCATACTTATTCTTACACCATTAGTGTAACCTTTTCACCTTGACATAATTAATTTAGCTAGACATAATGGAAGAAAGAAAAATAGATAAACAAAATAAGAACATAAAAGTTAACTAAAGAAAGGAAAGGAAAGGAAAGGCATAAACTTGATATTAATGAAAACAAAGCATAATGAATACAAAGAGAGAAAGGAAGAGCATGATCTTGATCTGGACACCAAGATGCCTAAATGCATGGCAAATGCCTCCTTTTATAGGCCAAAATTGGGAACTATTGATTTGATGACTAATTGATGAGTAGATGGCCAACCCTTGACTTGGTGACAATCCTTATCTTCTCTTGTCTGCCTAAAACGTCATTGATGACGTCAAAATTAGAGCCACTTGAAAACATGAAAGTTCTAGGCAATTATCTCAGCTTTCTTGTGTAAAAACTTCAGCTCATTTCGACTTCTAGAACTCCAGATATGGCCAAAATACTGAACAGTGCTCGGGCTGGAGGACAGATTCGGGCTTCTTTGTTGTTGCAATAATTTGAACTTGAAAATGGCCTTTTTAGATCTTGGGCTCCATATGAAAGTTGTAGGCCTATGTCTTACCTTTCCATCCATATAAAGTAGACCTAAATCTGAGATTTATAGCTCCAGATATGACCCAATTACCGAACAGTGTTCCGGTTTGGATTGCACCGACATCTCTTTTCTAAGTTTGATCATCTCTTTGCCTTTGCAATTGAAATTCTTAAAGTCATCAATCAATCCTTTCATTTATGTGATAGGCCTGCATTTAAAATGGACATTTACCACAAATTAAAGGTATCTTATATTATTAGATAGATTATTATAAAACGTACTTTAGTTAAGGAGTTATTGATACTTTAAGTGCAAAATGATGATATAAAACCATGATAAAAATGCACTTTTGAGTACTAATCACCTCACTCATGACTCAAACCTTGTATCAAGTCTATTATCGAATTAAGTTTTAAAATTATAATTTTGACATGTGACTTGAGCCTCAACCACTAACCCGGGTAATTTTGACCCGTGACTTGAGCCTCAATCACTAACCCTGGTAATTTCGACCTGTGACTTGAACCTCAACCACTAACCCGAGTTTCGTTTCGGATTGACCCTCAAGTTAGATTTTAAAGTTATAATAATTATTATTTTTATTTTTACATGTCTTACTTAAACAATTTTAAAATTATGAATTTTTGACAAAGTTATTAAAAGCTTTTTTTTACCTTGTATTTTAAAGATATAATTATTTACTATAAAATTATTCCAAAATCAAATTTATTTTTATATCTTTTAACTGAACATGATACTTATTTCTTCTTCGCTGTCTCTATCTTTTATCTCGCAGGACACAATAGAATGGATATCATATGAGTTGTTGTGTAAAGGCATCAGCTATTACGAAACCCCAGGTGAAATTTACTGTAAAATTTTGTGATTTTTGTCTAAAAAGTTCGTGTTGTGAATTTTATATATATATATATATATATATATATATCGAGTGAAGATGGTTGCTCTGGAGGTCATGGTAGTAAGCTATGATTTCTTTTTCACTCTATTTCAACTAGTTCACATGGATCGAGAGTTGGGAAAAAAAAAACGAGAAATTGAATCTTTTGGAGTGGCTGGTATGATGATGGCATGGGAAACTTTTATGGTACATATAAGTAATTAATGGCATTCTACTGACAAAAAGAAAAGAAATGAAATAAAATAAAATCCAAAATTTTTTTTTATTACTTCTACCTATATCTATCATTAAAACAGAATATATCCCCACGGCCCATAGAATATAGTGCATTCTAGGGCTTGGCCTAGCGGTAGAAGGGGCTTGTTTCCTTCCACTGCACCTGGGTTCGAGCCCTGCCGTGCACGTCTGTCACCCTCGCGGTGCCTTACATGCCTACTGGGTTTGCAGGGTATTCAGTGGGCCGTGGGGATTAGTCGTGGTGCGCGTAAGCTGGCCCGGACACCCCACGTAAATAAAAAAAAAACAGAATATAGCAAATAACATTTTTCGATACAATATATCTGTTAAGTAGACAAAATTATAACTAACAGAGTATTATTAACTATAATTTGAATGATAGTTATCAAGCTGGTTCAGGTATTGACCTGATTAAGAGACTGCATCTCAGGTTTTATAGGTTAATGCGAGTTAACTTGAGTCAACCTGGAAAAATTTAAAAAAATATATTTAAAGTTTTAATATTTTATATGAAAAAATTTAAAAAAAATTCATATGAATATAGACTATGCATGTTGTAAATAATGAAGTTTAAAAGAATATTTTAAAAAAAAATTATCCCACATTGAAAAAACATAACTTTTTTCTTGTAAACATAAAGTACATATACCAGAGGATTTCAAATCTCACATTGAAAAAATATTATATTATTTTTTTAAATAGAAGTATTTAAACCATAAAAATTTTTATTTCATATTGAAAAAATATAATTTTTTTTGTGAACATAAAGTATATATATAAAATAAACTTCAAATCTCACATTAAAAAAATAAATTTTTTCTCAAGAATATAGAATATATGTACTAAATGGTTTCAAATCCCATATTAAAAAAATAAAATATTTTTCTAATATTTATATAATAAACCTTAAAAAATACTAATAACCATAAAAAAAAAGAGTATAGAAAAGGACTCATATTTGAAAAAAAAAAAGTAGCCTTTCAAAAGACGCTCCCACTTCATTAAAATGACTATTATTCCAACCTCATCGCCTCTACTGCTTTGCATCAGCAAGTGATCTCCTCATCCAAAGACAGTCTCTCATATGCCATGTTTGGAAACAATGTTGCAATCACTATAACTAGATCTATTACGGTAAGCTCTCCCACCATGCTTCCTCCCACAACCTGGCCTTGTCACCTAGCAAGGAAGATAGTGAGACTCGTCGCACCTAGAGGGGCTGGAGGCGGCGAGAAAGATCCAAACAGAGATAAGATCTCAAATCTATCATGGAGAGTCACTCGAATTTCGCCCAAGTTTGCTCGAGTTGCTTAAGATCATAGGTTAACCTGTTGAGTGGACTAGGTTTAGCTAGGTAGTTGCACTAGGTGATTTTTTGATAAACTTGAATTGATCCAACCACAAAGTTAACCAATTAGACTGATCTAAGTTTAATAACTATGATTTAAATTTTATATTTTTTAAAAATAAATTATTTATTTTATTTTGAATAGTAGTGTTATATATATTGCCAAATATCATAAGAAAAAAATCCAATGAAAAAACTTAGAAAACACTAAAGGTAATAGTGTGATGCAATTGGAAGTGTTTAGGAACGAGGTACAAATCATATTCTTTTATTTTTAAATTTATGATTTTAAATTAATATTTTTAGTATTTTAAATTATTTTGATTCACTAATATAAAAAAATTAAAAATAAATATTATTATTTTAAAATATTTTTTAAGTAAAAATATTTTAAAAATCAAACACAACCACACTTTCAAACACCCTTTAAATCTTATGCAAAATAATTGCTAATAAACTATAGTTAGCTATGCTAAATTCTAATTAGGGCACTGAAACAAGAATAATCACAATAGCATCAAGGATCAAGCAACCACGCCATACAATAATGTTTATTAATGCGACAGTCAATGTATCAATTAATTCTTTCTATTAATGTGTCAATGAACATTTCATTATTTTCGGGAATAATATTTTTTCCCAATCCAACCCAGCACGTGTGGGTAGCATTAATTATTTTTATTTTTACATTTTTTTTATCTATAAGAGAATTTAATTTTTCAATATGAATTATTAATTTATCTGTTAAATAATAAATGTCAGCCGGAGGATTTCCTCTTGCCCCGAGCAAGATCATATTAATTTAAATATATATTTATATTTAATAAAAAAATATATCAATACCATATTAGTTTATATATTGACTTGGAATCTCATCGATTTGATTCTAATATTGGTTAGTTTTTTCTAAAAAAGTAATTAAAAATTAATCTATTTAACCTGCAAACTAATAATATAATTTTTTTAAAATTAAAATAATATTATTTTTATTAAACAATAACCTTGTTCCTTGTTGTATCTTCAAATTTGCCCAAAGAAGAAGTGAAGAATAGGAGGAGGAGGAGGAGGAGGAGGGATAAAGGAGGAAGGAAGAAAAAGTAAAGTTCTTTGCGTCACCGGCCACCTTGCAATTTGCCTTGTTCAATAATTTGATACTTTCCTTTTTATATATTTTTTATATTTGTTATTTAATATCTTGTTTTCAAAAGGGACCCACACGGAAGCGCGTTAACTTTTATTCCACGCCAGGAACCCCACCACAATTGATAAAGTCAAGATTCCTTTCCAAAAAATTGAAGCGCACCTGATCCTTCCACGTCATCAAAAGGACCCACTTGAGTGCCAGTTTTCACCAGTCATGGACGTCCCAGATGCTCCCGCTAAGCTTCTTTGGGAACTCTCTGAATCCCACCCTACCATCGGCACATAGTAGCTGCCCCTTTTAGCATTGTCGCCGTACAACACCGTTACTGTTTGTTTTTGTATCGCTTTTAAACAATTTAATTTTTTTCTTTAATTTAATTTTTTTAATATTTCATATTATTTTGATGAGACGGTATTAAAAATATTTTTTTTAAAAAAAATATTATTACAAAAAAAAAGGCTGCACTTTCCTTCCCTCCTTGGGCCTGTAAAATTTCCTCAAGTTGTCTCTTCTCGTCCTTCCTACCATTCCAAAGCTATTTAGTTGAAAGCAGGTCTAGGGAAGGCCATGGAAAAGACTCAACACAGGCGGTTATCTTCCCTCCTGTTTTTCTTAGCTAACAAACACCATTTCTCTAGAAAATCTTCAGACAGACGTCTGGCAACATTTTGTCTTGAGAGATCCGATTAAACTAGGAGCAATGCTATACATGCAAACAAACAAATCCTACGAAATTTCCATATTGCTACTTGTCATTCTTAACCGATCGTTTGATATTTTCGGCACCAGCACTTTTTATCATTTATTACATGACATATGAGTTTGTACGAGAATTTAGAGTGTAATTTGTTTGCATGCAAAGTGTTTTTCGATCTAAAATGTTGTAAGAAAGGTATGCTTTTAGCATTGCCACATCCTAACTGCACCATTTTCCAGACAAGGACAGCAAGCAAAGCATCCACCAGCTAATTACAGACTATGCAATCAGGTTAAGTCCAAAATATTGTGGTGAAGATATTAACACTCCACTTATGACGAAGGGTGGTTAGAGAGTTAGCTGATCTCACCTACTACTCTGCACTAGTATTTGACCCTTCTTCGCATTCTGAATGAACGAAACAAGTTGTGCTTGTGTCCTTTTGTACCATCTTCTCTCATTTCTATCCCTTCATTTTGCCCACTTTCCGACAGACACCACCTATTCCGATCTAGGCACACTGTTCTCAAACTTTTGACTCTCCACAGAGGAGAGTGCTATTAACAATTGATAGAGTGCTAAGAACTCTAACCAGGATAATGAAATCATGATCCATGCAGCTGACATGTCTACACCTCATGTGCATTATCTGCACAAGAGGTCCAACCTGCACACATGTAGCATGTACCACCCAATCCATGTGTGTCAGTCACGACCTAGATTGGCACTTCACATGTTACAAAGCAAGTTGACATTTCCCAAAAAATTTAATAAGGTGGGGTTGATAGCTGCAAGGGATTGCAAAAATGATATTTTAAGTCCAATCTTCAACTTACTCTATCTCTGATTGAGATGGAAACACTTCACGCAACAAAACCCGCATCTAATGGTTGTTTGGGAAATCTGTCTATACCACCTAAAACAGTATCTTTCCTCTTTCTCCATTAAAATAATACGATGCATTGCTTTGGTCACCCTCTTGATAAAAACTACTAAAACAAGGAAGAACTGGAATCCATGACAAACTTTACCATGGGTATACGCTCTCTCCCAAATGAGACCATTTGAACATCTGATGTGAGACAGGAGTCGATATGAGCAAAAATCACAACTTCTTCTGCTGGCTTGCCGCCAGTCATCAAGCATGTTTTAGTCCTTTGAGGCTGTTTGAAGGGGAAAAACCGAATGGTTGCCCCTGTTTCTTCTTTTACTCTCCATTCATCCGCATCACTACAGTCAACAAACACAGCATAGCATTACACATGCTGTGAGTCCCTCCTACTTTGATCTCAACACTGTAAATGTTTATCCACTACTAACATGAAGAAGAACAAAATAATCTACCTAGCTGACCAAGGACCCCTTGCCCATTTAGCCAGGGATATTGCCGCTTTGAGTTCATCATATGAGCCCACATTCACAATGTTACTGCAAGAAAACGTCAGAATAATATTAGATGTTTTTGATGAATACACGAATCTGATGGACTTCATTACAGATGGCCGTGATTATTGGAATTGGTACACAACTACACAAGTAAAAAAAGCCTAATTGCAATCAGGTGAAGCTGACTCTCAAAGCTTCCAGAACTCTCAAAGCTTCCAGAACGATAATGCCATGCACCATGATAAAGTAACTATAGATCTAGATCTAGAGATTTACCCACTGTGCCTGAGGCTATTGAGACGAAGCATAAACTCCCAGTTTCATTGCTTTGGCAGTTTCCATCATGTGACAGTTAATGACACATGAAATAGAAAACCTATGGTCTTAGGAAAACAATTCTTACATTCTTGTTAGTAAAAAAGCAATTTATTGCTTCCTGTGAATCATGCTGGCATTCCTTTTCATTCTGGTAGGATGGTCTTCTATGATGATTATGCCTCACGTGTTTGAAAAAGTCAACTTATTATTTGCATTATTAGACCACAACCTGTTTTTCTCCTAAAGAAGCCTGTAGGTGCTATTACTGCCTTGACATCAAAGCGAAGTCCACAAAGAAAAGGATGTGAGCAGCAGTGGTATAGACAAAATATTAGCATTTTTATGGTGGCAGGGTGCAGAAATCACTGTTTATAAACAAATTCGTCACCAAGAGATTATGCTATAATTCTGAAAAATAATAATAGATGACCTCGATGAAAAGTAGAGCTCGCATATCCAATAACTGATGCACATAACTAAGCTTCCACTACACATAATGTTTGAGCAAGAGAATGCACCTATCTCGAAATGATGTTGCCCTACCCAAAAGAGATGACTGGATCTCATCCAACTTGTCCTTGATGTAAGCTTCTAAAATTGAAGGCTCCATGGATATTACAACATTTTTCCTTGCTTTCCAGGAACATCTCTCCTGATTTGACCATGACCAAACTTCCACTTGAAACATCCCGGGGACCAATTTCAATCCTCAGAGGTAACCCCTCTTGAAACCAAAGTATTATTTAACATTTGCTTGAAAAAATAAGGGCTGTTCCACACATTTCAAAGGCTTTCTTTTTATGAACAAGAATAAGGGTCTATGGTAGAAGTTGTTTTTCAAAGTGCTTTTTGCTTGGAAATGAATCAAAATAATGTTTTTCTATTTTTGATAGCGCATCAAGATGATCCAAAATCACAAAAAAATAAATCAAAAGCGCAGTTGGGACTCATTGAAACTTTTTTTTTTAAAATAAAATAAAATTGAGGACCAGGTGAAGCAAGTCCAACACATCGCATAAGTCACCCAATGACATAAGCATCCAAAATTGACATCAGGCACAAGAAGAAATGTACAGTTCAGATTCTTTTTGACAGATTACCATAAGCTTTAATGACCGAGACACATCCAGGCACCTTTCATGAAAGTCATAATTAATTAGAGGGCTAAATCATTAATTAATTATTAATCTTTTCTTTTGTTCATGTACTTAAAATAAGAATAAGAACAGACCTTCATCTCCCAGAAATTCAACCTCCATCCCAGGGTTCTTTGATCCATGTCATCAAGTTTAACTTTGATACCAGCAGATTGCAAGTTTTCTTTTACAGAAGATGCTGTATTGAGAACTCTAGTTTTTTCATCCTCCTTTCTCCAGATTGGCACAATCACCACCTGGAAGAACACAACACAGATAGGAAGAACAAATTGAAATGGTAGTATAACTCATAAAACGAGTTGTTTGTTATCTACTAAACATGAAAATGGCAACTCAAAAACCTAAACTTTACTTTCATACAGGCACCAATCAGAAGACTGAAACCAAGTGCTTATGCATAGACTGTCCTGACGAGATATTTTTCTCCAATAGACAAAAAATTGCTTGTCCAAGTACCTGAACACAGCAAGCACACCCCTGGGATGTGCTGCTATATTACAACCACAAAAGAGAGCAACAACAAGCTTCCTTAACAGAATGAAACATCTCTATTCTTAGATCAAGTACATAAAATTGAAAGATTCCCAACAGGTACCAAAGTACCTTTGATCTAAATGCATGTAAACCAACAATGATAATAACAAACACATATATGCTAACTTAAGAAATCACTAATAGAGATACACAAGTACCTTTATTGGTGCAAGTTTTGGTGGTAGCATTAGACCAGAATCATCACCTTGGGTCATAATTATACCACCAACAAAGCAAGTGCTGATAGCCCATGATGTCTGCCACACATGTTGCCTCTCTCCATTTTCATCCATAAACTGTACAGGTACATAATTTCTGTTAAGATCATGGACTTCTCAAATTATAAGTAAAATTCAACAGTGAGGGGAAGGAAAGGATCAATTTCTTTATTTGGTAGGTTAAAAGGAAAACATGAAAAAATATCAAGGAAAAAAAAGTAAGTGGCAGAGAACAAACAATCAACAAAGTCCAGTATTCACCCATGCATCCAAATGCACATAGGCGAAGAATAAGCAGGATATTACCCTTTACTGGTGTTTATGTACACTTCTTGAAGACAATGGCAACACAGCTAAACGATTTAAACAATCACACGTAGGTTAAGAGTGCAAAATGCTGGGCCAATGAGATGATCATTGTTGTGCTACCACCGAGTTAAGCTTAGACACTTGCCATAGAAGCTGATAAAGTTAAAACTCGGTGATGGCCAACTGAGCCACTTCATATCAGAGAATGCAATGGGAGATATATTGTAATTGCGTGCCAGAATAAGAATGGGTGTACGCAAAGGTCTTGTTGCCTTTAAGTAGTGTCTTGATAATGAGCAAGAACACAAGTGTCTTTGAGGGGCTGTGTACAAACACTTGTACTCATGTTAAGCTAGCATGCGTTCACCTATGTGCCCAAATAAGCAAGACTCATAATATAGCAGGCATTCTCTTAGGTGCCAAACAAGCTTTGTTGAAATAGAACTCCATGTTATCATATAATCTCCTTTTTATCTTCATCTTCTTTGTTTGCTTTTTGCACATCACTGCTGTGCAACCCAGTTAATTGCTATAAACAAAACAAGGAGGCTGTTATGCACAAGGGTCTATTCTTGTGATACATGTAATTCATATAGGGACATGAAAGGTGGTGGCATGTATAAGGTTAACAAGGAGGAAAGCATTGGATAAAACTATAACGTATGTGTACTTGGGGATTCTTATTCAAAAGAGCTTGCTTGTTCCAAACACGATGCCTCCTTCTAAAGGTGTTAGTGAGCTTGGTTATTTGGACATGTAGATGGATAGGTCTTACCTAACATTAGCCAAGCTTTAGTGCATGACACCTCAAAGACACTTGTCTTGTCTTGCATATTATCGGGAGAAGACACCTAGACAATTGCATGCACCTATACACATGCTTGGATAATACACCTACACACTTGCATGCATTTCTGCTTCTCGCACACTTTATTGCTATCTACTGCACATGTATTACATAGGTTCCTTTTCTCCTTCATCATAAACGAATGGCTGCCAAACATATGCATATGTTATTGGACAAAAACACTTTAAAACACCATGCCTAGGATAAGACTACAAAGCGCCGGACCCCATAAAGTGACCACGAATTCAGGATAGTGCTGGCACCGAATTAAGCTATCTGCAGGCTCTTATGCAGTCTAAAGCTCAGGCATTGCCATCTGAACTACTTCATGCAGGGCATGGTATTTAAGGCGCGTGGTTTTGGGAAGAGGAAAAAAAAAACGAGCCATAACCCACATGGTAGGTTAAGCATTATAAATGTTACATAGACGGAAAACAAAAGGAATAGTAAAGGTAAGTTCATTCAGACTAATTGTTTATAGATGCCAAAATGCACACTGGCCATTTTGTTGTTTCTAGACCAAATGGAAGGGAATTTCCCAGGTAAATTAACCAGGATTTAACTCAAATCTTGAGTTTGCAACATTTGTTTTTTCCCTATTCCATAATTATCCACATGAATTAGCTGATAATTCACTAAAAAGGATTTAATTAATAAAATATTTTTTCAAAATTATGCTGTTGGCTTTTCTTTGCATTCAAATTACATCATGCGAGAAATAGAGCAACAAAACACTCAGCTAGCAGCAACTCATAAAGTGTCTGAAATAATCTTATCTAGTAACTACTGACTAAAATACCTGCATTCCAAAAGCCCGAGAAAAGTTTTGCCCAAGGCTGTGGCTGTTTCCAGCCCGTGATGCTTTCTGATCACCCATCATAGCCTCTATTGTATATGTCCTATCAGCACCAGCAAGAGTTCCCACTTTTGATTTTCTACCTGTAATAACAGGTATTGCAGCTTGCTCATAAGCGAATCTTGTATAGACATTGATCATCTGTAATGCCTGCGATTCAGCAGCGCAAATCCATTTAATGCAAATGCTAGTACGCTATCAGATATCAAGCATGCTACAGCTCAATAAGATGCAAACCTCGTTTTCTGCCTCCTCTAGATTGGCATGAGCTGTGTGACCCTCCTGCCATAGAAATTCAAGAGTCCTCACAAATGGTTTTGTGTGCTTGTACCATCTTGTGACATTTGCCCACTAAAACAGAAAACAAAATATTAATAGGAAGGGGAAGGGGAAGGGGAAGGGGAAAAACAGTTGTACATAACAACCCTCCATGATTGGAAGCTATTCGCTACAGGTGACCAAACTTTTACATGGTTTACCTTGAGAGGAAAGTACGATAACTATGAACCCACTGAGTAAACGTGAGATTCATCACTATTGGGTCAAACCTGCCACAACCTCAGCAAGTGCAAAGCCAAAACTCAGGTCACTGTTTTTCAAGAAAATGAAACAACATTACATTTTCATCAACCCTTAAATTTCCGAGACTAGAAAAAATCAAATGTTACCACAAGTTTTTCTTGAAGTTCCTTTCCTCCCGTGATAGTTACAAGAGCCAATTCTGGACTGAACCCCTCAACATGACCAGCTTCTTTCTCAATAAATGAGTATTGGTATAAACTACAGCACACAAATACCAGCACAAGAATCAAAGACAAACTCAAACAAAGTCCATCCACAAGAACACAAACATGCAGTTTCAATTGTAAAAACAAACCATGCTACTTGAGCCCAGTTCTGATTTGTCTCATAAAAACATCATACACAAACTCATTTGTACGCAAAGAAAAGCAAACTAGTCCCATAATTCAAATTCAACATCATTCACAAACAAACTCAAACAATAGAATACTCAGCTCAAAGTGTCCATGACCACAAAATATGTCTTCAAGAATTGATTTTGGAAAAAGTTGTATTAACGCATACCACTTTGATCATGGTTTGTTTGTTTCTTGGGGTTTTCAGTTGTGGATTATGCATGCAGTTTGAGAACAGAAGGCAGCCGTTAGTGGTGGAGGGAAGGAAAGTTTGCTGCGGAGGGAGGGAGGGAGAGGAGAAGAGGGAGGTTGGTGTGGGGAGTATAAGAGATGATACCCTTTCTGTGATTCGTTTTCTTTAAGGTTTTGATTTTATTTTATTTTTTAATTAACAGTCAGACAAGTTTCGTCATGTACCTCAATTAATTTTATTTAATTTTATTGATCTTGACTACCATGTAAATTCTTCGAAGAAGATGAGGCTTTTGTTTCTCCATAAAGTATACATTCTAGTCCCTGTATCTTACAGAATGACTCATATAGATCCCAAACGTAAAACTCTTGACCCCAATCACAAATCTGTTGCAAAGTTAACCCTCGAGCTAATTAAAACAAAATATAGATATTCGATCATACATCAAGATTTGCTCCCTCTGTAAGAATATCATAAACCCTAGCTAAATGGTTAATTATTAGGCATTTTTTTTTCTCAATCCAACACAAAATAAATTTGAAACTAAAAATCCAAAAAAATAATAAATGTATTCCAAAGATGGATGAGGATCCATTTCTTCTTTTTCTAGGCCTGGATTCCTTCGGCGGGTTTTCTCGGCTGGGGCTTGAAATGTACAAGGCCTGGCCCAGTGGCCTACGTCTTGAGCTTTTGTGATGGTTTTGGGCTTGGCCTTCCAATGAAACCATTTTCATATAAGAACTTCCTTGGGATCCCATCCACGAGAAGACATGTTTTCTTATTCTTTTTCTCTCTCTTTTTTAGGGTGCCTGGAAGCTACTTTCTCAGTTGTGGTACCTCGGTAAAAGAATCCAAGTTATTAAATTATTTTATTTAAAAAATTCTTGAATCAATGAGTTTGATTGGGTTAATGAATTATTATTTTTTAAAATTTAATTTTTATTAGAATTTAGATAAATAATGAGTTGTTTTCTTTTTTCTTCTTTTAGAGTGCTACTTATCACTTGTCATATCTTGAGAAAAGAATCGAGATTATTGAATTATTTTGTTAATATATTCATTTTATTTAAATAAAAGTTCTCCAATTTATAGGATTATTCTGGTTTGATTAATTGATTTATATTGAATGAATACTTTTAAAGGTTTCAATTTAATTAGGATCCAGATAAATAACTAGTTATTTGTTCAGAATAACTAATCGGGTGGAAAAATTGAGATTTGAGCTAAAATCTTTTTTATTTTTAATCAAATGATGAAGAATTAATGTTAACTAGTAAGAGCATCGAGGCCACCAAGAGCCGGGTGACACTCGTTCATGCTGCGCCACTGCATGGAAAAGTACCCCAACTTTATTATAAAGTTTAAATAAAATGTAAATATTAAGAGACAAAAGGAGGGTTTTGACTTTACTATTGCGTAGAGTGACTTTGATCTCATGGCCTGGTTGCTCTACCATGCCTTTTGGTGATCATCTATTCAGCCCGTCAAATCCAACCATCTATGGGCACCATTCATGATTTTCTTTATTTTACTCTTGCGTGTAGTCATTTTTATTTTTTTTAAAATAACTAAAACAACGTAATCTTTTAAATAACTACAAAGTCTTCACCAGGTCGCAGCAAATTAACCTAACATGTTTATTATTTTTATATCAAATTAAATTAAAATGATATTTTTTATATTTTTTAAAAATTATTTTTTAAATCAGCATATTAAAAATATAAAATAATATTTTTAATAAAAAATTAAATTTAAAAAAAAACATGACATTCTAAAATAACTTCTTGGTGACTGAGTTGAGTTGAGCTGAACTAAAATTAAATTAAATCAAGTCTTAATTAATTTAATTTAAAAGTTACATGAAATCACACATGTCACTCAATTAAACAATATATAAACATAGGTCGAGGTTAACAACATTCAGTGTCGTGTGCTGTTCCCTCATTTACTTTAAATTTTTTTTTTTGATTGACGTGGGGTGTTTGGGCCAGCTTACGCGCAACATGACTAATCCCCATAGCCCACTAAATACCCTGCAAACTCAATAGGTATATAAGGCACTGCAGGAGTGACAGACATGCACACTAGGATTCAAACCCTGGTACAATAAAAGAAAACAAGCCCCTTCCACCGCCAAAACACCTGATATTTACTTCAAATTTCACACAATTGGTCGAGGCTAATTGAATTCTAATGTCAATTATAGTCTGTCGTTCCTTTTTTTTCCCTGCTCATTTCAAAAAGCACTGGCTTCCTTTCCCATTTTTAGGGCACACATAGGACCTGTTTTGCGGCCGCCATGCGTGTGAGACAACTCGAGTTATTATGCATTTATTAGGGTTTTTCTTTGGAGAAGTGTGCACCTTGTGCATCACACGTTTTGCTGGTGTCAATGAGCATTGAGTGATTGATCATTGATGGTGAGTCCGAGTGTTCTGAAGAGGCAAAGGTAGTGGGGGTGATAATTTTTACACAGTGAACCTGGCATCCATCGCCTGTATTTTTTTTAAATAAAAATTGAAGTTTGCAACGATTGATTTCGAGGGGTATCCATGTAACCAGTTTTATTATTCATACTTGAACCAGAATAACTATTCAAAGCATCATAAATTTAATTAAGTATGGATTTTTTTGTATTTAAAATCATCCCTGTTAGGTTTTAGATATTCATTAAGTAATTTATATCTATTTGGTACCCAATTAACTTGGTATACATGTAAATTAGACTGTTTATTTATTTATTTATTCCTAGTTGCGTGGGCATGTGTTCATACCAACCTAGACCCGACCTTTTCTTTCAAGTTTTACCTGAATGAGGTCAAGTCCAAAACCTTCTTGTCCATTCGAGCTGGTTCGGTCAATGTCCATCGGTTTCATAGAAATTGTCATCACTAATAATTATTGATTCATGTTCGTGCTTGAAAAGAACAAATGTCACCAAATTCGGGTTTATGGTTGCAAAGGTTTGGAGCTCCCCTCACTTGATGATGTCTTTTCATCTTAAAGTATGGATAGATGTTTCTAATCTTAGGTACCTAAATAGTAAAGACAATCCCCTTGTCCTCCTCCTCCAACCTCTCTGTGAATTTTAAAGAAGAACAGCACACACCATCAATCTCTACCTCAATTATTCAAAAAAGAATCTCGGAGCTCAAATTTTGTAAGAAATCATCAAGTTCTGCTCTCATGTACACATGAATGTGAGAGTGAATCATTGAGCAATCTTCTTGGTCAAGAGGGTGTTTTGGAAGGATAATAACAATTGTTTTTCAAAATGTTTTTGGTTAAATATACATTAAAATAATATTTTTTTTATTTTGAAAAATTATTAATTTAAAGTAAATAAAAAATATTAATTTTTTAAAAATAAAAATAAACTAATGTCACTCTAGATAATATATACTTCTACTCCCAGGATTCCCCGGCCGGTGAATGATAACCATAAATTATTTATACCTCACAATTATTCATATCATTAAAGATATCTTAAAGGAATTTTATTTACTTATGAAAATTCAATCACTTAAACAATATCAATTTAATTATTGGAGATACCATGTGATTGCCACGTATGTATGTATAGTATATGTACATGTATATATTCAATTGTACATCAAATAACTAGGATTGTCAAAGTGACCACAAACTTCAATCTGCAAAGTGTGAATGCTCCATCCCTCTTTCTTTTTCTTCTTCTTCTTTTTTTTTTTTATCAATAAATATCCGCATCTTAACCAGAATACTTTATAATTTCAAATCCAATAAACATATACTACTTAAAAAAATATTAAACTCATTTTATAAAGAGATATATTCTTTCTTTTTTTTTAAAAAAAAAAACTCAAACCAAAAACAATTCACTGTAAAAAACATTAATGTCAACTAAACAAAAAAATTCATTTACATATATAGTATTATTAAAATCAACCCAACCTTACAAGTTGATCCAAATCCAGTAAATAATTGTTTCAAAACCCAGCTTGAATTATATTTTAAATTAAATTAGATGAGAATTAATTATTAAAACTGATTCAGCCTACCCTAACAAATCATGGACAATTGAGAATGTCCAAACCCTTTTATTTTGATATTAACTATATATCTAGCAATTCCCCTCTATTAAAATATCATTGATTTAAAAAAGAAAAGCAAGCTAAAATACACAAGTGTTAGCAAACAACACCAAACACACAGATTCCTTCGCGCGCGCGCGCGCACCCCTCGTATTTAATAAATAAGAATAACAATGAAAGCAAATGAAGAGAATCTTCCATCCTCAAATTCATCCAAACACTCCCTTTATATTATTTCGTTTGGTGGATTTTCTTTCCATTTTCATAAGCAAAAAGAGTTAAAAATAATACTAAAAATAAGTATACATATCCCGTAACAACAACACTAAACGATTAATAACAACAGCAATCATAGTAATAATATAAAAGAGAGAGAGTGAAGTTAACGCCAAGCAGATGCGACTGTGAGAGTCTTTCCCATCCAACCGAAACACACCCCACCATTCTCTTCTTTAACGCTAAATCCTGGGCTAACTCTGATTGCTAAACTCAATCTCGTTTTCATCGACTCGGCTACGTTTTGACTCAGAGGCTTTAACTCGAACCCTGCCATGCCCATCCGGGCCCGCCATTTTCCAAACACCTCGCATCTCTCCACACGGTCCCTCCCTTCACAAGCAACCGAGTTCAATATCCTCCGCCCCAGCCCCTCCTCGACCTTGGCTCGCTCCGAGTTATCCCCTTTAGCCGTTGACTCAATCGAGTCGAACAGCGCCCCGTAATATGAACAGGATTCGTTCACGCGCGCCATGAATGGGGCCGTGTTGGTATTCATTTCTTGCTCCACTACAGTCACCACGCGCGGCGCCAACCCCTTCACGCGCCTCAAAAGCTCATCCCTCGGATTCTCGGTGGAGGACACGCTCTCGTCCGGCATCCTATACAGCTTGAACGCAAAATTGACAGCCAATGCCTCGTCCGGCTCGCACCTGAGGGACTCCCGAGTCAACTCACTGAGCTTGCAGCTCACAACGTTGAAACACAAATTCAGACCTCCTCGACGAGCGAGTTGGCTAAGCCTTTCACCAACTAGCCTCAGCCTCTCCTCCTCTACGCCATTGCTATCAGCAGCGACGGCTGTGATCTTAACAAAGGCTGGCTTCGAATTCTGAAGCCCAGAAAGCGCGTGCAGAAGGTTCATGTATTGCCCTCCATGACCAATATCAAAATCAACAACATGGAAGCCATTGCTGGAAGTGCTCGCCTCTTGTTCTTGCTCTCTTGTAGCGTCAATGATGGCAAGATTGGCAGCCATGAAACCAAATTTGAAACAAGGAGACAGGTCGTACAACAACTGGGTTGCATCCACATGTTCCTTGCTATACAGCTCCATTACAGAAGTGTTTTGAGAAGAATTAAGCCGGGATTTTAAAGCCATCAACATGTACTCAATCAATCTCTGCTCAGAATTCCCTCCTGGGCTCGAAACCAGAGACACACGAGTCAAGATCTCGGTGTAAACATCAGTTTTGCCTTCGTAAATTGCTGATGCTGCTTCGATTACTGTCTGTTTCGAAACCGGAGTTGTGACCGTTGAAAATGAGGATGAAGATGATGAAGTGGGTGATGGAGAAATCGGATTATTACAAGAAGAAGAAGTGATGAGATTATGTATGGTTTCAGACCATTCACTGTTAGTGTTCGTTATAACACTGACGGCATCGCCTTCTTGGTTATCGTCGTCGTCGTCAAGAAGCTGTTTTTCCAGTTCTTGAAGCTGGTTCAGCATCTTCTTCTCCCGATCTTGGCCCATAACTATTCCATTTCCTCCGTTTTGATTTTGTAACATATTCACATACGGCATCATGTTGTTGTTGCTGGTTCTGTTGTTGTTGATGATACCACTAGGACTAATTAGATTCACAGGCTGCTGCTGCTGCTGATGTTGTTGGTGGTGTTGGGGTCGAAGCTGTTGAAGAAGAGGGAGCCCGTAACGTTGAGACATTAAGGAAGGGAGCTCAGGAGACAGGTTGCTAACAGAGAAATCAAGAGTGGAAATCGGAGACGTGTTCTGTTGGAAAATATTGTTATTAATCCTCGGCTTTACAGACCGGAGAAGAAGAGTGTTCAGTGCTGCTTGGTTTAGCAGGTTTTGTTGCGGTGGTGATTGTTGAAATGCTTGGAAATCGGCAAGTGTTCGCTTGCCGATCAAGGTGGTGGTAGCGGTGGTTGTGGGAAAGATTGCTCTATGTTGAGCGATCTGTTGGTAATTATGAGAAGACAAATTTTGGTCAAGAAAAATTTGGTTGGTTCTATAAGGAGGCAGTGATGATGGGTTGTGGTGGTGGTGGTTATTTGTTAGGTTCATGGTGGGTATAATAGGTGATCTATTGGTGTAGAAATCTTGGACGCCACCGCCACCGCCACCGCCGCCGCCTGAAAACCCAGAGGCCATGAGAAATCGAGTTTTTCCAGGAACCCCTTTCTTGTTTTCTTGGAGGATCACAGAGAGAAACGCATTATGGGGGAGCTTTGTTTATGGGGGAAAAAAGCGAGTGTATGAGAGAGCGAGAGAGTTTCTCTTGTGAGGGTGAAATGATTGTTGATAGAATATAACGGAAAATGTCACCGCTTGATGTCTTCTGTTTCTTGAAAATCAACGGTGATTAATAGAGCTGTAACATATACTTTTGTTCGCGTGGAGGTGGTTCTTTTAGTATGACATTATCTATGCTTGCTAGGAGCGCGTGCTTTTCATTTTCATTTTTTATTGAACTCTTCAAGCCTATTAGAGTGTTCTTCTGTACCGGTTTCGTTTTGTTTTATAACATGTTTTCCTTTTAATTTTAAATATATTAAAATAATATTTTTATTTTTATTTTTTAACAACTTGCTTTTATATTTTTAAAATAAATGATTTTTTAAAGTGTATTGTTTTTAAAAAAATAATTCTGATTTTTTCATAATTTTGAATTGTTTTGGTGTGTTAATATCAACAATAAAATATGTAAAAAAAATTGTTATTTTAATATATTTAAAAAATATTTTTAAAAAAATCACTACTATAATTTCAAATGTTATCTTAATTAAAAAACCAAAAATTAATTTAAATTTAAATTTTTAATTAAATTAAAATATAAATTAATGGGTAAGACCCGAATAACCTTATTAGAATTTTAGTCTAGTCTGAACCTAATTAAGTTATTGTTATTTTTTTAAATAAAATAATTTTTTTATTAAAATAATTAACTCGAATTGATTTTCTCTTCAACAACTAAGTTTCTCACTACAAGGATGATTATCATATTTATCTAGCTACGGTAATTTATGGTATAAGTTTAGTATGTTCAATAAATAATTTTATTTAGTTATTTTGTAATAAATCGTTAAAAGGATTTTAAGGGATAAATGAACATAGAGAGAAAAAATTTTAAAACTATTCAAATAAAAATAAATTATTTGAATAGCTAGTATTAATTCAATTGATTATTTTTTATGAGTGTGATATTATCTATTTTTTTATTATGATATTCTAAATATTATGTGTATTTAAAATTTAAATGTTTTTTAAAATTGTAAAAATAATATGCAATGGTAATGCTGTGGAGTGATATTCTCAGTAATTAAATATTTTTTTTATTTGAACAGATTAGGATCTATGATGGACAAATTTGTTATTTATATCTTGAAAATCGTAATATAATAATTATATGTACACGTGTCATGTCATGGATCCCCCCACAACATAGCTAGGCTCTTAGGAGTGTGGACACGCGCCTTTCTTAGGAACGTGATGATAAACCTGGAACTTGTGTGAAGTGGATGATCTTTTTATACGGGGAGGAAGCAGTGATCACCTGACAGGACAGTTACGACCTGTTCTAAAAAGCGAAAGACAATAACCCTAAGAAATGCAACCCGGAACGGCAAGTGAAAATGACTTGTCAGACACTTGTCACAACAAGGAAGAGCTTTGATCTAGGTTTCGGTAACTGAGCCGCTAGTTTCAAATTGTAGCAGCTGTTTTGTCTCAAAACCAAGTTTATTCCCGGTTGATTACTCACACGTGTCGGTCATTAACACAGAGAATTTCAAAAACAACAAGAAAAGCTGGCCATGCCCTAAACGCACAAGAAAAAATTTAAAATTGTTTTAAAGCATAGTTTAAATAGCGTTTCCAAAAATATTATAAGGTGAGCTTGGAAAGATTTGATCAACGAGAAAAGAATTCTTAATTAAATAAAAAATTAACCTTAAACAGAAAAAATATTCACTTAATTTTTTTAAAAAAGTGAAATGACTATTTTTAAATATTTTTATTTATCAAATTCTATCACCATTTTTAAATAAATTTGAAAAAAATAAAAACTTCAATTTCTTATCGTACTGAGAAACACTAAAAACTATTCTTAATTTATTTTATATAACAATAACAGCATAAAAAAATAATTTATTTCACATGCTAATTTTTTTAGGGTTTTTTTTGGTTGACTTGGTGCATTGTTCAAGAATTACTGGGTCCATTTCCTTGCTTTGGCTATTTAATTAATTTATTCTTTTAGTTTTTTTTAAAAAAAAAAGGTTGATTGACGGCTATGGCATTCTGGGATTGGATAGGACCAACAATTATGAATTTGGATATGAGTTTGGCACCTTTTTAATCCACAGAGCTGACATTTTCTTTCCTTTACTGGGGAAACTTTGTTATAGAACCTAAACCGGTTCTCCATGTCAATTTAAGATTCACTGAATTAGAGTCTACATTGGTTCGATTTTAATTAAAAATAAATAAAATCAATGTAGATAACAACTTGAACTCGATCCGAATCCCTTTTTTTTTGTCATTTTTTAATAAAATAATGGTATTCTTATCATTAAGTAGTTTTCACAAGAGTTTGGTACCTTTCTAGTTCATAGAAGTGACAAATTTGGTTTCCTTGTTCAAAAAACTTACTTTGTCTGTGCATGCTAGTATAAGATTAACCAAAAAAACAGTGACGATAGCTACCCAAACCTGATTCTTAATTTTTTTAATAAAAATAATTTTATTTAATTTTTATTAACTCGGTGTCCAAAGCTCGTATTTCAATTAATTTTATAAATTTTACAATTAATAACTATATAAATTTTTAATAATCATTGTATTAATAACTATAACATTTAAATCTAAAATCACATAGGTGATGTTGTTTTAATCATACTATCTACCCAGGTTTATCTTCTAATTCATGACCCATGTTGGGTTTTATAAGTACATGGGAAAGTGAAAAACCATTACTGAAATAAATATTATAACTCCTATCTTTCCATCGAATAGATGGAGCATATTAAATCTTTTATAAGAAAAATTAATCATGAGAGATTTGTCCTCCAAACTTTCAGGTAACATGGTAGCATTTCACGAGCATTATTAGCAGTAGAATTTCAAGTTTTTTTATATTTTATTTTTGAAAGGATTTAATATACAATTCAGCTGACCAAATATTTCAAATACTATTAATTTTCAACACTCACATGATTTAATATACAAAGATAACTTAACTATTTAGGTTTTCAATTTATTTTTTTAGTAATTATAAATTTGAATTTTTTTAGTATTATTAAAGATTTGTATAGTTATTAACTTTAAAACTTATAAAATTAATTGAGATATATATAAACTGACTCGAACATTTATATTTATAAATAAAAAATAGTGACATCAATCACATTTATTCAGTGTTTAAACATGGGTTTAAAATTGTAAAAGTTTTTATGGTTCTAATTTGAAAATATAGTTGAATAAAAACTATAAATTATAATTTATTTGTATTAACTTTTCAAGAGAGTTTTTAATAATACCTATACAGCATTGTGATTTATATTGACAATAGTAAGTTTGGTTTGAGGGTGACTTTGACTTTTTTCATGGGATCCACGTAAAAAACATGTATTTTTAATTTTTAAAGATATAGTTTATGCTTTAAAAAAAATTAAATCTTAAAAAAAATAACTATTATATCTCCAAACCAAACACACAAAACACAGTTACAACCATAATTATGCTTCTCTCTCCCTCTCACTATCCTCTTACCCACCCATCATTGCTTACAAGACAGACTCTTGGACTTGGATCCTCATTTTCTTTAATCTTTCCTTGCACAAAGCTGGCTTTGATCGAGAAACAGGTGACCGAGCAGAGGAGATAAAAGTTCATGAAGAAGAGGGACAGTAGATTTTTTGCTTTCATAGCCCACTGCTAACTTTTCAGGTCATCTTTAATGCAAAAACACAACACCTTCCTTTAATGCTCGATAAACATTACTCTGTGGAAATGGATGGAGATGATCATATGAGTAGATGGTACACACGTGCAATCTCCATTTACACCTATACTCTATTGTTATTAAATTATAGTCTAATGTTATTAAATTTACCTTGGCTTGACAAATCGACCCGAAATGTAACCTAAATCAAGTTTAAAAAACTCAAATAAAAGTTAACCAAATTAAATTTAGATGATATGAGAAGTTAATGCAACACAGTAACCTTACACAAAACATAATTTAACTTTTTCTTTCTTTCAAAATAATATGATTTTATTTTATTTTTTAATTTTAAAACATTATTTTGAATTGACATGAATTTATCCATCAAACTCAACTCTTGATAAGAGCTAAAAGTCAGGCTAGATTCAATAATCTTGATAGAGCCTACTAGAAAACAAATAACTATAAAAAAAAAATATATAAATATAAGTCAAGCTAATATTGGGTGAATAGCGGATGCATATTTTTACAGAACGGTTCATAATTATTACATCGAGGGAAAAAAAAACAAGAAGGAGAATGTATAAAATAGTTGTTTATCAATTAGATGGCTGCTCCCTCTCATGAGAGGGACTTGATTATTCAATAGAGAAGGACATTGCCTCCACGAGGGCCATATTTTAAAGTATCTTAGCTAATAAAATGGTGGCCCTAGAGGGATCCCCGCCACAACTGCTCCATTTGGCTTCAAGATCAAGCCATTTCCAGTACTTTTTTCTTAAAAAAAATATTAATTTGAGCATCTATCTTTATCTTTAGAAAATTAATCCATTTTGGTATTGGAACAATTAATTTATGAATTTAATGGGTCTAAAGGAGTCATTTGGTATGAGAATTACAGGGCTGGGTGCCGCCTTAATTATTTTTTTTATAATAATATAATGAAATTAAAATTCCTTGTTAATTTTAGAAATAGCGAGAATCATGCAAAAGAAGAAATAGAAATATTTTGCTTGTATTGGTCTTAATTATAATCTTGACAACTGTTAAATTCTTGCCAATTACTCTTGCAACACCAGGTGTTATTGTTGACCTGTTTGACCAGGGAACCCTTCGTGCCCGGAAGAGGTGAGAGTTGGGTCAACCATGGTCATAAAAAAAAGCTCGAGTATACTCTGATTTTTTTGTCAGTCATGGACCATAGTTAAGAGACGCAGCTCACTAGTGATCCAGCTCAAGGTTAGGATGGACGAGTGGCTGATTAATTTATAGATCAGCAGTTAACCCTTGTTTTTTTCAAAAAAAAAAATAATTAAAACATTATTGTTTTTTTTAAAATTAATTAGGTCCATTCGAGTTTCATTCAAGTTTTTTAAATTTCTGTTTATTTTTACATTTAAAAATATTTTTAAAAAACTTAAATTTTAAGATTTTTTAAATATTTTCAGATTATTTATTAAAGAATAAGCATGACTCGATTCTAATCAATTACTCGACCAAGAAGGTTAATGAGTAATTTAACAATAGAATGATAATGTAAACATTTAATCAAAACACATAATATAAGGTTTTTATTTGTTTTAGATGCAATGGGATTGACTTAAAACACAGATGATCACCTAATATCTTGTTGTTTATTAATTTGCCATGCATGACCCATCAAGGTTAATTAACTAGTTACATGTGAGCATAACCGAGCCCTTCGTTTTTTTCGTGTTGTTCTCTGGATACAGAACAACAGAGAGAAACCCTAATTAAAATCCATCTAATTACAACTTGCCCAGCGTATCAATGCCACATCAAGAACGCTTCCCATGATTTGCACCCATCACCACAACCTAAAAACACAACTAATCTCTTAAAAAAAACCCCAGTTGGGTCATTTCACACACGCCTTGCTTGAGCTGGAAACTAAAGTAGCCGTCGTCTGTGTTATGAGTTGGTGGAGACTGCCTAACAGAAAACGAATCACTCCTAACTCATGCTATTCGTAGGTCGATTATAATATTACACGATCAGGTTTCGTGTTTTTCAAATTGGTTCATGTGACAAATGACTTAGTTTGCTGTTCTTGTTGTTCACATTTGTGCTGTAGTGTGCCATGTGCTACGATTGAAGCTGTGCTTTGTCAAAGTTGCAGTCTTGAAAGTGTTTGGTTAATTCACACTCCCTATAAGTCTCTCTTAAGTTTTTGGTTACGAGAAAAAAACTGTTATTTATATATTTTTAATTTATATTCTCAAATTATAATCGCAATAACTATTATAATATCAAATGATTTTGTTTAAAATTTAATTAAAAAATTCTTACAAATTTCCTAATTCAGTTATTACATTGTTAAAAAATTTAATATTAATATAAAATTTATAATTGTTAAACTCGATTCAACTAGTTAATATAAAAAATTAGAGGTTTTGAATTTGATTCAAATTGAATTTAAAATTAAATATAAAAAATATTAATTTTATAAAACTTGATTAACATGTAAAACCCGATCTAAACTGATTTTATCTACCTTTAAATAGTTTTTTTTTTTTTAAAGAAGAAGAAGAAGAGAACTAATTCAGTAATATGGGAGTTGATTTAATAATTGAAATATTTTTTCGAGACTATTTCCAACGAAGTTTGGCAACTAAACTGGTGTGATCATGGGAAAGGGGAACAATATTTGTGGGGCCAATGTTTGGTTAGGGAGTTTTGGAAGCTTAACCGGTGATAACCGGTTCACAATAGGAATCCACGAGCGCCGACGAGGAGTGATATTTTTTAAGTGTAAGGGGTTGGTTTGATGAGGCTACGCGCTTCTACTTATGTGAACGCGCGCACGCTGTCGATGCCACACGAAATCCACGCCCCGCCCCCACAAAACTTGCCCGCTAGATTTTCTTCTCTTTTTGAGGTTTGACTGGTAATTTACCATCTCCTTTCATATTATTATTTATTTTTCTTGAGATACACGTACATGCCAAGTATCTTTATTTAAAAAAAAAAAAGGTACGGTGAAAGTATTTTCAAAGCATTTTCAGTAAATTCTGGATCAACTTTTATATATGAAATTAAATATTTTCACAATTAAAATTAAACTTGTATTTTCAAATCATTTTCAGTAATTTCTATATCAACTACTTTTATATATGAAATTAAATATTTTTCACAATAAAACTTTAGGATAATCATCATCCATGCATACATAAATTGATGAGGTTTTTTTATAACTTTATTTGGGATTTAAAATGACAATACTCATCAAGACAATAACAACAACAAATATAAAAAAAATATTTTCCTTTATATTTTTTATTTTGGAAGCACATAAACTTACTTCAAAGCTATTCTATAAATATATTTATTTTTATTTCTTCAATCAAACATGGTTTTATCTTTTTAATAAATGTTATATCCACACTAAAACATTAACTAAATATGATTTGAACAATCCAAATTTCTTATTATATTTTTTTGGGATAATTATAAAAATCCTCATCTAAATCTCATTTTCCCTCCATATACCTATATATATATATATATAAAACTATTGAATATTCATCTCTGTTTTTTTAAGTAACTTCTTTTGAGCTAATGTGTTTTAAAACAAATGAGCTCGTTGGAAGTTGGGGGGTGAAGCTAGCTGGGAACGAGTGGATTCGCACTTAAAAGCTAGGAAAAGCTCATAAATCGAATAAAATAGGATCGTCTGCTTAATTAAGGAGGTTACAAGAGGACAAAAGATTTAGTGTAATCGGGAATTAATTTATGTCGGTTACTGGTAAAACAACAGAGAAATTTGTGACGGTTACATTGTTTAATGCTCAGCTGGTTGCCTGCCTGGTTGATGGGTTTGCTTGCATTCTAATACAATCTAGATGGTGACTATCTAGGGTTTGTCCAAATTGCAATCCCACTTGCCCAAATCGATACCATGAAGGGTTCAGTATCTGTTTTTTTTTTCTTTTTTTTTGGTGTTCGGGAGGGTGTTAATGATTTTATTTTAAAATATTTTTTATTTAAAAATTTATTTTTAATATTAATACATTAAAATAGTTTAAAAATATGAAATATAATTTTTTTTAAAATATGATTTAAACTGCGATCCTTTTTATCTTCTTTTCAATGGGAGGCTGTGTAATTTTGTTACAAGATCAAAATGCTAGGGGCTAAAAATACAGTCAACATGCAATCGGTTACAATGGAAAACCCAATTTAATTACAAGGCAAAGATTCAACATTTGCACATGGAAAATGCAATAGGTTGTTCCATTGCAATTGATTTTAATGTTTCTTAATTAGCATATGATAAGATGCCAAGAATAAACCCACATAATGTATTGTATATATACCAAGGACTTCGATTCTTGATGGCCCTTTTTTTGTTTTAATTATTGATAGGCGTTTTCATTGTATCTTAGTCATGATGATCTCTCGATGATGCAACATGGGATACAATTTTATGACAAAACTATAGAACAAAACTTTTGTGGGTCACATGGCAGCATCTCATTTATAACAATAGATGGATCATTGATGGCCCTCAATTCCACTCTTGAAGAAATATGTCGTTTATGTCTTTATTATTTGTATTTTTCCTATCTCGAAATAGGATTTAAATACTATTTAAAATTCAATAATTCATGTATTAAAAGCCTTCAAACGTTTTATTTATTTATAGTTGGCGTTTCGGGTTGGGAGGCTGCATCAATCTATCTATCTGCAAGCCCTGGCTGTGTACAATTTGTGGTAGCAATTATTTGGATGTGCAAAATGTACCCAGTCCTTGTTGGGTGCCGCTTTTCGGCTCGCATATTGTCTTGATCGCATTCATGCTATCCAAATCACTTATTAATTAGATCATCGGTCCCCTTTGGAACCCCCCTCTCCCCACCTCCACCAAAACCCCATGTTATTCCTTCTTCTTTTCTCGAAATTGACCATACATGGTATATCCCCCGGTTGCCCACATTCTCTCGTGTGATTAAATGTGTAATATTCGCTAAACTTGCAAGATATTCAATAGATCATAGGATTAATCCTGATATGTACAGGCTGATTCAGAGATTCACATTAATAAAAAAAATATAATATTCTATTCAAGTGTAGCTAGCAAACTTGAATAATAGATTTTAAAAACCAATAAAAGGCTCTCATAAAATGACCAAGCAGAAAAAATAAAATAAAAAAGATAAGGAATAGCTTTGAAAACATAATATATTTAAATTGAAATTAAATGATAAGATTAAAAAAATAAAACTTTTATAAACATTCTAATAATAAATATTAGAAATCAAAACAATCATAAATGAAATTAAAATACCAAAAATAAAAAAAATCAACTCATTATTTTTAATAAAAAAAAAAAAAGAAGTACTAGTAAAAAATCATTTTACAACTACAAACCAACAATAAAATGTATCTGGTAGTGTTAATGGATGGAAATCCCTTCCACACAACAAGATAAAATCTCAATATTTTTTATGTTTCTTGGCATAAAACTCTCATCTAAAAAAACAATAATAATAAAATCTTGTCCAGGTATAAAAGAGAATAATTTATTTCAATATTATACATGTATATTTGATAAAAAAAATTTACCTGTAATATAAGATATTATAACATATTAAAAATATTTTATATTATTATTATTATCATTATCTTTATAGTAATTTCAAAAGAAAATTACTAGAAGAAGATCGTGAATGTATTAATCAAGATAATTAATATTGAATTAAGAAAAAAAAGGAAGGAAGAGGATTGGTTAGTAGAAATACAGGACATTTATCAAATATCATTCATCCGCAATATCAACAATGAAAAACATGCTCTATTCCATTTTCTAGAAAATAAAATAAAATTCGAAGAGATACACGTGGAAATTAAAGACTTGGAATCGCGGGCCCCTTTAAGCTGTCATCTGATGGGGTGATTCAGACAGCTGCTGCCGTTTCCCGTTCCATCAC
Organism: Populus ilicifolia; assembly: GCA_015708895.1. Lineage (NCBI taxonomy): Eukaryota > Viridiplantae > Streptophyta > Magnoliopsida > Malpighiales > Salicaceae > Populus > Populus ilicifolia. Next base: position 493,264 of record SRLM01000967.1, read on the forward strand.
CAACGTTTTCTGTTCCAATCCAGCACTCATCAATTATAACAATAAAAAAAAAATCGCCAAAAAACTTTTTCTGCCACGTAACCTTGCCTTTACACGTCAACGACGGGGCCCTCCAGGCTCAAAGACCGGTCGTAAAACTTCATGCTCGTTCAAGTATACTCTTGTAATTTGAATCTTTACAACTTGCTAGCATACTTGGTTTATTAATTATTTTTTTAATATAGGATGATAGAATAAATTCTCTATAGTTGAATGGGTGTAGTTTTTTTCTCATGTCTTGTGTGAATTTATTCTTGTTTGATATTTTTTCCGTTGTAAAGTCATCAAGCATGTACCATATTAATCTTTTCTAAACAATATTTGTTTTTTAAAATCTTATGACGTGGGCTTGCTACAAATAATAAAAATTACTAGTTTCTTGAAAAATGTCGGTGAATCGTATAATTTATATCATAAAATTTTATATAATAATTTAAATTATGAGGTTGTGATGGTTTTTTAATGTAGTATTAGAATCTTTATAATTAAATAATCATGAGTTTAAATCTTATTATTTTTATTTATTTAATAAAAATTAAGTACAAAGTATATAAGCATAAGCAAGTTTTACTTTCAAAAATTTTCACTTGAATAATAAGTATGTCAATGAATAAATTATATCATAAGACCTCACCTAACAATTTAAATTATTAATTTAAAAATAAGTGTGTTCGAGAATATTATAAATTATAGTATCAAACTTTAGCTAACAATTTAAACTATTATGTTTTGATGGTTATTTAACAATGAATAATTATTTTTTTAAAACATCACAGAAAAATAATATTTGAAGGAATATACAAATTTAGTCATTTCATTATTTTTTTAAAAATATCATAAAAAATAATATTTGAAGGAATATACAAATCTAGTCATAAAATATATATATAAAATCTAATAAAAAATAATTTAATACGATAAGTGAAAAAAGTCTTATAAAAGGTTTTCATGAAGCCACATGTATATCAATACCGTTTATAAATAACTTACTATACTGGTATTAACTTTTAAATTATATAAAATAATTATAGATCAATAGAGACACACGTCGTGCTCTCATAACATTTTACATTAAATATCAACTTAGACTTTAATTGTTTAATGTTTTATCTTTTTTATAAACATGCCACTACTTTACCAATGACTTCAAGGAATGGATACGGTAGCAGTCAATATCATTATTTTAACCCACTGATAACCCGGTGTCTATTTTTATATCTCAAGAGCGTCTCAGAAAAAATATTTATTTTGTTTGTTTTTTAATTTTTTTAGGTATTAATTGAAGAATATTTTGTAAAAAATAAAAAAATATTTTTTTATAAAATATTTTAAAAATAAACAATACCCCACTTTTAACAACTTCCTGCAAAAATTGTGGGCCGCGCATCACCGATAAAAGAGAAAAACGACTTTCGGCCTTTCTCAAACTTGACAAGACGAGGGTCGCTAAGCGGATCAGAACCGCTGGATCTTCTAAAAAGATCTGTCACTCACACGTGTGCAGTGATTAATGGTCAGGATTTAATTAATAGTTCGCTAACGTGACGGCTAAAAGCTGGAAACAATCTTGCAGCAGTTACATATCAGGAGTGGCCAAAAGATACGGGCAGAGCTTCTCAACTTTAATAACTTTGCGCTCGCTACCCCCGCAAACCGGATATTTAATTTTTTTTTCTAGCGAAGTTATTAAACCAGCGCGGTTCTAGGCCTGATTCAAAATTTAAACCATGAATTAACTCCAGTAAATTCAATTTAATTAAAAAAAGGTTTTAATTTCTTAATAAAAAAATAGACAGCATTGTTCTGAGATTTTTGCTAGATTATTTAGACTTTATTGCATTAATTCTAATCTAGTTTTTTAAAATCTGAATCGAGTATTGTGGATGGGTTATATCCTAGATTTAATAATATTGATTTTGACTATATTAAATTCCTTTTATTTTAGGTAAGACTTTGTTAAAAAGAAGGAATTTGAGAGTGTATGGAATTAAAATGTAAGATTATCAGGAAAAAAACAATCTTAAGAAAATATAGCCTTGAGAGGTCCATATATTAATTTAGATGACATGTTATTTAAAATATTTAAAGTCACATCTTTCAAGGCAATCAAAACGAGGCCCGTAGCAGGCGGGGGGCAGACAAGTGATGCAGTCCCCGTAACACAATATGTAATTTTTTATTTTTTATTTTTTTAAGAATGCATTAAAGTGTTTAGCCTAACGCTGAAAAGAGTCTGTTTTTTTTTATTATATTTAAATTTGAGTCCTGATGTATATGTCTGTTATTCTTGTGATACTTTACTTATTTATTAAAGTTTATAAAATATTCAATAAATTATAAAAATTAATTATAGTGTATATAAACTAGTTCAGATAGCCTGTATAAATAAAAAAAATGCATTGATGAGAGCCTAAAAGATTTATTAAAAAAATAAAATTTGAAGAGACACACGTGGAAAACCCCCCCTTTAAATGTCATTTAATAGTGTGATTAAGACAGGTGGTGCCGTTTCCAGTTCAAGCAGCATCGGTGGTAGTTGACTATTTGGGTATGGAAATAAATAAAAAATAAAATTAGTTGGTTTAAAAGTGTCATGCAGGGATAACACCACTAAACTATACAAATTTCTAAAATAATATTAAAAAATAAGGAAAAGAAAATATGTCGTTTTTTATATATACTTTAAATATTTTAATGAAATTACATGACTGTTAATAGGATAATTATATAAAATGAATAATTACTATTTATTTTTATCTCAATAGTCATGAATATCAAAGCTAATCATGACAATTAAAAGAAATTAACTTAATAAATAATTAATCTCACTGATAAATTAGTTTTAAGTATCAAGTGATTAATGATTTACCATTGCTTAACAAATAATAAATAATTCACTTATTTACCTTTAAAATCTAATTACAATCTAATAAAAAAGGATCTAACACGGCAAGGAAAAAAAGACTCATTCTATAAACGAGGTCCCCCAGCCTCCCCTCTCATATAGGCAAACAAATGCGAACATCCACGTGAACAAGTACAAATTATAAGCGATTTTTCATGCATGTATTAATTTTAAAATAATCATAAATAAAAAGAAACAAGTATCTTATACTTATAATATCCATCACAAAATGTGGAATAATTTTTTTATATATAAATAAGTAAACACTTTGTCAATGAATTAAAATAATGGATAAGGTACTATTCAATATAATTATTTAAATTTACATGAATTTTATTTTTGTGGCACGGGTCTGTATTTTATTTTAGTCATAAATTTAAAAATATTTCACTACAAAAACATATTTTGAGATATTGATTAAAAAAATATAATTTATAATTATTTTAAAATTTATATTTTCAAACTATAAGGTAAGGAAAGCGGCAGAATCCCTTTAGTTGACCGGTTGCAGCCGGTATCAGTAAGATGTTTGTCTTCCAAACTGTGGTACCGCATCTCCGAGAAAAGAAAAAAAAAAAAAAAAACTTCTTCTGGCCGTTCTTTAAACTTGACAAGACGATGGCTGTTAAGCGGATCAGAACCGTTAGATCTGCTCAGTCGCCCGTGTATACTGATTAATGATCAGGATTTACTTAATAGCAGATAACTTGTGAGGCCCACGTGATATTTAAATTGCTGGCTGAAAGCTGGAAACAATCTTGTAGCAGTGCATGCTAGGAGTGGCCAAGAGATACGCGCAGAGTTTTTCAACTTTTAATAATTATTTATGTGCTCCCTTCCTCAAATTGGAGATTTAATTCAAATAATTTTATGCAACTTTAACCCTAAAATAATAACTTTGTGCATTTTTTTTAAAAAAAACTTGATTCCAAAGCAAAGATAATAGAGATTAATAAAACATGTTTTTATTTTTTGTTTATCTTTAAAGGGCACTTTATTTTGAATTTTGTTTTAGAAAAGTTTTGGAAAGATCTGATATAGATTCTAATATTTGTAATTTGAAAAAAAAATTACATGTAAAAATAGAACAATTTCAATAAAATATAAAGACTTATTTAATTTTTTTTTAATTTAAAAATGATAGATCACCTAAAAAATAGATTAATTTTTTAATTTTTAAAATAGACACTTTGCCTGTAAAAATAGATCAATTTCAGGACAGCTTGGAGGCTTATTAAAACTCATTTTGGAATTTGAAAAAAGATAGGTCGCTCATGTAAATATGTAAATTTTTTAATTTTAAAATGAACTTGTCGTCCATGAAAATAAACTAATTTTAGAAAATCTTGGAGACTTGCTAGAAATCTTTTTTGGAATTTGAAAAAAAACAAGTCACTCATGAAAATAAATAAATTTTTAATTTTAAAAGAAATAAATCGCTTATAAAAATAGATCAATTTTTGAATTTTAAAAAGAGCATGTCATCCATGATAATGAGATCATTTTCTTTTTAAAAAGTAAAGTTTTTGGAACTCCAAGATGGGTGGATTATACAACAAGTTTGACAAATATTTTTTCTTTACAAGCTCATTATAAAAAATCTTGATGAGATTTTGCTTTATAAGTATTATAAAAAAGGGACATCTATTTTTATCTACTTTTGGCCTTAAAAAATTCAAGAAAATACAATAAAAATTCAAAATGCAAAATACAAGATGATATACATAAAAAAAAAACCTTAAAAGATTGCTCAAGTTAGTGGTGAAAGATCAAAATAACAAGTGAAAAAGTTGGAAGACCAAAACATAAAGAGAGAGCATCTATTGTTATCTATTTTTTACCCTAAAAAAATCAAGAAAACAAATAAAAAAAAATCAAAATACAAGAGGATATATATGAAGAAAAATTGGTGGTGAACGACCAAAGTGACAAGTGAAAAAGTTAAAGAACCAAAACATATAAAATTAGCAATCCTATAAATATCCTTGGTAAATTAAAGCAAAAAAAAAGAGGAGAGAAAATATTGATAAAGAAATTTTAAGTATAAAGACTTAAGAGCCCAATATAATGATTTCTTAAGTTTTGAAAGAATAACAAACCTGTGAAAGTAAGACTTGATAAAAGAAAGTAATAGCCCCTCTAGAAATTTGGACGCATTACTTTCTAATTTAAAAGTGGAGTCCATATAGAGTTGTTGTTTTTTTATTTGGTCTATAATTATGTCTACAAATATAGAGATGGAGTTTGAATGCTTGACAAGTAGTATTGTGGTTGCCCTTTTTGTTACTATAATAATTTAGTTTTTTTTTAAGATTTTTTTAATGTTTTTGATGGAGTAAAAGTCTTCAATCTAAGTTGTTTTTTCTTGATAAAATAATGTTGTTTTAGTTTAACTTAAGCAATGATGTTTATCATATATTTGCAAGGTATATTTATGACCAAAATGAGTTTAGAAAATCAATTTTGAATCTTTGTTGCATAAACGTGTTGGTTGTTTTAAGTTGATAGTTTTTGGATTTGATATCTTTTGAATGATTTTGATAATTTGATGTTGTTTGTTAATTTTTTTTATTCAAATATGTTTATCTATGGTAATATGATTTGTTAGAACTAAGAAAACATATTTTAGAGGCATAAATTGCCATTTTCCAGGTTTGTTCGGCAATGTTCTTTATATTTTTTAAGAGAACATTACTTTAGCCCTCTGATTTGGACCCTTCTTGGTTTAATTCTTTGCAAAAAAATCTTTTAGGCAACTTGATTAGTTAATAATTTAGGGTTTATTTTCATCACTAATATGTTTTTAATAGGTTCTAATTATAGGATTTTAGTTTTGAATTGAAACTCATTTTACAAAATCATGGTTTTTAAGTGATAATCAAAGTATATAAATACTAGATTATTGTTTACTATATGATTTTCAACATGTTTGTCCATATTTGGTCTATTTTGAAATCCATGTTATTGGGTTCATGTTGAATTTTTTTGATATTCTTTATTTTTCTTGGGTTTTGATAAAGAGTTTTTAATATTTTATGTTTTTCTGTAGTTTGATTCATTTTGGATTTTGATCTAGGTTTTGTTTTATTTTTTAAGTCAAACTAGTAAATTTTAGTTCGGTTTATGATCGAACTAAAAGTTTCAGGTCAACTCAATCATGTAAAAAAATAATTTTTTTCTGCTTGTTGCACACATCCCTATCTTTATAAAACTTGCATTTTAAAAAGGAGAGAAAAAAATGTTTTTAGCATTGTTTAAATTTTTTTTTGTTGGTTTATTCAAATTTACAATAAATTTATAAAATCTTTTAAAAATTTGGCTAATATTTCAATAATTCTAAAAATTTAATTTTCTAAAAATTAATGGTCAATATTTTGATATAAATAGCAGATCTATAAATAGGCTGATAGTAGAAAAATTTTAGAATTATTTTGGATATTTATAAATTTTAATTAAAAATGTTTTTCACAATAAAATACGAGTTGTGGAAAACATTTTCGCCTTCCAAGATAAATGAACCTTATTAAGGCTCATATATGAATTATTTGTATAAGAATTTACTTGGAGATATGAGTCTATAATAAATTTGAAGTGATAGATTTATTCGTGAGTGTAAATGTAAATTTTTATTCTGCGTCATAGATAAACCATCAGTTAGAAAACCATCAACACTTTTAAACCATTTTCAGATCACGTAATGTAGTTTATCTCATGTAAGGTATGCTAGAGGTACTAATACATTCTCTAATCACAACCAGTCTCTTATTGTGAAATTTTAGATAAGATTAGTCCATCTGGATCTCGTAATAATCCTGAACCAAACACATAGGTGACAACTCCTTGATATGTTGAATGTTTTTCATACCTTTTATTTTTCCAGGTTTTGATCCATTTTGATAAAAAAGTTTTTGAGTTTTTCAAGTTTGATTCGATTTGGATTCTCGTTTAGGTTTTGTTTTGTTTTTTAGGTTTACCCAGTAGATTTTGGTTTAATTTATAGTCAAACAAAAAATTTTAGGTCAATCTAGCCAGGTAAAACAATGATTTTTTTGCTTGTTGCATATAACCCAATCCTTATAAAAATTGCATTTTAAAAAATAGAAAAAAAAGTTTTTAGCATTGTTTTAGAAAAAAATTGTTGTATTTTTGGAATTTACAATAAGATTGTAAAATTCCTTAAGAATTTAACCAATATTTCAATAATTCTAAAAATTTAAATTTCTAAAAATTAATAATCAATATTCTGGTATAAATACTAGACTTATAAGGAGGCTGATATTTAAGTACTAAGAGTTGACTGTAAATATTTTTCAAAATTATTTTGGATATTCATCAATTTTAATTTGAATTATTTTCACTACAACATATGAGTTATAGAAAACACTTTCACATCCCTGGATAGGTGAACCTTGTCAAGATATCTACATGAATTCTTCCTATAAGAAATTACCTGGACAATCGAGTCCATAACAAATTTGAAATAAAAAATTTATTCATGTTTATAAATTTTTGTTTTGAGCTATAAACAAACTACTGGTTTGGAAATCATTAATATCTTTAAATCATATCCAGACCATGCAATGCAGCTTCTTTCATGTAAGATGCACTAGGAGTGTCAAAACCCTCCCTAACCCTAGCCAATTCCTTACTTTAAAATTTCAGATAAGACCAATCCATTTGAGTTTTCTAGTGACCATGAATCAAACAATTAGGTGACGACTTCTTAATATTCTTCCATACCGAGTGCGTCACATGTAACACTGTTTTTTTATTTCCAAACAAAAAGTTAGTCTTTTTTTAATTCATGGAGAAGGAATTTCATAATCTAAATAAAAGGGAACGAGGGAGAAAAAAAAAGAAAAGAAAAAGAAGAAAAAATAGTCATTAGAGGCCAACCAATCTTTCATTTTGGACATATATTACTTTGAGAGAACAATAACGATGTAAAGATTCAAATAACATTCAAAAAAACTATCTTTAGGGTTTGTCTAAATTTCAAATTTTATCATGCAAGAGTTGACTCAATTAAAGTTAGTTAATTTTATGTATCTATCCATAATTAAGTTAAAACCTAGATTAACTTTATTTTTTTTAAATAATATTGTTTTAATGTTTTTAATGCTTTAAAAGCAACAATGTTTTCTATTGATTTAGGTTAACTTATAAATAAAATCATTAATTGGACCAAAATCATTAATCTTTTAAGGAGTTTTTTTTTCAAGATGAACCTAAGTTGATTAAGTTCTCGTCCATGTAAAGAGTCTAATATTAAACTTTGGTCTTTAGTTAGGCACCTTTTCACTATCCCATTCACAAGACTGGTATAAGCATGACTAGGAAGCGAACCAGTTAGGTTCAAAGAACGAGTTATGGTGGGTCACCATGGCAAGCGGCAGTCTATTAATAGCCGTTACTGGATGACCTTTTGGAAGGGTATCGATCATTCAAAACTTTGTATTAAACCTTCATTTTCAAGTCATAGCCCAAATTATTATTATTATTATTTGCTAAAAAGCAATAGCAAATGATCATAATGTATGCCCAAGTCGGCTGGCTTTTATCCTCTCACTATAAGATATAGTGGTTTTTTTTAATTTTATTTTACATGATGCAATCATATTTTTGTTGGATTTTTTTTTAAACAGATAATCTGAATAAAAAAATTTAAGGAATTTATTTTTCTCTCTCAACTTCTCTTTATCATGCCTTTTACATCTGAATTTTCATGGGAGAATTGACATATAAAGTACATAAATATATATAAATATATTTTGTTGAGAAGATATTCATAAAAATATATAATAAATCTATTCCTATGTTAATCTTTAAAAGTTATTTTGTATTTTTAAAACATAAATTCATATAAATATTTTTTTTCTATCTTTACTATTCCAAAACAATCACCAAACACTACTTTATATTTATATATATCGAGCACTACTTTATATTTATGATTATGCATAGAGGTTTAGTTTCCAAAATATTTCCAAAGATCTTGCTTCAAATCCAAATTATAACAGACATGGGATGAAGAATAATTTATTTATGAATCATCGAAACATGGAGAATGAAATCTAAGTATTTAAAAATGCAAAAAAGAAGAACCCCATCACAATTTTCTAGTTTGTTATTCCCTTATCTTGGTGATCTAATTTGCAATTAAGTTCCTCAATTATCTTATAATTGAAAAAACTACATGTATGTGCAACCTGAGAAATTCCTCGACGAGTTGTACCACAAGGACAATCTGATGAAAGACAGGGACTTAACTTTAGCTAGTTACATGATATTATGCATGAATCGAAAAACAACCTTTGTTAGTTAAAATTGATTCTGAGTCGCAAAAGTTACCTGAAGAATATAGTCATTAGCCTGCAATACCACATATCCATAGCATATGTTTTTTTTTTAAAAAAGCATAATTATTAAATTTAGCCTAACTCAGGTTTTTTTTTTTTTTTTAAATAACTTGGAGTTGATCTTTAGATTAAAACCAAGTTTGATTTTTAAAATTTTCATTCAAAATGACGCTGTTGTAATTAAATCAATCAACAAATTGAATCCATAGCAGAGACTGAGACTGGGATTAGTAACTTTAATAACTTCCATTTGAGATGCAACTACATCTTTTAAATCCAATTGCAAGGATAAGTCATTTAACTAAAACATTGTAAGCAGACATAGGGGAGCCTGTCCTGTCCAATAGTCAGCCCACAAACATTGACTATCCATACAAGACGGAGGGTGCGATTTCTTTTGTAAATTTGTATATATTTTCATGCATGAAGCATTTATATAGCTTGCAGAGGATAGCATAGCAGGAGCAGACAAAAAATTAAGCTCCCAATAGTAACACACAAAAATATTTGTACTTGAATCAGCAATTTCACTCCAATAACAAGCATTTTCGAAATACACAATATTTCCCGAGGGCATCAATGAATAGGCCGATGGGAGATCACTGAAAATGGGAGTTTTAGCAGCTGGAGTTGCAACTACCCACAATACAACATTTCTTTGAATCCACACACTCACAATTATTGTTGGTAAATAAGGTTAATTTTCCTTGGCCAGGTCAGCCACAACTTCTGCCTCATTTCTTCTAAAACGGGCAACAAGCTGCTCAACAGGGATTTTGGACACATCACGACGTACTCCGATATCAGAAACTAGCCGGCTGGCACAATACATCCCATATCCCACAACTGCCAGGCCGCTAAAGCTGGCTGTCAAAAATCGAAGTGGTGAAGAAACAACAGCACTAGTAGCAGCTAAGAAGGAAGCAGCCTGCCCACTTCGGCCAACACTAATACTAGTAATAACGAGCAAACCAGTCTTACAGTAAATTGCGAAATCCTCACAGTTGTTCTTGAAAATGTGGTATCCACCAAAACCATTCTGCAAGAGGAAGGAAGCACGGTGAAGGACGTCTTCTGGTAGGTCAGACTTGGCAAGGGTGCAGGTACCACCTCGAGGTTTAGCAAGGAAGAGAACTGCTGAGACATCATACTCAAAAAGATAGAGATCACCACCTGACAGGAAACAGTCAATGCAGGACGAGATGACACCATCAAGCCTTGATTGATCACCGCATTTTGGGCATGGATTATCTGAAGGATGAGATGGAGATGAGCTGAAAACAAACCGGTCTAACACAGTTCCTGTGCCAATTTCTTGGCCTGCTGCCCGAGTGAAATGGATCACCTTTTCATCACCAACATATATGCCTAGTTTCATATAAGGAACTGATTAGAAAAGCAAGTTCAAAATGCTAATGTCATATCCATAACTCAGAATTGCACAATAATAGCTAGATGCAAGCGAGCATATGCTACATCGTGAGTGTATACACCAGAATCAGATAGCACAGAATTCAGATACTTAATAAAGACAATTTTGGTCATTGGAAAGAAAACAGTGCATTAATTAAACTTTGACTTCCACGTAATCTCCTACAGAAGTTAATGGAAGAAGACCCCCCCTCTTCCTCAATGTAAACAAACAGTCATAGAGCCAAAATTTAAAAGTTGAGAAAAAAGTATGACAAAGCAGAAAATAAATAAGAACCATCCATCAGTATATATGGAAAAGATTACAACTCTTTTACACATTTTAAAAAAAATTACATGTATGAAACAACCCGAAAAAGGCCTTGAGGAGTTTTACCACAACGGCAATCTGATGAAAGGCAGAGAGGTGTCTTTAGCAGTTACAAGATACTTATGCATGAATCAAATCATCTCCTCGTGAACTAAAATTTATTTTGAGATGTAAAAGTTACCTGCAGAAGCACATCATTGCCCATGGATAGCACGACTCCACAACACTTAAATTCTATTGATACTATGCCATTTTAGATTTTTATCTCTCACAAGTCTTGTAAATTATAAAGATTATATTCTATATGCCGCGGGCATTCTTTGGTAATATCAGTAACATCCAAATTCCAGTGGGACAAAAAACATATGTTTGCTAGCATTCAATGGCATGAAAAAGGCACAAACAATAAAAAAGCAGTAAATTCTATCATATTCAAGAGTCATACAATGTAGTTGAAAATGTCAAAGATGCATCCAGTCCTAAAGGAACATTGAATAAGAGAGCAAAGGAATGGGTAAAAAACAAGTTACTCTTGTAAAAACAAATTTCACGAGATACATGCAAATCAGGCCAGTAGGGTTGAACCCTAACGAAAGACACAAAGCCTCTTCAAACTCGTAAAGTTTCTCATTAATTATCATACCAAAAACAACTGAACCAACCTCAAAAACCAGATAATGGTTGGTTTGAGCAAGAAAATTGGTCACAATATACAAGACAATCGAACTATATGCACAAAGGTTTTCCCACTAATTCAGTGACTGAGGTACCCCCATTACCAGGATAAATAAAGAAAGGAGACAACAAGATAAAAGATAGTTGGGAGAACAACCTGTTGATGGCTGATGAAAAAACAACATAGAAGGTGAACAAGAAAATTTTATGAAGAAAAGAACAACATTTCTGCCACTGCACGCCCAATTGTCAATTGTTCCAAGCAGAAATAACTTAACAAACGCCCTACTTTTCCCATTTCACTCCACATTTCTAAGCCCATAACTGTATCCCAAGTTTTAAACTCAAAGTTTCTATGCCACATCTTAACTACTCCCACCAATATCTGTATCACTTCCAATAAAACTCCAAAAAGAACTATGATCAATTAACATACATTATAAACTATGATTAATTAACAGACATTATAATCGTTTCCTGTAACAACCAGCAGTATGACACTCCAACACAGAAGGCGTCACAAAAACAGTAAAAAATTTAATGTCTGGTTAATTCAACGTTACAATCACTACCTACCAACTCAATTGCACGTAAAGGCCTAAATCCACCCATTTTATGCCCATCACTCAATCAGAAAGCCCCCACCTTTGCATTTACAGACTATTAATCCTGCCCTTAAAATGTCAAAAAAACCAATGAGAAATCAAATGGGCATCCTAAAAGCACACCAAAACATCAATTGCTTCACAAATCTGAATCCAAAAGGGTATCCACACTGATCTAAAATACCGAAAACAAAAGGGGAAACCAAAAAAACAAGCCAAGACATCATTTTCCTTACAAAATTGATCCCAATGGGCATCCAAAACACCAATTACACAAACACAACACGAAAAGGAAAAAAAAAAAAGATAAATTGAGAGACAGACCGTGATGGGCATATAAGTAAGCGTTTCTCCATGAGTAGATATGATCCCCTGGCTTTAACACCTCTCTATCGATCTTGTTCGAAAGAAGTCCCATTTCTTCCTCTGCCTTTTCTCTTCGTTTCCCCCTTTGCTTTGAGATTACAGAGAAAGAAAGAAAGAAATAAGAGAGAGATGGGTGGGGAAGTAACGCTAACTTGCTTTTGCTCTGCTTCCGTAGCTTTACGTGTTCCTATATCAATGAAGAGTAATTAATGAGTCAGGTTTTAAAATTCCCTTTCTATCTTTGGTAAGACTACACTTCAGTCACACATTATATATTAATTAGCATACCAGTCCTCGACCTTTCAGACTCTTGCTAGTTTCTCCCCAAGCTTTCCTTGTTCTGACAAATTCTACGATACTATATTTCCAAGTTTATGATTTTGGAAGTCATTTAAAGAAGTTATGTTAACAAATTCAACTTATTTCACTGTTTTTAACTGATTCCAGGATATTATTTGACAACGGAAATCGATCCAAGGATGAAAGAGAAACAACAGCAGATTTGGAAAAATTAGCAAACTCTTAAAGTTAGGAACTGAGTTGTTATTTACTATGTATGATAAGATTGATTTGGAGTTATTCCTGTAGCGTTTGATTGAATGTTCCAGGAAACTTGTCCTCCTCATATATTGCACGAGCGCAGGAGGCCGACATGAGATTATATACTTTTTAAAGTTAGTACAATTAATTAAAAAATTGGAGAAATATAGTTAAAAAAAAATTAATAAAATAATATAATTTATATATATCATTCATTGAAAAACATAATTTTTAGAATTTATTGATATTTATAATAATAATATCATTTAAAAAATATTAAAAAACAATAAGAAATATAATTTTATTTTATTTTTTATAAAAACAAGCCATAAATAAAAACTCAAGTGAGGAACACTTCTTGTGCAAAATATAGAGTGGTCCACACCTATCTTTGACGGCAAATATGACTTTATTTAGTATTGTTAAATTTATCATGTTAATATTTTTACATGATCTTAGTGATATTATAATTAAAATTTTGATTTTTTTATGGTTCTCTCTCTCCTCTCTCTTGCCTATTTAATATTTTTTTAATAGATTTTGTTATTTTAAATAGCGACAAGCTATAAATGTTATGTTTCCAATCACAACATAAACAAATAAACAAATTGTGCTATTTTATTACTTTTTTTAATCATATTATTTTACTAATATTTTTAAAAACTATGTTAAAAATAAAAAATAACTTTGGCAGATCAACATCATGTTTTAACTTATTTTTTAAAATATTTTTAAATAATTTTTTTATTTTAAAAAATATAAAATTAATATTTTAGATATTTTTTTAATATGTTAATGTCAAAAATAATTTTTTAATCCAGTTAGATTTATATTAAATTTAACCAAAATCACTAGAAATATTATATATTATTGAGTTAAACTAATTTGATTAGGTAAATACGCTATCCAATTTAATTAAAAACTCATCCATTAGTCTCTAAATCCCAAGTTTTTCATATCATAACAATGTTGTGATATGGTTCATATGAATTCTTTTCTTCTAATTTTTCATAGAAACGGATATGTCATGATAAATTTCCTATTCCCTGTACTCGTTTTAGGCTTGAACATGAGATGTTAGTTCATACGCAAAACAAACTCATTTGTCAGTTGAGCAGACCCCAAAGTATAGCTTTTAAATTGTCCTGTCTTTGTCGGAGGTTGAAACAAAATCTAGTTATGGATATTTGTCATGTAGGAAACCAAACCAAACCTTATTTGTCATGGAGGAATTAGGATAATTTAACTACATAAAAACACGCACAAATCTATAAAATAAAGGATGCTGTCCAAGAATAGCATCTATAGCACCAAGATCACCAACAACGACTTCAAACATTTTTCTCTATATATTTTTAAAACATTTATGATAAATGGTAAAACATAAACAGGGTGCATGCCCAAGTTGTTTGAAGATTCCAATTTATCATAAATGTTTTTTTTAATTGTTAATTAATTTATATTTTAACTGTAATTCTTTCTAAATACACTTATATTTTTATACTATTAATTTACATTTTCATTCCACTAGACTATATGCCTACAACATTTGTGCTTAAAAAAGCACTTAAAGTTATGGCCTAGCGGTTATAAAAGAGATTATTTATTTATTTATTATTATTTAATTTTGATTATTTATATGCATACCTATTATCTCTGTCTTACTTGTCTATTGAGTTTATAGGACGTTCAGTAGATTCGAAAATTAATCATGATGCATGTAAGTTAACCCAGATACTTCATGTTGCCAATAAATTTTTTAAATAAAAAAAAACAATGTCCTATAAATTGCAAATGACTAAAATTGTGAAGCATCTCCAGATTTGGTGTCAAGGTGGTGTGAAAACCTTACAACAAATTATTGAAACCACTACAAAAAATTAATCATCACCAACGAAATATTATTTGATAGTTTTACCTATATTTATCATATTGTTTCCATATAAAATACATTAATATTTTTTATTTTATGTTTTGAAGACACTTTTAGATGGAATATTAAAAAAATTAAATTAAAAATAATTAACAGATTTGACTTCCAGTCGATGTTTTGTGCAGAGTTTGAGCTTTAAATATTCAAATGAAGTGATTTCTAGTGGTATTAAAAAGATAACATCCATACCTTTCTATACATATATGGCAAGAAAAATAAAAAGAAAACGAGCATGAAAATCATAGCCTTCAAAGAAAAATTTAGCATTTTGTCAGTACTGACCTTCAACCATTCAAATCTGAATATCTTGAGCTATAAAAATTCATTAGATGCAAACTTAATTTTCTTGGATTTTGAAATCGAAGACCTATCATCCTAACAAATTTCAGCAGAAAAAGAGTTCATATAAGAGATATATAATTTTTCTAAAATGACACATGAATTATACTAGCAAATAGGTTTTATAAAGAAAAAAATTCAAAGTCTTTATTTAGACAATTTAGCTCATTTAAGTCAAAAGTTAAAGTTTGAAGATTTTATGCAAGACTATTTTTTATTTTTTAAGAAAATAATTATTGAAATATTTAAATATAAATTGTCTACTTAAAAAAAGACTATTTTATAGAAAAGAGATTAGGGTTTTGTATTAAATAAATAAATAAAAAAAGAGACAAAGGAGCAGTGGGGGGCAATTAGAAAAGAGAGAAAAAACACGCCCTTTCCTTCAAAAAACCTTAAATCATGCATTCTTCTTTCTTTTTTATTAGTTGTTCAATAGACATAGAAGGCTAAACTCTTTTTCTTAGTTGCAAGGATATAAAAACCTTCAAATTCAAGAACTGTGAGATTTATTTTATTTTTTATTTTTAGTTTATATGATGAACATGCTTGTTTTTCTTTGCTTATTTTCTATGATTGTTTATTTTAATTGCTGAAGCGGATTTTAAGTTGTTATTGTAAACAATGTATCACTAAATTTGCTATCAAAATCAGAGTTGTGGTATATAAACTTGTGAATCAACTGAGATTAATAGTTATTGCTAATCCAGGTTATTAATTTTAGAAAAAAATATTCAATCAAATTAAATATGATTTGTGAACAATTATGTTGTCTAGATTAATAAACATATTTAATTTATAAGGTTGCCATTGAATTAAATTACTAGTGAGAATACTATGATTATTTGATGGTTAAGGTTAGTTACATGGTGAATCTGTTAACTAACCAATGTTAAAAAAAAAAATATTCAGAATATAAATTGATGTATCGTTTCAATGATTGGTTTCAATTTTCATAGGTGAACGTTCAATTGAAACCAATGTTTGTTCTCTTAACAATTTTTAGATTTATTTAATTTAGCTTGATTGCTTAATTCTATTATAGCCTGGATAACCTCAATTTGCTCTAATTGCATATTGTATAATATAAAAATCTGAAATAAACATTTCTCATAGGATCAACCTTTTGCTTGCTCTATCCTATCTTGTTTATTTAAGCTAAGATAATTAATTTATGTGACCACAACATCGCAATATATATCATCGACTATAGTGTTGGAGATACTATGAAAATGATTTCTATTAGGTCCATTGGTAGATCCAATTTCCAACCAGAAATTTGGATCAAGTTCTAATTGGGTTGGGTCAAATGATTGTCTTTATATCTCTCATGGAATCAAGTGTTATATGTTTTCTGAAAAAAAGTCACAAATATAAAAAAAGATAATAATTTAAAAAAATGGCAAAATCCAAGCCACAAATATGAAAAAAAGATAATAACTTAAAAAATGGTGAAATCCAACTTCCCATAAACTTCTAGGCTTGACTATTTACGAGTTGTTGCACCTCTTTTTAACAATTTTTATTTTACATGTGAATTTCAATAAAAAGCTCAATTAATCTTAGAACACGTCCAAATGCCATAACCTATAAAAAAACTACCATTAGTTAAAGTTTTTCATATAATACAACACCTTTAAAAAAAAATTATCATATAAAGTAAAATCTTACTACCTACTTTGCATGTGAAACAAATATAACGGATTTGACAATATATGTGGTTATAGAACCATAAATCTCCTCGGTCTGGTTCTCTAAACCATACTATAACTACCGTAAGAAATGCTCAGACATCACGTGTTGAATAGAAGCGTCCTAAATACTTTTCGAGATGTGTGGAGGTTTAAAGTCCCTTTACATGACCACATCTTCCCAACCTGAAAGACCTTTATCTTTTTTTATATTTATTTGATTTTTTTAGGCCTCATATCATAAATAATGCAATCTGATTCATAGAAAAAATCATTGGTGAAGAGTATGAAAAATAAAATTTCAACCATTTGAATTTAATTTTATCTAATAGGGTTATGATCTCCCACACTCTCTTAGCCATATCGCTGTCAGCCTCCTCCAGATAAACCTTTTCCTTACGCGTCAATTTTATTAAATAATTACTTTATTAAAACGAAGAACCTAACTAATTAAATATTTAAAAAAATATGTATGTATGTAGTAATCTTGGACTTTCTAAATCAAGCATCAATCATTGGCTTCCATTCATGATTTTTGAACACTTAATTTCATTGAAACAAAAAAACTTCAATCAATAATTTCATCTTTAATGTTATCATACAAGCAGCCTTAATATTTATAAACTTGAATTTTTATCCTTTCATTAAAATTAATCATCCAGACTTTATTCATTGTTGTTTATTTTTATAGTGCATAATAGAAAAACAAACTTATATACTTTGGTGAGGTTTTCATTAAGCAATATACTTCCTAGTATATATATCCTACTCAGAAGGAACACCCCTTTTGTAATTCACTCTCACACTTGATGAGCCTGTATCAACAGAGGATTCGTGTGCCTGAGATGCCTTCTCATGGTCAAAACCTAGCAACTTATGCTCATTAAAAGTGCTGTAAAAAAACCCAGCAATGCTCTTGTCCATATTACTTTTTAATAACATTCTCCTCATAATCTAAACAAATTTGATAAAGAAATAATAACATTATCAGTACATTTTATTTTTTTTTTAAAAAAACGGACCTCCTCTGTATAGAGATCACTTAAAATTTTAATACCTGTAAACACACATCAATAACTCATACTATAAACCATTTGATTTTATTTATGACTAATATTTAATTTATTTATTTTGAGATTTATATGGACACTTTCAAGTTACAAATTTCATATCAAAATAATAAAAAAAAAATTTCAAATTTTTTTCCCCACATAACCTAAATATTTAAATTAATAAAATCAAACATGAACCCATGAAATTCAATTAATAATTTATAAAAACATTTTAACATCCTAATATATTTTACAATTAAGCTATCAAAATAATAAGAACTTTGAAATTCACTTCCATTCAACCTAAAACTATAAATTTCACAAATCAATTTCACATTATCATATTAACAACTTCACAACTAATACATCAAACTCCCTTTCCATATTGCTTTAATTAATTTTAAAAAAATAAAACTAACTAATTTTCAATTCATACTCTTATATTAACAATAATAATCTAATCAATTTCATAATTAAAACATCAAATTATTATGTTTAACCTAAACCTAAATCTAATTTTAACCATGAATAAACAATTAACACAAATCATAATAATTATCAATCCAACATAATTAACAATTTATCAAAAAGTTCTATAAACATCCAAAAGATTCCGTGGGTTCACAAATCAACCTTTAATATGGTTGGGGATGACTAGAAATTATTGGAATAGTTGAGATCTTTTTAGAGGCAACCAAAACAGTGTCAATGTGTGTAAATCACTAGGTACTTCAAAACTTTAACTCTATCGAATAAATGGATAAAAAATTAAAAATTAGAATAAAAAATGATAGTTAATCAAACAATAAGTTAAAAAAATGATTTCATTAAAAAGAAATCATAGGAAACTTAGTTCAACCTAAATATTAGTAATAAATAAAAAAAAGAGTAGGAGAATGAGAGAGGGAAGATTTACTTGGCGTAGAGGATAAAGACTTATCATTGAGTCGGGTACAAACACGAGGGACAGAGGATGATTGAGGGCAAGGGGAATAGAGGGGGAGAGGGCAATAGAGGGAAAGAGGACAATGAAGGGAAATATAAGAGAGAGAGAAGGCACGACGAAGAAAGAAAAAGAAACGAGGGAGAAGAGAAAGGGCTCGTGTGACAAGTTATAACTTAAATATTATAAATAGATTCTCATACAAACACTAGTGACAATAATTTTTTATCAGTAATTTCATCAGCAATATTAATATGTTAGATTTATTGATGAAACTAATGAGGAAGTGCTCGCCTAATTTTTTTTTTATTTGAATTCTACTGGTAATTTTCTTTATATTCATTGACAAAGATTTTCCATCAACAAACACGGATGACATCAATGATGTCACGTTTCATTAACAAATGTTACCGTTATCTAGGGAAGATATTTTTTCTGTTGATATTTTTGTTTGTATTTAGTAATTTTCTAGTAGTGAACTTTTTTTCTAAAACCCAAAACATAATAAATGGAAAAAAAAATCCTATATTATAAATTCTTTTATAAGATTACAATATATAATAATGTCAAGAATAATTTTTTTTTTAAAGTAAACTAAACCTTCTAGATATAGGGTTTACCACATTTTATCACACAGACATTGATTTCCACGTTTTTTTTTTTTTTTCAAAAGCTAGGGCCTCAAGGTGACGGGGAACAACAAACTATCTAGTCATAGAATTATTTAAAGAGAAATGGCAGTTCCAACTTCCAAAAGATCACCCAAATTTTATTTTCATACACTACAATATATTTTTTTTAGCATCATTTTCATGTTTTAGAAGTTGAACTAATGACAAATATTGCTCAAGTAGTAGCACTATTTTTTTTTATTTCATGTATTTCTTCAAATTAGAAACTTTTTTATTTTATCACCAAATCATTTATCTCTTTCAGCTTCTCAATCTACAAATTATGATCAGAAAAGGAGAGAAAAACATAGAGTGTACTTCAGCAATTCCAAGCCAGAGAGAAAAGGGAAGCCCTACGTACTGTCAAGAGGGAAGAATCCATACTTCATAAATTATTGGTTTTTTGCGGGGGCATTTCATCGGATTAATTTTTAGGTGGCTGGGGGGGGGGGGGTGTTATGCCAACCCTAGATTTGTCTCTGGCTGGCAAGGTAGCCTGGGCCGTGCATGCATGGTCCAGGAGATAGGGTAGGTTTTTTTGTTTTCCAACCACAACAAGCAGAAGCAACGATTGTATTTCATTTTACTCATACTGTGTAACGTTTTCTCAGAGAATGATTTGCATAAAAGTCGAAGATCTCTAAGCCACAGGATGCATTATCCCTGTACAGATCTCAGTTATGCTTGGCATCCCGTTATCAGCTGCTGAAGAGAGCATTCATTCTGCAATTCAGGATGGGACAGGGAGCTCCACTGTCTTCAAGAAAAGAAACTGACACGCCCATGATCTACATGGCAAAGCTTCAAAGGAATACCACCACACATTAATTGTCTCTCAAGAGCTTCACTTGTTGCGTCTGGATGATGGACTTCGCCTGCCAGGTAAGGCAAGTCAAAAGGCATCTATATATGGAAATTAAATGAGAAATTGATCGACATTAAAATGGAAATGGAAACAAACCAATGGGATGCAACATATAAGGCCTTCTGCCCTCCTACTACGCTCGAGACATGATGATCGTAAATTTCTCTAATTACTAGCTTCCAACTCGCAGTCAGCAACAAATATTTTTTTCTCTTTTAAAAACCATCACTCTTCATCAAGAGGCAACTTCTCCATATGACAGTGGACTTCTTGGATTTCATGATTACAGACTCAAAGAGAAGTTGTGTTTATTCGCAAACCAAATTAATTATGTGCATGTAACACCATCACATATTGTCCTCCTCAATGAAATCCTCCTATTGCTGCTACTTGCCACTCTTGATTCCTTTGAGCTGGAATTGCTCATAGAAAACATAAATTTGCACTTTAACCACATCAACTGACGCTTTAGCCGCATCAGGACTTGCTTCAATTTCAGAAACAAGCCTGCTTGTACCATTCAACCAAGATTTCATCCTGTAAAATTTTTAGAACACTAACAGCCGTATGAAAGGCATACTGGGTTTGATGTTAATCAGACTCAGCCATGATTAAGCTTACAGTGCATAATGTCTGTTGGGTCTGATGCTGGTCAAACTCAGCTGCAAATAGATTAGACAGTATACCTAACCCAAGAATGTTTTGTTCAATGCCGATCAAATTCAAGGGGTTATTCCGTCTACCACCATTAATTCTATAGATTTTTATATAAAATTATAAATAAATTATTTTTTAATAAATAAATTTAATTAAATAAGTTTATACTCTATCAAGATTATTAGATATATTTAAAAGTATTTCATGACTAGTTATTTCTTTATTTTTAATTGAATAAAATGAGTGAAATACAACTCACAATGCAACTCAAAATATCAAAAAAATAAAATTATACTCTAGCTTTTTTTCTTCATAAAAAAACAAAATTCATGAGATATAAATGACCTTCAAAATAAAAGTTTATAATCTTTATTTTTTATTATATATATAATTTTAGAGTATTTTTTTAGAATATTATTATATTTTTTCCCTCTAAAAATATACTTATAAAAGCATTAAATAGTCCTTACTTCTATCTAAAAATATCTTTTATATATATTAGCTATAACTCACATTAATATACTCAACATCAAATATAAACTATTAAATATATTAATAAAAAAATTATATAAAATTACTAGATCGTATTGATTGATTAATCGATTCAAGAATTATATCCCTCAACTAATTGAAGCTTCATCACATCCCGTAACCTAGAGCAAAAAGGCCAATAAAAGAAGTGGAACAGAAGCAGAGAAAAAATGGTAACTCTCTCAAGTAATTATGGATGGGAGTGGGAGGAGAAGTGGTAGTGTCAAGTGTTGTGGGCAGTACAGTTGTGCTGGTGGATTTGGGCTCAAAAACCATCACAAGGCTTGTGTTGGGCCCTTAAAATTACCATTTACATGTTATAATTTGATAACACTGTACATACACGCAAAAAAAATAATCAAATTATTTACAAGATTATCATTATATTTTAATTAATAACTAAAAAACTCTTACTATGTTAAAATTACAAAAGCAAGAGATATTAAAAATAAAATAAAATATAAAAAATAAACCCTAAAAATCCCTGAAAACAATCCCATTTTACTTGCTCCTTCTTCCCTTCCCTCTGGTTTAGATCAGTTACTGAAGTACATCCTCTGCTCGTCTCTCTCCCTTCAAAGAAATACAAGGGAGCATGTTCTTTCTCTCATGGCAGAGGAAAACCTTCTCTGATTACGAATTTGAGCATACGCAGAAACATAACAGGCATGATATGTAAAAGCAGAAAAAGGTTGTCTTCATAAGTTCATCTTAAAATATGGAAACGAAACCTTAAACTAGCAGAAATGTGATATATTTTTTTTCAAATCAGCATAATTTTTTTTTAAAATTACCAAGCTAGTATAAGTTAAAAACCAGAATTGAAAAATATCACAATTGAAAAACCACAATTGTNGATATATTTTTTTTCAAATCAGCATAAGTTTTTTTTTAAAATTACCAAGCTAGTATAAGTTAAAAACCAGAATTGAAAAATATCACAATTGAAAAACCACAATTGTCACCTGAGAACAGATGAGAGGTTTTTTTTATATATATATAAAAAATAGACATAATTAATTTTTAATATAACAGTATTTCCTTTTAAATATAATAGTTTGCTTAAGAGGATAATTGAGAATATGATAATATTGATTTTTTAAAATGTTTTTTATTGAAAATATATATTAAAATAATATTTTATTTTTTTAAAAAATATTTTTAATAGCAATATATCAAAACAATTTAAAAATATTAAAAAATTAATTATATTTTTCATTCTATGTACTGTTTTAAAAAAATTATATTAATATTATTTTCCAAAAATATAATAATTTCTAACACATGTTAGTTGGAAAAACACCCTAATTGTATGGAAACATAGTCTGGCTCGTATCATCCTTTTCTGCTTTATTACAACTTAATGAGTTGTTTTATTCGGTGTTTTAGATAGTAAGCTAAAAGAAATCTTCTGCAAATGCTTTATTGAAATATAAAATCTTCCGACTTTTGTACTTTTACCACGTGTTTAACATTATAATTATTAGATCCATGCAAGACTCGTTTAGTTAAAATTAATTTAGGATGATTAATTAATTTATGGGTTATCGACCAAGCATGATATATCCCAAAACAACATTTAATTTTTTTAATGAAACAATATTATTTTAAAAAATAAAAATAAAAAACTAAAATAACATTGTTTGGTTAACAATTAAAAGAATTTTTAAAGTTGACCTGATTAAGTCTAATACAAGTTTAGTAGAAATTTAATCATAATAGACACATGAATGATAAAGATTTATTTATATTGGTTTTTTTATTTAAGAACCTTATCTTGATCGCAATTCACAATCAAAGCAGCTTATTAATAATTATTTTGAGTTAAAATTACTCTCGCTACACCCAAAATACTTATTTAGCTTCAAAATTCAAGTAGTCTTACATTTACTCATTTTACAAGTACTAGATGTGATTGTTCATGTAAGTGAGTCAATTTTAATCTATGGATATGTTTTAACAAATTATACTATACTATACTATACTTACAATATATTTCATAAAACAAATAATAAAAAACATAATATACTAATAATATTTTTTCATTATTCAATCACTATAAAAGCCTTCATATAATTCTTAAAACTAGTGACATTACTAAGTACATTTTACATAGACTAAGGGATATCACATGTTTAACAAATGCATCTCTTGCAAACAGTAAAATATTCAGATCTTATTCATGATTTCCAGGATTCATATAATAAAGAAGTAGAGATTCATTTTTTATTTTTGTAATGGTTGTTAGCACATGTAGTATGAAATACATGATATAGTAAAGCTTACTCTTTTCTTATTTGAAGAAAAAGAATGTATATCACTGTTTTTTTGTTAAAGAAAATACATCATACGAGTTTTAGTTTTTTTTGCAAAAAAAATAAAATATGTCAAATAAGAAATTCTCATTTGCTTATTGTCATTAATAATTTCATACTTAAATTTAATCATAATAGACACATGAATGATGAAGATTTATTCATGTCAATTCTATGTTTATTTAGCTGTAAAACTCAAATAGTATTATCTTTACTCATCTTACAAACACTAGAGGTGATTGCTCATATGAATAAATCAATTTTAGTTTATCGACATACTTTAACAAATTGTAATATACTATACTCGCAATATACTTCATAAAACAAATAATGAATAATATAATATAATATACTAATGATATTTATTCATTATTCAATCACTATAAGCCTTCATATGATCCTTAAATCTAGTTATATTGCTAATTACATTGTATAGAGATTAATGAATCTCACATGTCTAACAAATACATCCATTACTATTGGTTTTGTGAGTGGATATGCAACCATAAAATTTGTATAAATATCTTTTAAGATTACATCATATTCAGTAATTGCATCTTTAATATAGTGATATTTCATTTAGATATGTTTGACCTTTCTATGGTATTTTGGATCTTTAACCATAGTTATTGTAGTCGTGTTATCAAAGTAAATTGCTACTGAATCTGATACTGATTTGATAATTTTCAAGTAATGTAGGAAACTCTTTAACTAAATAATATCTCGGATTGTTACGAGACAAGCTACATATTTAACATCCATTGTTGATAAGGCTCTATAACATAATTTCTTGCTCCTCCATAGAATTGCATTATCATTAAGTAAGAAAACATATCCTCAAGTTGATCTGAACTAGTCAACATCTTATTCCTAATCAACATCAGAGTAACCAATCAATCATAAATCATTTTTTTTCTTCGTAATATAGCATGTAATTTGAAGTTTTTTTTAGATATCATAGAATTCTTTTGACTGTCATCCAGTGTTTCTAACCATGGTTTAATTGATATCGGTTAATCAATCCAACAACATAACATATATTGAAACGTGTACATATCATTACATACATCAAACTATCAACATCACTAGCATAAGGTACTCTGGACATTTTCTATTGTTTTTGGAGTCTTGGGACACCTATCATATCTCAATCTTAATGCAACAACCCGACTTAACCTGCTATATATTGTTTGTTTTGAGCTTTACCGTCTTCATGGTTTTGTTCCTAGCGACATGAACTCACTTTTGAGTTTGACACGCTAAAACGTGTATGACAAATTAGTAATCGACACTTTTAATAAAGCCAATTATCACTCCCTCATCCGTCAATGTGGGATATTACAATCCACCCCCTTAAAGAGTCTAATGACCCCGTCAGCATAACTAAATAGCTAGTGAGGTTAGTTTTAATACCAAATATAATAGTCCCTGCTTAACCTGTCATATATTGTCCGCCTTAGACCTTAACATCCTCATGGTTTTGTTCCTGGTGACGTGAGCTTATTTCTGAGCCTAATGTCCTAAAACATATATGAGCATATGCAATTGATGGAAGAGTTGTTGGAGATCTAAAGGAATTGAAGTTTCAATGGTATGGATATCAATTATTATTTTATTTCTTGGAGTTTTGTTAGTCATATAAAGATTTTATGAGAAGTAAAATGTGAATGAACTAATTGTTTATTCAACTTTCCACAAATGATGATACTAATAAGATCATGAAAAACTTTAGATAAGAATAAAGTTTTTCATAGTTATATCATAGGCTGGTAGAGTGACTAATCTTAATTATAAATCTATAAGATTTCCTTAAAGAAAATTTAATATTGAAATTAAGACTTTTTATAAGTTAATAAGTGTAAGAGAGATTTTTATTTGAAGACATAAATCTATGAAAAGAAAGTTTTATATGTTTAGCGCTTATCTCTTCTTTTAACATGTAACCAACATTATTAATAACATATTTGGCTTTCTTATCTACATACACTTACCTTTTGAACTTATCTTATAATTTATATATATATATATATATTAAGAATAAATATATACCATGAATCTAGTTAAAGAAACAAATGACTCATACTACATTTAGAATATTTTTGAAAAATTTATCTTTTTATATTACAATCCAAATAACTTATAATACCTAAATTCAATCACATATTCAAATTTAAAAAGATATATGTTATTTATAGATATAAATTTTCTTATAAATATAGTATTTTATATTACTTAAATATACATCTTTTTAAAATAAAATTTCTTTTAAACACAGCAACCCACAAAATTAAAAAACAATAATAATCATAAACTCATTATCTAATACAATTATAAAAAACAAATAATAGGATAATAAATTTCGAAACCTTTTTGTCCTCTTGACATTTATTTATTCTTTTCTTCCTTCACATAAGTAAGACTTCCCTTGAATACCACCTCTCTCCTCATTTCCTTCACCGTCCTTCCCGGCGAGAGTAAAAAAGTCAGCCGATCCTCTCTTCTGGGCTGCTCCCTTCTCCTCGATGGCACCCTCAAAGCTCATCCTCACCCTCTTAATCCTCCTTTCCTCCCTCTCCCTCTCATGCTCAGCAAGACCTTGCAAAACCCTTTTCATCTCTTCATATTCCTTGTCCATCAAACCCCATAACCCTAACCCTAACAACCCATCTTCTGGTTTCGTTATCGTAACTGAAATCGGAGAAACCTCAACTTCCACCTTCCACTCGAACTTCTTTAACCGCAGATTCATCCCTTTCATCCCTAACAATAATTACGAGAAATCCCATGAAATTCATGACAAGAAGGGTTTTCAAGAAACCGCCCAGGTGGGGTCGGTTTGGCCTGGATTTGGTGGTTATGATTTGAGTTCGTTGCGTGATCGCACCAAGGATATTCTTAGCGTGGTGGTTGCTTTGCTTTTTGGTGTCGGTTGTGGTGCTCTTACCGCAGCTACGATGTACTTGGTTTGGTCTTTTTTTTCTCCTTCGCAGCCGCGCTATAGTCATTATTTTGATGGAGATTTTAGTGATGATGATGAGGAGGATGTGAAGAAAATTGGGTATGTCAAGATTCCTGAGGAGGAGCAAGTTAAATGCGTTTCGGTATGAGGGCGATTGGTAATTTCTTGATTTGGGTTTGCGTATATAATAATCAAGATAGTGAATTCGATAAATTATCAACTGGTTTCATTTTATCGATGTTTATGCTATTATGGAATTGTTGTTATTATTGAAGAACAAATGATGATGCTTTTATGGTGTGTGTTGTTTTTATTGCCGAAAGGCTCTGACTTTTATTGTTATGTAATATCAGTTGACTCTGGTGCGTTAACTGCTTGTGTTTCGGTTGATGATTTGATAGGATTTGGCTTGGTTTTTAGGTTTCTGGAAGAAAATTTGATGAATGTTAGTGTTTGATTGACATTGATTCTGTGCATAGTTTTTATGGCTAATGTGTTTGTCCTAGTTGATTGTTTTGCTGCTTTCATGTTAATAGGGAGATAGAGCTGATAGGATTAGTTACGGATAGAATACAAGAAAACTTGAGACCCCAAGCTTCTTCATAAACCACTGATGAGTGGTGAAGTTGCGATGTAGCTTTTGATCACTAAAAGGTCCCTGTACTGCTACAGCTACTTCTTCTGAACCTACAAGTAGTGAATGACTGAGCATCTAGATTTTAATGTCCACTATCATATAATTTCACCATCTGAAAGCGTAAATGTGAAATTGTTTTAGGTGTTGCTGATGGGAGCTGGTCTCTTCTCATTAGGGACTTACTGAAAAGTATACAACAGAGTCCTCCTGAGAGATAGAGACTGCTTCAATTGTTTTTTTTTTTGTGATTTGAAGATGTTTGTGGTAAGTTTTTTGTCTCATTCCCTTCTGTGTCATTTTCTTAGCTGACTTGCATTAGGTCGCATCATTTTTCCACCGAATGCATTAATTTGGTCAGGGGTGCTGGGGATATAGGGGAGAATATGAATTAGTACTGCTGTAGAAGTCTAATTCCTGAAAGGCATCCTAATTAATGACACGAATTCAAATCAAAGCTTCATTTTCTTTAGTCACTGAAATCCTTTGATTCATGAGTTTCGAATTGTGGAATTGAGCAAGTGAGCAGAGGAGTTGGAATGGTTTTATAACGAGATTAAAGCTTTTGCTTAGTGGAAACATTATGATTTCTGTGATTAAGAGATGGTCATCAATTTTCTGATATAATTTGCGTGCATGTGATTGTTCTAGCTTTTGCTTATCAGTACTGCAAGGAATTTGTTAAAACTCTGGGTCACCTAAACTTAGCCCCATCTAGCCATGACTTACTTTACTGGTCAGATGTATATTGCAGCTTCTTACACACATGCATTATGTCAAGAACACTATTCGTAGAGTGTTTCGCTCTTCAAGAAAAGCTTTTCAACCATTTCATAGCTGAGCACACTCGTATGGTGGCTTCAGGGCTTGAATGAGTAGATATTTTTTCTACCTTCTGTATTTATTCTTTTGTATTAGGACTCAGTGAAGATTTTAAGACCTTGCAGTGTCTCGTCTTTCCCCCCCTGTACCTTTTCGTCCTTGCTTTGTTTGAAACGGAGGTTGATAACGAGATGCTCTTCTTCGAGAGTGCAGCTCAAAGGCTTGCTGAAATTTATTATTGTGTTTTTTTTTTATAATTTTTTTATGTTTTCATTGTTTTGATGTTTTTTTAAAAAATAAAAAAATATTATTTTAATATATTTATGAAAAAAGCAGTTTAAAAAGTAAATAAATGGCATCTATATATATATATATATATCGGGACTTGGAGATATTATTTAATTAAATATTATTTGAACTTCAAATTTAAGAACAAAATATTATGAAATTGAGATTATTAATTTATGGAGATGTTCGTTGACTTGGCTCTGCCTGCTTAAGTAAAGGACGCGGATGTGCTTAAATAAAAGGTGTCCACTCTACCTATGTAGTCAATGGCGTAGATGTTACTGCCTCCTTGATGAAAGGGACATGTTTTAACTGCAAGATGTCTCCTCCACGTAGTAATTGACATAGACGTACATTAGATATTGATGACAGGGATGTCCCACTCACCTTCAAATAAATAGCCAAATGACGGGAAAATAATATATTTTTTAATATTATAATTGGAAACTTTGATAAAATTTTAATATTTAATCGATATTATGATTGATGTGATATTTATATAAATTTAGGAGTAATTAATTGATTGATTCGTAAAGAACTATTAATATTCGACGGTTACAGTAGTGATTTTATAAATTTTTGTAAAAATTACAGCGTTACACAGCAGTCAAACTAAGTTTTGGAGTAATTAATTGATTGATACGTAAAGAACTATTAATATTTGATGGTTAAAGTAGTGATTTTATAAATTTTTGTAAAAATTATAGTGTGGCTCAGTAATTAAATTAAAAGTTATTATTTTTTTAATAATTAAATTAAAAATTATAGTTTCTTTAGTTATTATTTTGAGCTGATACAACTAAATTTTGGCCTAAACTTGCCCTATTAATTTATAAATATATTTATGAACTATTCATGTAATTTATTTAGAACAAATTTTCATTTAAATATGATAAATTTACACTTAACTTTTTAAAATTATCTATAAAAACTACCATGTGAATAATTAATTTATAAGATTTTAATTGATTTTTTTAAATCTATAAATTGGAAAAAAATATATATGTTTACTTATAAAATATATTTGAAAGAGATTATTTATAAAATTATGATTTTTATGTAAAATAATCCATCATTTAGTTAACTCTATCCAACTAGCTAGTTGATTGACAATTGTTGCATATAATATTTTTAAATATCAATATTATAAAGCACAACACCTATTTTATCTTGCTATTTAATTGATATCACACTTTAAAAACATAACAAGGTGAAATTAAAATCATTTCACCTAGATTTTTCTATTAAACCTAATAATTTACTGTTCTATTTTTTTTTTTAAAAAAACCCATACCAAGTGAATGACACATTTTAATTGAAAGATGTCCACTCTACATAGTTACCAAATGGTGAGTGGCAGATCTCAAGGAAAGCAGAAATTTGAACATGCTCTGATTTGAATCAAGCAACCCATGAAAGATTACAGGAACTTAAATCTCTCTTCTTTTCAGGTTGTTTGAAATGTATGATCATCCACAAGATTTCCACGGAGCATTCTTACATGTCAAAAGAACTGGCATAAGAGATCAAAAGCCAATGGAATGCAATGCCTGGGGAAAAGCAGCATTTCGAATAGCTTCGATCATGATCATTGCATCTCTCTATATTATTTTGTGTTAATTGGGATATATTATGGAGTGACTAGTAAGTTGAGCAATTCCACAATGTGAGAGCACTTTGCTAGCTATCATAAACATGGTTGGAAGGCCTGTATGTTAAATCTTAAGAACGTTGAGGCATCAGTTTGTTATTACGTTACAAGCTCATTTCCATCGGCGAGGAAATTTGAATGCTGTTCATGGTGGATACCTAATCCTTTGTTTTGCTCTTAGAAACCGGGTCGTTGACATCTTTCTGCCAAATCTA
Organism: Populus ilicifolia; assembly: GCA_015708895.1. Taxonomy (NCBI): domain Eukaryota; kingdom Viridiplantae; phylum Streptophyta; class Magnoliopsida; order Malpighiales; family Salicaceae; genus Populus; species Populus ilicifolia. The sequence continues at coordinate 524,060 of SRLM01000967.1, forward strand.
TGCTGTGCACTATGGAGGATGGAATGGATGTTGCATTCCAGATATTTTAAAAATACCCCACTAGTGGAATATATTTACAAACTTTGAATTACACCAAGCTTGTATTGAAGTGGCCTATGACAACATACAGAGATGTCCTCCGAATACGGATGGCAGGGCATTTGATTCAGGGTGTTTTATGAGATTCTCGGACAGACCCTTCTTTGCCGATAACCAGACTATCAACCTCAAGCCTTTCTCGAAAACTACTGAGACTCCCTCTCAACCAACATTTGTCATCTTGATGCATTTCTTGGTGTCCTTAGCCAATTAAATCTTGATTTCTGTGATGCAGAAAAAAAGCTATGGACATTTGCAATTGAAATACTGTCAACCCTAGATCATCTATGAAACATCTGCATTTGAGCCCGTAACACGCAGACAGGCGACTGAAGCCTACATATGATACTGAAGCATAAGAGAAATGCCTTTGGCAGGCGACGGTGTGGCTGGAGGGGTAGCTCTTGTTTTGCTTATTGCTGGATTGCTTGTTTGGTTTAAATTATCAAGGAAGCGGAAGGCAACTCCTAGAGGTAAGGTAATAGTATGGCCACAATTTTCAGTTTTTAGGTAATTCTAATGCAGAGTGAAACCCTGACTCCTAATAATGTAGCCGGTACTATGTTGGACGCAGCTGAGTTGCGTGGCGCCACAGAGTAGAGTAATAAGGAATTAAAATCAGATCTGATATGAGAGAATGCTCATATTCTGATACTGTTCCTTATGGGAAATTTCAATTCTACTCTCTGCCTCGCTATTGCTAGGTAATGCTTTCTGTACTGCTGTGTCAATCTAACGAAACAGGGTATTTTGAAGAATGGGAAGATTGTTGCAGTAAAGAAACTAGCTCTAGGCCAATCCAACAGGGTAAAAGCAGATTTCGCAAGTGCAGTCACACTTACAAATAAGCAATGTTCATCACCGCAATCTTATCCATCTACTCGGCTGTTGTAGTAAAGGACCAGAACTACTTCTTGTCTATGAATTCATAGCGAATAGAAGCCTCAATAAATTCTTATTTGGTATGGTTCTCCTATCTCGAAAATCTCATAAATGCTACTCCGGTGGCCTTACTGTGTTTATAAGTTTAGTGGCTGTGGCTGTTTTTTTTCTTTTAAAAGAAAGTTATATTAAGTGATTACTGTTTAAGAAAGTTGAAGATAAAAAGCAGGAGCTTGATTTTACCAAACGCTTGTATCCTGTTGAAAGCTGAAGCACAACTTGCCAAGATCTGCACTGCATTTACATTGAAATAGGAAATGTTACCACTTCAGAAATAGCTACAGAAAGAAAAGATGAAAATCAAATTACAGTTGGATTTTCCTTTGGACAAGTGAAAAACGAGGATACCTCAGGCCTCAGATGGAAACAACGATTTGATATAATCCTTGGGACAGCTCAGGGTCTTGCCTATCTGCATGTGCAATTCCATGTATGCACCATTCATCGAGATATGAAACCCAGCAACATTAACCTGGATCATGATTTCCAACCCAAAATAGCAGATTTTGGGTTGGCAAGGCTTCTTCCAGAAAATCAGAGCCGCCTTAGCACAAAATTTGCTGGGACATTGTAAGTTACAATGTAGTGATTATTCAGACCTAATCACTACATAGGAGGGGTTTAAGTCTGAAAACAGTTAAGAATTCTTCTACTTGATCTGTACAATGTCCCCCTGTATAGAAGGAAGTACATGGCATAAATGATGGTGGATTAGAAACATACCTATTTTTGATGCTAATTGAAGTGTTTCACGTTTAGTCATGACAGATTTGGTTTCCATATTAAAACGTTTTGTAGTAGAACACAAATGACTTATCAAATGCCTTTATGTCTGTCCTCATCAAAATTTGAATTAATACCCATGAATTCTGGGGATACACAACACCTGAGTATTCAGTCCATGGAAAGTTATCAGAAAAGGTGGACAGAAACAACTTTGGTATAGTTGTCCTTGAAATTAGGGGTGTTTACAAAAACCGATTTATCTATAATATTTGTACTATCTAACCCGGTATAATTTGTTAAAGTCAAGTAATATAAATGTTAGAAATGATAATGGGTCAAAAAATCTAACAAATGGATATCATGAGCGGAGCGCAAGTTGGGATTTTTTAAATCACTTAACCTAACCCAACCAGTATAATTCAATTTAAGTGAGTTCGGTTTGTGGCATAAATAATATTTTTTCCTTCTCTCTCTTTATTTTTTTCTTTTTAGCCTTCACACCCACAACCGCTTCTCATTTTTCTACGTGATGTTCGGCATGCTTGATAACGATGAACTAGACATGGCAATTTTATTTTTTGAAGTTGCTGGGTGCACCTTTGAATAGTATAAAAATCAATTTTTGTCATATTCAAAGTTGTTCTAATAAAAAAATTATCCCATCAAAAGAGATAGGATAAGTTTGTCTAACTTTTTGCATAAAAGTTAAATTGATTTAACTGAATGAATCTAAAAATAAAAATAATAATTATTATAGTTTTAAAACTCAACTTAGAAGCTAACTTGAACACGATATAAGCTATAAGTCGGGTTGACAATTGACCTACATTAACATAAAAGGAAAAGTTTTAAAACCCAACTCTAAGGCTAACTCGGGATCAAGCCTAGGTCAAGGGTCGGATTGATGAATAAAAATAATTATTATTATAATTTTAAAACCCGATAAAAAGGTTGATGCGAGACTAGTCTCAGGTCATATATCGGTTTGATTATTGAGCCAGGTTAATATAAGGATAAAAATATTTATTATCATAGTTTTAAAACTCAACTCGAGGATTGACTTGGGGTCGATCATGAGTAAGGTTGACGATTAACCTAAGTCAAAGTAATAATAAAAATAATTATTATAATAGTTTTAAAACCCGATAAAAGGGTTGATATGAGTCCAATCTCAGGTCATAAGCGGTTTGACCATTTAGCCGGGTCAACATAAAAATAAAAATAGTTATTATTATAGTTTTGATACTCGACTCGGTAATTAATTTGGGATTAATCATGAGTAAGGTTTACGATTGACCTAAGTTAAAGTAATAATAAAAAAAATATTTATCATAGTTTTAAAATCCTATTTGAGGGTCAACTCGTGCTCAGGCTCGCGTCATGGGTCAAGTTGACCATTAACCTGGGTCAGGTTGACCATTAACCTAGGTTAATGTAAGAATAAAAATGATTATTATTATAGTTTTAAAACTCATAAAGAGATCGACCTAAGACAAGCACGAGTCATGAGTCAGGTTGACTATTGACTCGAGTTAATATTAGGATAAAAGTGATTATTATCATAATTCTAAAACTTAACTCGGGGGTTGACCTGGGATCGATCATGAGTTAGATTAACAATTAACCTAAGTTAATATAAGGATAAAAACTATTATTATCATAGTTTTAAAACTTGATTCAAGGTTGATCCAAGACTAGACCCAAGACATGGATTAAGTTTGACCATTAACCTGAGTCAATATAAAAATAAAGTAATTATTATCATAATTTTAAAACTCGACTCCGGGTCGATTTGAGGCCAGGCTCAGGTCAGGTTGACCATTGAGTCAGATCCATATAAAGATAAAAATTATCATTATTAAAGTTTTATAACTTGAATTGGATGTTGACCAAGAATTAGGCCTAGGTCACAGGTTAGATTGACCATTGATCAAGGTAAAAATAGGTATAAAAATAATTATTATCGTAGTTTTAAAATCCTATTCGAGAGTTGATCTAAGTTTAGACTTAGGTCATAGGTTAGGTTGACCATTGACCTAGATCGATGTAAGGATAAAAGTGGTTATTATCATATTCTTAAAACTAAACTAAAGGGTCAATCCAAGGCAAGACCTAAGTCATGGGTTGAGATAGTCAACTCAGGTTAACTCAAGGCAATATAAGAATAAAAATAATTATTTTCATAGTTGAGAGGGTCAACCCAGGTTGATCTAGGTCAAAATAAGGATAAATATGGTTATTATCATTGTTTAAAAATCTAATTTAAGGATTAACTTGGGCAAGGTCTAGGTTATAGGTAGGGAGGGTCAACCCGAGTTGATGTAAGTTAATTTTATAGATAAAAATGGTTATATATTATCATAATTCTAAAATTTAACTCTAGAGTCAACCCAGGAAAAAGCTTGAATAAGGAGTTGTGAAGGTAAACTCAAGTTAACCTAAATTTTTAAAAAAAAATCAACTTTGTTTTGATCAATTTTTTTTAAATAATCAATAGATTTTTTACTTGTATTTTATTAAGGGTCGATTTGGTTAAGTCAAATCAATCCTTTCTTTATTTAGTATTAAAAATCAAATCAATCTAGACCACATGTTAGTCAAGTTCCATTTAATGTCTACCAAACACAAAATACAATAAATTGTTCAATCCAGTCTAAAACACATCAAACATAAGACAAGATAATTATTTATCTAGTCTAGTCTTATCTAGTTAAGTTGAATCAATATTTTTCAACACACCAAACAATAACTTAATCTTTTTCCTTTCTCTTTATTTGCTAACTTTCTCAAAAATTAGTGTTGTTACTTTTAAAGTTTGATATGATAAAATGATGGTGCATTTTACAATTCCAATCTTTTCCATTTGGTAACCAAAAGACCATGAGAAAACAATTGGAAATTTTAAAAATTCATATTAAACTTTTATTTTCTTAGTTAAATTACAAACCTCAAAGAATTTTATAGTGTCTTCCTTTTCGTTTGTCTTTTTATGTTATATTACATACTGACTATTTGATAAAGTATTTTACTATAATTTTTATTTTGTTTCGCTTTATATAGAAATTGTAATATTTTTTATGTTTTTCTAATATATACATTTTAGAAATCTTATCTAGTTTCAACTATTGTAACTTGATATTTTATTTATCATCGTCAAAGAATAAGAGAATTAATATATCCACTCATGGATATCTATAACATTCATAAAAATTTTACCCCAACTTAAAATAAAATAAATTTATATTTTATAAAATATTAAAAATTAGGTTAGATATAATTATAAATCAAAATCTCAAGTGGCAGAAAGAGCAGTGAGATGATAGCTGGTCTTAGTGCTGAATACCCCTTTAAAAAGGTTAAAAGCTTAATAAGAGTGTGTTTGAGAGTATAATTATTAAGGGTTATTATTTTCGATGCGGTTCAGTTTTTACCTTTAAAAAACAACCAAAACAACTAAATCAAAAGGAAAAAAAATCCAAACCAAACCAAAACCAATCCAAACTAACCGGTTTGGGTTCGGTTCTGTTTTTTAGGTCCAAATCTGGAAAAAATTATGATTATTTTTATGAAGCCGCTTTTACTTCTTTCTTTCATTCCCCTATTATCAGACTTAGTTTTTGGCTTTACAGGAACAACAAGATCATAACCTAGAGGAACTTCCTGAGTCTGCATTTTCTTTTCTCCACTATGTCGCATATTATAATAAAAGAAACTAATCCATATCAATCTTTCTTCATCCACATGCACACATTGCAGAAAATTTAAAAGAATGGAACTAAACCCACGATTCTTCATATCAAAGAAAGCATATTAGGCCCCTTTGGATTGGTAAACAGTGACTTTGTCTTAGGGGTATAACCAGCCCAAATCTAAATGGATTTTCTAAGGTTGCTGTTAGGTCGTCTGCTAGGAGTTACAATCCTTTCCCCTTCTTCTAGGGTTTTGCTTAAGTTTGCTATTTTTTTAGATGGGGGCGATTATGTCACCGTGGAGCGAATGAAAATTGAAAAGGTCGGAGGAGAGGGGGTGGTTGTGTGAAAAGAAAAGCAAATACATAGTCTACTAAGGTTGTTGAAAGGGAAAGTAATCGGAGGAGGCAGCCCGCGACTTGGATCACTTGATTTATTTATTTTTTTTCATTCCTAGACCAAACTAATTCGATTCTGGTTGGCTATTTTAAGCATATCAAAACTGGAAATCGAACCAAACCGGATATTTTTTTAAATATTTTAATTGATTTAATTAATTTTTTTTATTGGTTTAGTTTTTTCAAGTGATTTTTTCTGTTTTCTCGGTTAAATTAGTTTTTTGAGTTTTTTTGCTCACCCCGGTTAATTTTTAAAATATTTGTTATTTTCAAATATATTAAAATAATATTTTTACTTTTTAAAAATTATTTTTAATTTCAATATATTAAAATTAAAATGATGCAAAAATACTATAAAAATATTTCAAAATTTTTGAGAATGGGGTTCCGCATTCCCAAACGGTTATATATATATATATATATATATATATATATAGAAAAGGAGTGTATTTTCATAATGCAGTGCGCTGCATCCCAGCCGCTGTTAAAAGAAGTTTACATGACTCATGCATGCAGTTATAAGTGACAGGTTCCACCAGTGAATAACGTAGGCATGCAGGCTTTGTGAGGATGGCACAAACCTTGAATTGGTGGATGAAAACTTAGACCCCAAAGAATATAAAGCAGAAAATGCAAAGAAAATCATCGAGAATGCTTTAATATGCACCCAATCATCACCAGCTTTAAGGCCAACAATGTCCGAAATAGTTGTTTTGCTCAAAAGCTTGGGTTCACGGGAGCCCAGCACGCAGCCAACCAGACGATCCCTCGTTAAATCTGTTGAAAGGGTCCATGGGAACAGGTCCACTTCTACTGCTTCCTCCTGTACTTTCTCTGCGGTGTCTGCTCCTTGACGGATTGATTCATAAAATGTCAAGTCCAACTTTGGCTACAAGTCTTGAAGACAAGTAGTAAATAAGACCTGTGAATTTATGTCATCATATCACACCATGAGAGATTGGCACAGCCAAAAAACTGTTCAAAAGAAAGAGAACGCTATTCCTCCAACTTTCACTTGACATCTATTGTGAATAACGGGCCACAGAACTCATCTCCCTTTAAGAGCCCATTCGTTTACGCGGTCTGCTGCGTTTCAAATTGTGGATAAACAGCTAAAATGATTTTGAACCGCAGTTTAAAAGGCTGTGTTAACAAACAGGTCAATTATCTATCACAGCTTTATATGCGGGGTCTTCTGATTCAGTATCTCACACAATGTACCAAATCTAAAACCATAGGAAATTAACGAAGCGTTCTTCCTGAGCTTAAGTCAAAGACAAACAGATATTTAATTTGTAAGCAAAAAAAGTTCAGGAACAAAGAATCATACCATTGGAAAGCCATTAAAATGGTTAAATGTCAATGTCTGTCCTCACCAGGAGAGAGTCTAAAGCCACATGACTAGCTCGAATTACAATTTGTTTTAAGCCGTCGAAACCATGCGCCACCTTACTTTCAGCGTCAGTACTCAACTAAAAACCATCTAACTACTGAGTTCAGAAATTCACAGATAATTCATGAGGAACCAAAAATATAAATATTCCACTGAAAACTACTGCATGTCATGATATACATGAAAAGAAATGTTGATGGATAAAATTCCCCACAGATCGCATAAAAATGAATCAACCCATTCTGAACAAAACCATAACTTTCCCATCAAAATTTAACAAACTGGCCATGAAAACACAAACCCAGTTGCAATTTCAAAACGATATCAATGCATAACCTAATAACAAAAGAGAAAGTATAGTTATTAGGCAAGGAAGTTCTCTCTAACATGAGCATATATACATAGAGAAAGCTCTAATGGGCTCATTTTTTAACTATAAGAGCTCGTGTCATGGTGTTCCAAATGAAGATGGACTTGGTTTTGACGGCAAAGAAAGAGCAATTGAAATAACTTGAATGCTATCTTGAAAGTGCGGTTAAAAAAACACTAAATACGCTACCCAAATATTACGGCCACAAATTATGTATAATTTTTTTTTAATAATATTCATTGCAAAGTAAAGTGTCATTCCATCTCTTATCCAACCTAATCATAACAAAAAAGAAAACAAAGACGAAGGACTAAAATTATCTTGGATGAAAGTTAAAAGTTTTTTTTTACTGCAAGGTTAACATTCATTTTAACCCTCGTACCCCGATTCATTTTTTTTTTATTCTAAAGGTGATAAATTGCCTTTTACCATGCATAAAATGGGATAAAAAAAAGCTCATTATCCCGCAAGCTTTTGTGTTGAAAGGGGTTAGTTAATTTTTTTACGGTTTTAGTTCTTTAATTCACAGTGCCATTAAATCTAGAGCTATAGCATTTAGTATTGTGGATTTCACCTTTAGTTTTAGTTTATTTTGTTATTTGCAAGAGTGTAGTTGTTATATTTTATATTTAGATTGTAAATACTTTTTGAAAGATATTAAATATTCACACACATTCCACGTAATATATATGATCAAAATATATCAACTATTTTATTATAAAACTCGTATTATCAAACATCATAAAAAATTAAAACTTGAATTAAAAAAATATAAATTGCTAAGATAAGGTAAAAAAAAAAAATTGGATGACCTCTAATTTTAATATCCCATGTTTCCTATAATTACTTTATTCAATAATATAAATTGCAGGATATAAAAAATAGAGGCACACCTATACATCATGAGGTTAAATGAATCAAGATATGATCTTACAACTGAAAATGTCAAATTTAACCTTCTGAATTTTAACTTATTTGAAATTGGGTCCTTCTCTTAGATTTTATATGGTTTCATGCATAAATTAACGGATTTCTGCAAGTAAGAATCATGTGATTTGTGTATAAATTCATCTTATCAATAAACAATATTTTTGGAGTTTCTCTTTCTTAGGTTTTATAAAAAAAATATTTTTTGATTTTTCATGGACATTTTTTTTATCACTTTTAAAATTTATTTTTTACTTTCTTATGCTCAAAATTCAAGCTCATATACGAGTTGACAAAAAAAAATCAAGAATTGAGATCAATTTGTGCATAGGTCACCTGGCTTTTACAAGCAAAAATCCATTAATTAGCAGGCATAATCATATAAAATCTAATAGAATGATAAAACTTCACATGGACCAAAATTACATGAGGTTAATTACGTAGTTGAGGGATTAGTTTTTAAATAATTAAAAGTTCATAAGTTGTTGACTAATTGGTATACAGGTAAAAAAAATCCAAAAAACACTTAAAATGTAAACCCTTATATAAATATAAAATCGAAGGTAATGAGATCTTAGTGAATAATAAAAACTTATGATGAAAATAAATGAATAAATACTGGAAATAATAATAAATGTGGAGAGGATGATCTCCACATATAAATCTAAAGTTATTGTTAAATTTAAAATAAGAATTTTGAATTTTAGATTAAAATTCATAACATCAGTGAGACCAGTAATAAGTTTTGATGGATAAAAGAATAAGAAAAATGATCTCAATAAATTAGTATGGCAATAAAAAATAAATGATAAAAAAATGGTACAAAAGAAAAGGAAAGAGTGATAATGTATGCACTAGTTAAAAATCGATAACATTAGTGTGAAATTGTATTAAGTCTGTAAATGAAATAAATGATGAAAAAACAAAAAAACTATATCTAGAAGAAGGTGATGGTTATGAGGACTTTGTGAGATAACTGATATGATTTAAGTAAGGATTGAACAAAAAAAATAGATATTAACATAAAACCATCTACTAATTATTTTTTATGAGATCGCATATAATTTTTTATCTGACTGTTGAATTGAACAAAATTTTATAAGTTTTCTAATATATTTTTCTATCATAAGTAAGAAAATTTATATTCATTGAAATACTAAAATTTAAAAGAGCTATATGAATTTACTAGCAGCCAAGAGATAATACTTAAAACAAGTGGGAAAGGCACTGATTACTAGAAAAAACAAATGTCAACTCTATTTAAATAGAGGATGTGACAGTAATAAGTAAAGAAACCTTTATTTTTATCTCCACTTTTCTATCTTAACACCATGAGAGTGTGATCTTTTGATGGTGGAGGAATGAGTCAGTGATTAAACCATCCAAACACTTCAACATAAAGCTTAGGGAATCATCTAGAGATGGAGAGAGATAGAGTAACAATAAAAACATAAAGCTTAGGGAATCATCTAGAGATGGAGAGAGATAGAGTAACAATAAAGAGAGAATTGGAAGGAAAGTAAATATTTAAGGAGAGGATTTTGGCTTGGGTAGTGTTTTGGGCACAAAAAAAATAATAATAAAAGCTTATTAAGTCTACCTGATTTATTTTGATATTTATTTAATAAGTTTCCAATAACAAATCTTAAATTTTCAACATTAGGGTTCTCAAGTTAATTTGGGAAAAATATAAATTGAGGGTTAATTTATTTAGTTGAGTTGATGTAGCTTAGAAATATAATAAAACTATATGTAATTGAAGTGAAGAAATTATGACTGGCCACTTAGAGGAAGTAAAGAGAAATTGATAAAGGAATTGTTGTAATAATATGAAATTAATATGTTTTATGTCGTTTTAAGTAGAAATGAATTATTATAATTGATTTACATGATATATAATATTGAATTTGGGTCATGGAAGAATAATAGTCTTGTGCCATATATACATACATACATACATACATATATATATATATAACAAGTTATGAAAGAAAAGATGGTTGTGATTAGAGCAGACACGGGTATAAATAAAAAGATTTAAGTTCATTGATATTAATTACTTATGATTATGTTTAAATTTCATGTATTGGTGAAATGATAATGTTTGGAAATGATTTTGATTGATTATTCATATTAAATCAGAGTTTTTGACACTTTACAATTGAGATTCTTAGACAATTTATAAAAATTGTGAAATTGTTATAAATAAATATATTATCATGATATATTTAAAATTATAAAATATTATAATGGAATGAAAGAGAAAAACATAGTGTTTAAGAAGGGTATAAAGCCAACCAAATATTATTTGTTGATGGATAAAGTGGTCATGATTTTATTTATGTATGTATGGTGTTTAGGAAGGATTGGATATTGAAATAAATATACTTGAAAAATAAAAGAGGTAAGATAAAATTGGAGATATAATCAAAATTAGTCAAATGGTTAGTAAAAGAATTTTAAAAAACCTCCAACAAAATAACCTTAATAAACTGGTTAAATGTTATGGTTCTAAGAGTTCACATGTTAATGTTTTTTGAAGTGGGGCTTTTAGTAGGATATATGACTTTCATTTTAAGTTTAGAATTGATTAAATTTCTTTAATGATTTAAAAAATTTATGAAAAAAAAATTGGATGAAGGATTGGGGTTTCTTAAATTATAAGTGGACAACTATGCATGGAATTTAGGGATTTGTTTCCATTGTGATGATCAATTAAAGAGATGGTTTGTGTATTATATGTTTGGCATTAGAATTAACATGTTTAAGAAATATATTTGGGAAAATATAGAAAATTATGAGTTTTAACAAATTTTTAATTTGGCGGATTTAGAAAGATTTGAGAAATTAACTATTATTAATTAATTTAATTTGCTTTTCTGTAGATATACCATGGTAATTACAAATCTAATTGAGTTAAGTTAAATATATAAGTTAGAGAAACTGCATGCTAAGTTGATTGATTATGTTAAAGTTGAAATTGGTATGTATGGAATAAAGAAAATGTTTGGATATGAAAAATATTGTTTGTGTGGTCATGACTTCATGGAATGAGCTTGCTCTTATACTAGTAAGGATACCTCGTGTTAATATCAAAAGAGATATATGTGGTAGATATCTAACACATCACTCTTTTAATTTAAAGCATATTTATATTAATGTTTCATTTATTTGTGAAATTATATTTGAAAAAAATTACTTGATTTAAATTGAAAATTGAGTCCGAACAAAAATGTGATTTATGAATTGAAAGATAATAAAATATGATGGTTAAGTTGGATAAGGGCTTAATCCAAATAAATATCTAGATTGGTTATCTAAATGAAGATAAATATATTCTTTGTTGTTATGATTTATTTGAACATTTGGAAACTAAACCAATGATATTTGATTGTGTGCGTGTGTGTGATTGTTATGCCTTTGAAACAAGTCTAAATGTGAAATTTAAATTGACCATAATGACATGATTTATAACATGAACTTGAATTTGTCTACAATGAATGAATTTATTATATGACATGCCAAGGAGACATCATGACAAAGTTTAGAAAGGAAACAATAGTGAAAATTTAATAAGGAAAAGTTGAATTAATCATAACAACAAAAATTATTATACGAGCTTGAATTTGTATAAAATAACTAAATTTAATAAAGAAAAAATTGAGTGTTCCACGATAAAGAATTCAATAAAAAAAATTTAATTGTTACAATGACTGATCCAATATTCTAAATGTTAATCTAGTCATAACAGCTAGGGATGTTATATTTTTTTTTTAAAAAAAATTAAATAATTAAAAAAACATTGGAAATCGCTGATAATTTAAATAAGCCATATATGAATTCAAGGAATATTTAAGATTTTAAAATAATACAAATGAGCTATACTGTGTAGGATTGATATTTGGGACTGAAGATTTTTATTGGTAAGCAGTGAATAAGACAATGAAAATTAAAATGAATGAATAAAAGTTTAGTTGTTAAAAAATATATAATGGAATAAGTGTTAAAAGAAATAAATGTAGTTGGTGAACTAAAATTGAAGTAAAGTATAATTCAAGTTATAAAAGGAGATGAATGAACCTATAAATAGGTTACGGTAAGAGTTGCAAACTCTAAATAGAATAGATATAATAAAATTTGATTACTGAATAATTTAACGAAGTCCAAATAAAGAATGGTTGAGATGTGATAATTGAAAGAAATAAATGTAGTTGCTGAACGAGATAGAATATAATTTAATGTATAAAATGGGATCAATAACCTATAAATAAATTAAAGTAAGAGTTATAAACATTGAATATGATGGATGTATATAAAAAGATTTGGTTATTAAATAGTATAATGAAATTTAAATTGATTTGAATTATGAATAAATAATAGTTGAGATGATTTTATAAAAAAAGGTTAAATCAAAATTATGAATGATTCAACTAATTTAAAATATAAATGATGAATATTTTGAGAAGGGTGGAGTTAGATTTTTTATTAAAGAGTATTGTGAATAAGATGATGATAGGATAATGATTATATATATACATGGTGTTTATTTACGTGGTTGCGGCTGTGTTTTTATTAAAATATAGTTTGTAATCGTGTGATAAAGAAAAAAATTGATTTATTGTATATGGATTCCATACAATTTTTACGGTTGAAACATAATTAATAAAAAACAAAAAAATACTATTTTTCATTCACTTTCTGTTAATTGTACTATTTTTACGGTTGAAACATAATTAATAAAAAACAAAATACTGTTCATACATGTGTTTTTTTAGTATTCATTTAATTTTATTAAAAAAATTTAAAGTTTTAATTTTATTAATATTTTTAAATTTTATTAATATTAAAAAAAACTAATTTAAAGTGAATTAAATTTATTTGCATTGTGATATGAACAATATTTAAAAAAAAATTAATATAGAGTAAATTAAATTTACTCGCACTATAATATTAATTTTATACTTGATAATATTTTATCTAATTTTATTACACGCTTAAAAAATTATAAAAACTGTAATTCTTATCGAATAAATTTTTTACGTAATGTAATTATAAATAGTTTAATAAAATAAAAAAANAAAATATTTTATATAAAATATTATTTATTTCATGATATAATAGGAGTAATTAATTATAGAATAGTTAAATTTAAAATCATCAATATTAATATATATTTTTAAAAATTATTTTATAACTTCAATTTCAAAAACTTTTTTAATCAAACACTTTAAACAATTTTTTCTTTAATTTTAATTTTAATTTTAACCAAATATTTATTTTTTCAAATCAATCCCAACTAAAAATATTTTTTTTCAAATTATAATTATAATATCTATCGAAACACCTAACACACTTATAAGCTTAAAGGAATTGATGGCCCCGTACAAACAAGGGAGCATGTGGTTTAATTCGATGCAAAGCAAAGAACCTAACCGGGGCGGGCCTTGACATACTGCAAATCCTTTTGAAAGAGAGAGGTGCCTTCAGGAATGCAGATACAGGCCGTATATGGCTATCGTCAACTCGTACCGTAAGGTGTTAGAGTTAAGTCCGGCAACGAGCGCAACCCTTGTATTCAGCTACCACCGTTAAGTTTGGAACCCTAAATAAACTGTCAGTGATAAGCTGGAAGAAAGTGAGGATAACGTCTTTTAATATATATATTGTAAATAAGCAATTCAGCACATTACTCATACATAATAAGGTGAGTTTCGCTAATTTTTTTTAAATGGTTAGTTTCTGAACATTTCTTGCAAGGAAGATTGGTTGATAACTCAAAGAGATGACTCCTTTTTTTTTAAAAAAAAAAACCATGAAGTCAAAGTGTTATTAAGATATCAAAATTATATGAGTTAAAACATGATTTTTTTAAATTATGAAGGTAAATTATTGTGGAGGTATAAAATACAATTTTCCAAATTATAAAAACAAAGCGTAATTCGCATCAAATTGCGGTACGTTAAAAGTAACTTCCTCTCGAAATAAAAATGAAAGAAAAGAAAAGGGGAGAAGGGTAATACAGTAATTATACATTGGAGTGCACAGGAAAACCCTTGTCAGCTTGATCAAGCTAACCCCTGTTTCTCCCTGGCTTCGCTTTTAATTTGAAGCTCTGCTCACTGCTACTGCTCATCCCATCTGCCTTTCGCTTTTATCTCTTCAAGAAAATTAATATAACAAGGTACTGCTCGCTACTGTTACTTAACTTCTAATTTCATTACAAGTTCGCTTCTTTGTTTCATTTCTTTTGATGAGAAACTAGGGTTTAATCGTAAATGCATGTAGGGTTTTGTCAAAGACTCTAACTATGTTGTGAAGTACATACAGATGAATAGAGAGAAACTCATGAAGATGGCTGGTTCTGTTCGAACTGGTGGCAAGGGAACCATGAGAAGGTACTATATGACTGTAGAAATCTAAAGATTCCATCTTTTTTGTGTTTTTGAAGCTCTGAGGTTGAGGGGGTTTGGCTGACTTGTGACAGTATTGTATTCTGATTTGCTTAATGGCTTTATTTTGTGGTTTTGAAATCTTGGATGATTTTTTTTTTTACTCTTTCGTGTAGAAAGAAGAAGGCAGTGCACAAGTCATCAACAACTGATGACAAGAAGTTGCAAAGCACCTTGAAGAGAATTGGGGTTAATACAATTCCAGCTATTGAAGAAGTGAACATCTTTAAGGATGATTTGGTTATTCAGTTTGTTAACCCTAAAGTCCAAGCCTCTATTGTTGCCAACACATGGGTTATTGCAGGCACTCCTCAAACCAGAAGTAAGTTTTTAACCTGGAGGTGTTGTTTGTTGATTATTTCAACTTGCTTGGCAGCTGTTTTGCTAATAATTCATGCATTGCTTTGGTTCAATAGCAGTTGTACCAGCTGATTCAAACTGGGGTTCTGTTTAGAATCTGATTCTAGTTTTAGTGAAATGAAATGTTGTTGTTTCTTCAGATATGGTCGATTTGATTTAGGTGTCTAACCTTGATGTGATTTTCCCATCTTTTGTCAATGTTTAATTTGATAAAGTTTTATATACATGTGTGAGTGAGTGCGTTAGTGAGATGGACAAGGACTCATACAAATTGAATCTGTTGTGTCTGCAGAACTACAAGATATTCTTCCAGGGATTATCAGCCAACTTGGTATGTAATTTTACATGTAGTATCTGTTTTGCATCCAATACCATTCTCTTGCTTTTGTACTTTAAAAGTGGGAATCAAGAAGTTTGTTGTGTATAGTACCAATGTTGTCGAGAGATGCTAAGGCTGTCACGTAGGCACTCCAGGCAAGGCAAGGAGGGGCCGCAGCTCCTTTATTAGCCTCGGGTGATGAATTTCAATGAAGCCCTGCCTAGACGAGTGCCTTGTGAGTTGGTTCAAGGCGTTAAAGTTAGCACCTGCTTGAAGTACTTTTTCTGTTGTATTTTATGTCTTGAACTATCTGTCTAGTTTTTATTTCACCACAAGAAACAACTTTGGGGTATTTTTGTAAAAAAGAAAGATTAGGGTAAAAAGGAAAAAAAATGATTAAAGAAGGGAGGCAATCTTAGAAGAGAAACACCAGCTACACTTTCTTTTTTCAACATCTAGTGCTAGAACTACACATAAAGAGAGATCAAGTTCTATTTCTAAACAAGTGCAGTTTTGAGAGTTGAGGATTTGGATTATAATCATGAAATGGAGGATGAGGATTCAAGTGAAGTAGAGGAAAGCATGGATGGAGATGTTTTTGAAGATTAATGAATAATGATGATGATATTTAAGTTTGCTTTATAATTTATTTGTCTACTTACTACTTTAAATTATCTTATTTTGTTTTAAGGGTGAAAAATATAACTTTATATGACTATGTTATGGTATTATATTTTGCCACACCCTGTGTTGCATATATGGCTCCTTCGAGGGTCTTTTGATTTTCTAATGATCTAATCTTAATTGGGAGGATATATATTTTAGATTTATATAATATAATGTTATATATATATATATTAATTTATAGCATATTGCATTGGTTCATTCGGGCATGCGCCTAGTGCCTCATGCATTTTATACAGGCTTGGCGCCTTTGAGCGCCTATAGCCTTTGACAACACTGCATGGTACTCATGTTTAAGTGTGGGATTTATGTTGACCCTGCAAAGCTGTTGTGTTTCCCTCCTTTTATTATTCTTTGTGTGCATAGCTTTTTCTAGCATCAGGTTTTTTTAGCTGCAAACACCTGATGAATTCAATTTGGTTAGCACTGCATTCTTTTTCTTCTTATTTTTATAGTTAAATAGGTGCAAAAATATTTGGATGAATAACTCCATTGCATTTTATTTTTGCATATTTTATTGTCGTTTCAGTTTTTTTCAATCTCTATGCTGGCATTGGCTATGCTGAAAGTAGAAACATACATAGACTAAAATCCAAGCCCTTATAACTGTTGTGAGATTGTAAAACCTTCAGATTCCCTTCTCAAGCTTTCATTAAAATCCGTTGACCTTAAATGCTATGAAAATCTCCCTAATGGTGAAGTTTTTTTAACTTGATGCAACATTTGTGAATAGGTGACAAAGACTTGAAGTTCAAGTAGAGTTTAGACATGTGAGGCATTTGTTCAAAATGAGTTAACCTAGCTCTAGTCTAATCTTGTTTTCTAGAAGCAAACATTTTTCACCTACATTGAATGAGTGCATTTCATTAAAGTGCCTCCTGTTCAGTATTGATAAACCCCTGGAGAGGATATATTCTTTTTTAAAAAAATCTTAATTAAGCTAAACAGCCTGGCTCTGTCTTGAGCATTAATTTCAAGTTTCTATCTGCTCAATATCACAAGCATGTGATACAATCAACACCTAATGTTTTTCATCTGCCCTCAACTGGAGATTTTGGGAATGGTGGTTAGAAAAAGACTTGTCCTCATTTGTAGAGCTGGGCACATGAGCACACGTGTAGTTGTGTGTGCTGGTGGCTGCATACCCTTTTCTTTCACTTGTGCGGTGTAAGCTTGTTATCTGGTTATTCTTCTTGAAATCTATTTAATCAAATCAAGGCATTTTTCCCTGCACTCATTATTAAAAAGAAAGAAAGAAATTGAAGTTAAATAATGTGTGCTAGGAAATACATTTAGGTGGTGTTAGCGAGTATGGTAACAATTGCTTTTGTTTATAAATGCATTAAAATAATGGCTTTGTATATTTTTTTTAAATTTATTTTTAATTTCAGCACGTCAAAACTATTGGAAAATATATATAAAAAAATTTAAGGAAAAAAAAATGAATGTCGGCCATTTTTTATTTGAACCACAATCCCAAACAGGAGCATGATCTACCTTTGCCTCATTATCAACAAAATTGAAACTGATCGCCAATTTCTCTAGTTTGTGTGTCGTGTCATTGATATTTTGCGACTGCAATTTTCAGGGCCAGATAACTTGGACAACTTTAGGAAGTTGGCGGAGCAGTTTCAAAAGGAGGTGCCATCTGGTGAGGCAGGAGCAGCACAAGAAGACGACGACGATGTTCCAGAGCTTGTGGGCGGTGAGACTTTTGAAGCTGCTGCAGAAGAGGGTCAGAAGTAGCATTGCTTTAAGTGGTATTTTTAATTTCTTTGTACTGGATTGACTTCTACCCGGGCTTCTACATATCCCAGCTTTTACCCAAGGGTTGCTCCTTCCCTGTTGGTAATTTTACAGTTTTGTAGCGTTTCATGAACAGCTTCTTGCGACAAACAGGAAAACATGTTATGAAACCGGATGATGCTGATGTCTGAGATCTATTTCGAGAAATTTCAATCTTTGGTTCATGTTATGCTTGGTCACTATTCCAATTTAACAGGATTCCCATATCTGACATCTTCAATTCCAAGAGTGTTTTGGCCGAAGCAGTCCTTCTTGTGACCAAGGAGACTGAAGGTGGGGAGGGGATGCCCATACTGCTACGTGCACAAGCTGATTCAATAAAAGCGAATAGAATAAGTGCTGTTGTAACTTTCATAATGGGTAGATAATTAACATGTTGGGGCCCTCTCTATTTTTAGCAGAGTTCTCAATGAACAAAGGATAAACATAGGATCTGAGAAGTGATGTGCAACCTGATTGACTCACGTGGGTTGATCTAGGCACTAGGAGGTGAAGTGTCTGAGATCTATGTCATCGCCAAAGGGCCCCAGGTATGGATGTCATAGCGATTGTTAAAAGATTCGCACAGGTTTGAAAAATCACAGGCAACGAAGATGTCCCCGCACCCGCACACAGCCAAGAGCAAAACGTTATCCTTCTATGACATTATTACAACAACTAAAATTCATCGACTTTTTATTCTAGTTTACGATTCATTATGAATTTTAGCAGTGTTTTTTTTTAATAATTTTTATTTGAATTTTTATTTTGCATGATTTAATCCTTTTGAACTCAAATTTAACTTTAATAGTATAATTTTTTAGGAGGGAGGATTAAATTAAAAATTTAGAGACTAAAGTAAAACACTCATATAAATACGAGGTGGGTTAAAAGTTTTGTTGAAACATTTATTTTATTTCCTTGTATTTTTTAGATGTTAGGTGATCAATTTCTAGAATTTTTAAGGCAATATATTTTGATACATGATTTTTTTTTCTTTTTTTTTTTCATTTCTTTTCTATTGAGGGAGGAGAGAGGGAGTCATTAGATTCAGATTTAAAAAGAGAAAGTGATTGTTAAGAAAGATTTTAAATGCTAAAACAGTGGATTTTTATACTAAGAGATTATATATGATTAGAGGAGTTATATTTAGATTTTATTTTTTGTTATCTTGAAAATATCTATAACAACAAATCTGAACTCGGAAAAAAATTTTGTTTCAAGTTTTGGGCAATTTGTTGGCTTTTTGGTGGTTATAGATTGATTTAAAAAGATCTTTATAGTGTTTTTAAAGTGTTTTAGGTAAAAAATAGATTGAAAATAGAATTTTTAAGTGAAAAAATAAAGGATCAGCCTACACGCAAGGCATTGCTTTATTAGTTCAGGCCTAGCAGCACCTAGCGTGGTTCCTTTTTATTTTTATTTTTTTATAAAATAATGTATTATTTGTGTTTATTTCTTCAAATAAATTTTGGTTTATCATTTAATTAGATTGTGATTATTTTTAAATGATCTTGGATGTGTTTAATTTTTAGAAAGGTAGGTATGATTCATCTGTCATTTTTTCTTAATTATATATCGATTAATTTTTTTAATTTTTATTTTTTTATAAGATTTTTTACATATGCAGCGTTGCATTGTTTTTTTAATTATTGTTTAATAAATTCTATGCGTGTGTCGGTTTCTATTGTAAATTTATTTTGATAAAGGTTTTTGTTAAACATAATTAAAAAAAATTACTCGTGTTGCGATATAGATATCTTGATCTTCATTTTTTGCTTAATGCATTGTTTGAGTTTTTTCAAATAAACTTGTGGTTTATGTTTTAATTAAATTGTGATTATTTTTAAATAATATGGGTTGTGTTTAATTTTTAAAGAGGTAGATATGATTCATTTATGATTTTTTTTTAATTTTATATAGATTAATTTTTTTATAAAATTTTTCATATGTGCAGCCTTGTATTGTTTCTTTTTAATTATTGTCCAATAAATTTTATTTATCATATGTAACCTTGTATTGTTTTTTTTTATATACTTATTGTTCAATAAATTTTATGTATGTGTTAATTTCTATTATAGTTTTTTTGTGTTTTTCTATTACAAGTTTATTTTGATTGAGAAACTCATGAAGCATAACCAGGTAAAATAAATACATGTGTTGTAATGTTAGCATGTTTATCTTTATTTTTCACTTGGTTTTCTTAATTTATTTTTGTTTATTTTTGATGATTTTTTTCATTACTTTTCACAAAGGTTATTTGGTTGTTTAATTAAATATGTGCATAACGTTTTTGATTTACATCTAAAAGCTGTTATATATATAGATGCAAAATTTGGTGGAGGAAACTATTTGGCCAATGTTTGCCAATAAAATTTAAAAGCTTTAGGTGCTATTACGTGGCTCTCTCTTCAAGAAAAATAAAATATCTTCTAACATAAGTATTTGAGTTAGATACTATATATTTGGTCCAAAAATATAGATAAATACATAAAATGTTTTTGCAAACACTTAAATAAGTTATTTGGTTCTTATAGTAATAAGAAGTGGATAAATATTTATTACTATATGCTTGCTAACAGTTATTGGGACTTCACTTCTCATCCAAAAGTTAAGCTTTTATATTCTTTTTGTTCATCATGTCATTTTTTGTTTTAAGTTGTTTAAAAAATGCTTATGTTAGATTAAAGTCTCTTTATATTTTACAATTTAATTTTTATATGAAATTCAAGACAATTTAATTTTTTTTGCATATTACTTATCTATTTCTTGAAAGTCAAATTATATACCTTTTAATGCTAGTAGCTCTTGATTGCTTGTTTAGAAAGCACTTTTTTTTTCTTTCAATTTTCTCATAATTAAAAGTAGCATGTTTTTTACGAAGTAGCTCGAGACTTATCTATTTCTTGAAAGTCAAATTATATACCTTTTAATACTAGTAGCTCTTGATTGCATGTTTAGAAAGCACTTTTTTTTTTCTTTTAATTGTCTCATAATTAAAAGTAGCATGTTTTTTACGAAGTAGCTCGAGACAACACGCTAGCAATCTATCTAGTATAAGCTACAATGTTGTTAATTATTATACTCATGACAACTATATTGTTCTTGCAAGTTGGCCTTAAAATCACATGAAGGATACACCAATTCCACTTCTTGGATGTGGAAAAATCGTTATATACATCTTTAAATTCATTGTAAATTGTAATAATATAAGGTCATGTTTTTCCTTTTACTTAAAATATCAATGAACTAATCTTGGTTGATAAAAAAAATATTTTCATGGGTCCCTTTATTATTCTAGTATTGTTTGAAAGTGTCTTAATCTTTTTATAATTTTTACACAATTAAATTACCTAGTTACCACTAAAAGCCAAAAAAAAAAAAACTTGTCTAGTGGATTTTTCAAATTTTCTTTTCACCAATGTAACTATTTTATTGCCCTTGCAACCATAAAAAAAATATCTTAGGCTTGGTTTTAGGGACATATTTAGCATTTTATTTTTTTCGCAATAATCATGTTGTCTAAGGGGAAATTTGTTAATTTAATAATAATAATAATAAAAAGCTATCAATGCATTCATGGAATGTACCCATCAGTAAGCCACCTCGTTATAATGTGTTCTAGTGCAAAACTTAACATTAAGAGATTTAAAAAGATTTTCAATGGATTTTTTAAAGACCTATAAACTAAGATGGACTTTAAAAATATATGAAATAATGAAGTATAAGCCTTTATTAATTTAATTTATTTTTTGGAAAAGCTTGTAAGTGAGCATTCATATATTACAAAAAGATTAGAATAAAAAGATT
Organism: Populus ilicifolia; assembly: GCA_015708895.1. Taxonomy (NCBI): domain Eukaryota; kingdom Viridiplantae; phylum Streptophyta; class Magnoliopsida; order Malpighiales; family Salicaceae; genus Populus; species Populus ilicifolia. The sequence continues at coordinate 546,011 of SRLM01000967.1, forward strand.
CAAATATATTAGTTTTGACCTTTCTCTACTGTGTTGATCATAATTAGAGCTACATGAGGAATTTTAATATGATTTTAGTTGCATTGAAAAGTAGATACTCATATCTTTTAGGTGATATATTAAAATCCTTCTATTCCATTAATATAAGAGAGAACCATACATTTGAAGTTGAACTTCAATTCTGTAAGCAGATTACGAAAATCACTTTACTCTTATTTAAATTAGTTGGACTGCTATTTTATTTATCTTTTAGTTATATTATTAGGTCTTTTAGAGATATTAAGGCTTTTATTTAAATTTGAGTTCATTGGATTATTATTATTTATTAGGTTTATCTATATTTATTACGGATATCTTATTAAACTTAGGATTCTTTCTAGTATAAATACTCTTTTGTAGAGACTTTTTGATAAGAAGACTGTTTTTAATAAATAAAACAATATTCTTGTAATCTTTTTATGAGATTGAGTGATTTCTACACTAAATTTTTTATTGAACTTGCAAACTATTCAAATAATTGATCAACTTCATTATAATTGTATACTACTTATTTACATCTCTCTATAGGTGTAAGTTAGGAATGATCATTACATATAATTTTAATTCTGCAATACAAGTTCTTATTGGTTCAAGTTGCAAACTATTCAAATCTAATTTTAGCGTATATTAGGTAGTGTTTATATCAGAGCTTGTATTATTATTAGGGTATATCCCTTTAATATTTAGTTTGTGTTGTTTCTTGATTTTTTTTTATTTCTAGTTTCGACTAGGGTCTTGTTTCTTAAAAAATTATTCTTCTCTTATTATTTTAAATTTTGCATCAAACCTTCTATTAAAACAAAAAAAAATCATCTTGCTTAGATTCTTGATTTTGTTGAACACTTCAAAGAAACGTTTTTTTGATCTTCATCTTCTATCTTTCTTCATTTTGACCTAGAGTAATAAAAACAAAAACAAAAATGAAATATTATTCTTGTTGGATTATGTAGATAAAAGAGAAAAGAGAAAAGATTGAAGAAAAATTACAAGAATTGATTGAATTGATAAGTTAAGGGACAACTAAATACAAGCTCTTAAATTTTAGGATTGAATGAAAGTTTCTTGAATAATTTTCTTGATTTTTTCAAACAGATAAATGTCAAATCTTAGTATTGTCAAATTAGATTCTTTTTTTTTTCTTGCGTCAACTTGTCTATTTTCATTAAAATTGGTTTAGTATAGATCTTTCTTGCTTTAATTTAACTGTTTTCTTTAAAAAATTTAAATTGAATTAATTTAACTATTTTCTTGAAATTTTTGAAGTTGAATCTTGACTTTTTGAATTAGTTAATTTTCTTTAAATCTTTAACATAAACTCCATTTCTTTTATTTTGTGTCTTTTTTTATCATTATATTTTGCATGAATTTACATTGTTATTCATAAATTTTTCCTCAAGTTTTTTTTATTAGTTTCGTATATTTCTTGATTCTTAAGTCTTTATTATTATAAAATCATTATGTTGTTTGATTTATTATTTAATAAGTTGTTAAGTTAACTTTAAGAACTTAAATAAAAGAACAGTCAAGTAAGGGCATAATAAAATTATTAGAAAAAAATTTGATTGAGTTGTAGGAAACACAAATAGAGAGATATTAAATTGAGTGTAAACATATAAGATTGTGTATGAGGAAGTTGTTCTTTGTGACTAACCTTTATTACAGGTACTCACAATATCATAAAAAAATATGACACAATCAAAGATTATGGATATTCTAGAAAGAGGAGATGTGTTGGAGGTAATAATTGGAAAGATGGACAAATTGAATAATGAAATGATTAATAGAAATGATATTCTTAATCGTAAGGGAAAGAAAGTTAAAAGATCTACTAGATAAGCACTTTCTCCTTCATATAAAAGTATAGCTAAAAACTCTATTGATGGTGTCATTGATCATGTAAAGAAGTCTTTCTTGCATACTCTAAAATCTCTTAAAAAAGACATAGCTAAGGAAAGAGTTTAGTGGTAGATTTTAGCCAAATAGAGATTTTAGCCAAGGGAGGAATACTATTGATCGTGATGGTTTAGATCATAATTTGGGTAGTGCAAAACTTAAAATTCCAGCATTTTTAGGAAAGAATGATTCAGAGGCTTATTTGAATTGAATAAGAAAGGTGAAATTTGTATTTAAGAAAAAAAAGGTAAGACCAGTTATAGTTGAATTCACTGATTATGTTATTATGTGGTGGAATCAACTTGTTATAGATAAGAGGTGTAATGAAAAAAGATTCATTGATACATAAAAGGAGATGAAAGCAATCAAGTTTGTCCTTAAACATTATATAGATAACTATATAATAAATTATAATCATTATCTCAAGGTTCTAAAAATTATTATGAGTATTTTAAGGAGAAGAAAATAACTATGATTAAAGTTAATGTTTATTGAGATACTTAAGCCGTAATGGCTAGATTTTTAAATTGTTTAAATAGAGATGTTGCTAATGTAGTTGAATTGCAATATTATTTAAAAATTAAAGATATAGTGCATATGGCTATAAAGGTGAAAAAAATAATTGAAAAAAAATGGTATTAGACTAGACAATTATTTGGCATCCTCTCAATGTTGGAAGTTGAATTTTAAAAGAGAAGGTAATGCACAAACAAAGCCAAAAGCAGTACCTAAAGTTACTGAACCTTATATATTAAAAAACAAGTTGCAACAATAAAGAAATAATTTTTAGTAAAAGCATAAATAAAAAATTAAGTGTTTTAAGTGTTAATAACTTGAGCATTATGTATTAGAGTGTCCAAATAAAATGATTATGATTTTGATATATGATGGAGAAATAGATTCACTTAATGATGAATATGAATGTGAAAGCATGTCGGCATTTAAAGATGCTAGGGATGTTGAATATGTTGTTAATGGTGAATCATTAGTTATAAGAAGATATTTGAATGTTCAAGTTCGTGAAGAAGATGTTGAGCAATAAAAAAAAGAATATCTTTTATACTAGATGCCATATCAAAAATAAGTTTTGTAATAGATTATTGATGATAGTAGTTATACTAATATTGCTAGCATAATTTTGGTTAGAAAGTTAAACCTGACTACTACAAATCTGACTACTATAAAATATGATACATCATATAAGTTTTAATGGTTGAATAATTATGAAGAAGTTAAGATGACTAAAGATGTTCGAATCTCATTCTCAATAAGGAGATATAAGAATGAGGTTTTGTGTGATGTTACTCATATGCATGTCGCACACTTATTATTGGAAAAACCTTGGAAATTTAAATAAGAAAAGCATGATGATTTTAAAATTAGCTATACATGAGAAAACGATGAGAAAATATACATGTTTGTGCCATTGTCATCGAAGACAAGTGTATGAAGTTCAGTTGAAGCTGAAGAAAGCATGAGAAACCGAGTAGGCCTTGTTAAAAAATAATGGTGAGAATGTGAGAGTAAGTGAAAATAAGGCGAATTATAAAAGTAAAAGACCAAAAGGTAAAGTTTTGGCCATGAAAGACAAATTTGAAGGCTTCAAATAAAATAAAAAAGACAGGTTAAGTGTGTAGAGAAAATGACTAGAGAGAAGAGGGAGGGAGGGGGAGGGAGAAGAAGAAGAAGAGTGTGTAGGAAAAACAAGACAACACCTTAATCCTTATGCAAAAAAAAGGTGATCTTACACATGCTTTTATATTTATATATATGTGTGCATATGATTTTGCTCTTATATAAGAAGACATGCTTTAACAATAACAAACTTGATTCATGTGTTTCTAGTTTTTGTGTTTCTTTGTTACATGAAATTGAAGATGTATTTCTCCATGGAATTCCAAGTGGATTGTCACTTATGAAGAAATAGAATATCATTTTGACATAGTCCTAGATTTAACCATTCCTAATAGACTAATCTATAGAAGTATTCTTGAGGAAATAAGAGAGCTTTAAAAGCAAGTGGAAGAGTTAATGTCAAAAAGTTACATTTGAGAGTTTATGAGTTCATGTATTGTTCATATCCTTTTAGTACCTAAAAAAGATGATATTTGGAGAATATGTATTAATTGTAGAGCAATCAATAATATGATGGTAAAGTATAGACATCACATCTCTGGATTGATAAAATACTTGATGAATTACATGGATCTTGTTTGTTTTTCAAAATTGATCTTAAAAGTGAATATCATCAAATTAGAATGAAAAAAAGATGATAAACAAAAAACTACTTTCAAAACTAAATATAATTTGTATGAATGGCTAATCATGTCTTTTGAACTTACTAATACTCCTAATATTTTTATAAGCTTAACTATATAGTGTATATTTATTGGTAGGTTGATAGCGGTTTATTTTGATGATATATTGATTTACATTAAAGGATTATATAAACATATAGATCATTTAATACATGCACTTGATGTGATTGTAAATAAAAGTTTGTATGTTAATATGAAGAAGTGTGACTTTTACATGGGAAATATTATTTTTCTTATAAAAATTTTTAGTATAAAAGGTATTGAGATTGATACTTCTAAGGTTAAGCTTATATATATATATAAAAAAAATCTTGCACCAAAGAAGGTAAGTTGGGTAATAAGTTTTAATGGATTTGTGAAAGATTTCATAAGTTTCAATTGCTCTATTAATTGAAATTATAAATAAGACAATAGGTTTTAAATGAAAAATTAAAGAAGAGAAAAAAATTTATTTGTTAAAAAAAAAGAAGCATAATTCCACCCTATCACTTGTTTTGCCTAACTTTACAAAAACTTTGATATTAAATGTGATGCTTTTGGGTATATGTATTGAACTATTTTAATATAGAATAAAAAGTTCACAATCTATAGTGAAAATTTTAATAGTGTAACTCTAAACCACCCAATATATAATAAAAAGTTGTATGCATTAATAAGGACTTTGCAACATTATATTTGTCTTAGAAAGTTTGCGCTTCATACTAATCATCAATATCTAAGACACCTAAAAAGTCAAGGTAAATTGAATAGTAAAAAACCAAGAAAATAAAATTTATTGAGACATTCTTGTATGTTGTCAAATACTAGTCTAGAAAGGAAAATATTGTTGCATATACGTTATTGTGACTGTATGTTATTTATAATACTTTGAATACTAGACTTTTAAATTTTGAGTATGTTAAAGAATTATGCCCTGATAACACTTAATTTAGTAAAATTTATTTTCAATGTGAACTTGAGGTAATCAATGGGTTTTTGGACATACTAGGTTTGTACTGAAAAATAAAAGATTATGTATGTCTAATTGTTCAATGTATGAATTACTTGTAAGGGAAGCTCATGATGGATTAATGGGTAGATACTTTTGGATTGCGAAGACTTAGAAGTTTTGCATAAATATTGTTATTGGCCTAACATGAAAATAGATTTGCAAAAAATTTATAATAAGTGCATAACATGTAAAGAAGATAAGTTTACATCATGCCTCATAAGTTGTATTCACTTCTGTATGTTTCTATGGAACCTTAAGTTGAAATTTTCAATAGATATTATTTTCGGTTTATCTAAGTCAAGAAAAGGAAAAGACTATTATTTTTATTGTAAATAGATTTTATAAGATAGTAAATTTTATATCTTGTCATAAATTTAATGATGCAATGAATATAGTGAATCTATAATTTAGGGAGGTCATTCAATTAAATGACATTCCAATGAGCATTATATATAATCAAGATGCTTAATTTTTTTAGCTATTTTTAAAAGGTTTTGTGAGGTAAGATAGAAACTAAAATTTTATTTTATATTCCTTGTTATCTAAAAATAGATAGTCGAATTGAAGTAATAAATAAGACTTTAACTCAATTATTAAAAGCTATCACTGGAAAAAATCTTAAAATTTAGAAAACTTATTCATTATTTATTGAATTTCCATAAAATCATTGTGCGTGTTCAACTACTAATTACTCGTCATGTAAGATTAGTTATGATTTTAATCCATTAAAAGCATTAGATTTGATTTCTTTACATGTTGATGAAATAATTAGTCTTGATAGTAATAAAAAAAGAGTGGTGATGAAAGACTTCCATGTAAAGATAGTGTAACAAAAAGAGAGAAAATAAAGATTAATATGCATTCAAAACTAATAAAGGATACAAATTAGTAAGGTTTGAACCAAAGGATTATATTTGGGTGCATATGAGAGAGAAAAGATTTCCTAAACAAATGAGATCAAAATTAATGCCATGAGGAGATGGTTATTTTTCATATAATAGAAAGGATTAATGACAATGTCTACAAAGTGGATGTACCAAGTATGGTATTAATGTTATATTCAATTTTGTTTATTTATTTGATATAGGTAATGATTTGAGAACAAACCCTTTTAAAGAGAAGGAATGATGCAATTCAAGCAACACTGAGAGATTCGTTAAAGGTTCTAATTGATACAATGACAAGACTTAGGGCTAAGAGGTTCAAAAAGGCTTTTAATGGATTTTTTTCAAGACATATAACCTAAGATAGATCTTGGGAGGTGTCTACATCATGTCTTTTTTAAGCAGTGCATGTGGTGGCTTATGACAAAAAAAAATAGTTTTTTTGGTGTTTTTCGATTCACAGCAGTGGTGCAAACCCTCCTAGATAGTTGTATATGGTGTCATTCCCAATGTTTTAGTAGCAATTCATTTTTTTCTTTGTTTTTCCCATCTTTTCTCTTTCTTCCTTAGTTTCTATGTTAGCCCTTATAATATTGCACAACAGCCCTTCAATTTGTTTTTCCTTACAAAATAGTCCTTGTTTTTTAAAATGTTATTTTTACTTGAATTGAAATTGTTCTTTGATTTCATCCTCCATTAATTTTTATTATTATTTTACATTTAGTCTTCATTCTTTTCATTGCTATCTATTTTATTTGGGATAGGTTTTTAATGTTTTTTTTACAATTTCATTCTCCTTCATTATATTTACATATCAAATTTTATGCTTATTTTTTTGTATTGCTATTTTTCAACCTTGACAAGTTTTTAAAACTGATTTTTTATTCTATCCGTCAACATTAAATCTAGCTTCTTGATTTACCTTAGATTAAGGATCTAACTTAACCTAGATTTAAGAAATTCACTCGAGTTCATCTGTATTTTTTTAAAACCTCATATTTTAAAATTTTACTCTTTGGCATTTGGTTTAATTGGGTATTGGGCTTTGGAAATATATATATATATATATATATATATATAAGTTAAATTAATTTCTCAATATATATTTAATATATATATATATATCTATTATGTCACCATATCCATTTATTTTAATATATTTTAAGGTTAGAAAAAATATATGACCCGCAACGTAGTGTGAGACAATAAATGATTTTTTTTCTTTTTTAAGATTTTATTTTATTTTATTTTTCAGCATTTTATTTATTTAAAGATCAGGATATGTTTTTATTTCTAGATTTTATATTATTTTTCACTAATTTTAAAAATGACTGAGATTAATTTGAGTCTTTTTATTTGTTATTCAATGTTAAACGTTTTTAATCATATAATTAAATTAGCTAAACTTAATGCATTTAAGAGTGACAATAGATACCCATGGGTTAGGTTTTTAAATATCTATACCCGAACCTAAACCTAAATTTATTACATGAACTCAATTGGGTACAAACCAAACCTAACCCGATCAAGTTTTGAGTATCTACTAGGTATTCTTGGAAACTCCAGTAATTTTTTGTAAAAAATATTTGAATGATCATTAAATAAATCAAGTGAAAATTCAAAGATTACAGCATGACTTGAAATTTGGATAGAAACTAAGCATAAAATATGCAAAATCATAGCAATTAGGCAAAGATTTAAAAGCACATAAGAAACTAACTTCGCTACAATGAGTCCATCCAAGCATAACCCATGTTGTTTGCATGCAAGTTGATGGCTTTTTTTCAAGAGGTGTATATATTTGAATAATAAAACATGTATTAATATCTATGTAATGTATTTGTGTTTTTAGCTAGGCATAATTAAATTTAAAAAATGAAGTTAATTACCTTCTTTAGGCAAATTTAATAGCTCTCGCCTCATCCATCTACTAGCTAAAGATTAGAGAAGAGACCAAAAGGAAGAAATAAAGAGAAAGGTAGTTTGAGGTTGGAGAGGGAAACCCTAATTTTTCTTTATATATATAGTTGTAATAAAGAGAAATGTAGTTTGAAGTTGGAGAGGGAAACCTAATTTTTCGTTATATATATAGTTGGGTACAACTGTAATTTTTTAAAACCTTAAGGTTATGTTTATGGTTTGAGTTAGGTTTGGGCAAGAAAATATACATACTTTATCTAAACCTGATTTTGAACTCCAAGTATTACCCAAACAGGTAAATAAAATTCCTATCAATTCAAGTTGGTAGCCATTAAGTTTGAGTAAAATTGTCATCCTTAAATGGATCCAATCAAGTCAATGATCTAAGTTTTATATTTTTCTTTCTTCTTTAAAAATACCGGTGCCACTTGAACATATTTTTTTTACGTTACAAATAATTTGATCTGGGTTGCAGTATAACATGAGCCACCGTTTTAGGTTTGCTCAATTTATTTTTTAATTGAATTTTTTTTTCATTTTAGGCCTAAAATATTTGGTTAATTAGAATTAGGTTTTCTAATTTATTTTGATTTATATTTCATAGTGTTATCATAAGCTCATGTCGTAGATCACTAGTTTTACGAGTTAAATATGTTTTGCTATGGTTGATCTAGTGTGTTATCATTTTAGTATTTTTTTAAAAAAGAATGTCAATCAATATATCACCATCTAAATATTTTAAAAGTTCTTTGCCAGTTATACATTGAAGTTTTGACTTCCTAGCATTTTATATATTTTTTTAAGGTTATAGAAAAATTCAAATAAAACTAGTACAGAAATTCATTCACTCCAAAACTATCTTAGAAATCAATTTCTTTTATGTTTTTGTATCTCTTCAACCAAATACATTTATATTTTTAAAATCCCACTTATATATTTATCATAGAATACTAACTAGATACAAAACAGTAATCAAACACAACCTAAAATATTAGGTTTGTCTTTTACATTTTGGGTTTGATATCAAGAAGTTTTTTAAAAATACTACTATGGAATCCAAGACTCGATGTCAATTGAAGGATATCAGGATATATTAAGTCCCTGACTACTAAGGCAAGAATAGGTAAAAAAAAACAACATATACTTGATTCTTCTTATTATAAATGTAGGGAAGTATCATTACATAAAATCTAAAACACGTAGTGTTCTAATGCATTGTTCGCTCTCTCATATTTTACTGTGGATCTACTATTCAAAAAAAATTCAAATTAGTACTCAAATATTTTTTTTATGTGATAGCATCTTCTTCAAATCCAAAGACAATTGAATCAAATTTATTGATTGAGGATAAAATTAAAAGACAAGGAACCAAAATAGAAAAGACACTACAAGTGGGTGATGATTTCAAAGTTCACCCATAGAGTTTAATTTAGTCTTAATACTTTAAAAACTATAGATATTTGGTACCTCAATATTTTTTTTCAATTCAATTTTGATATAAAAAAAATTTGTTATTTTTTAATCCCTGGTTTAAAAGAGAGAGAGAGAGAGAGAGGTCATCAAATTATGACCATAAAAAAAATTAATTTTTATGTTATTGGCACCAATTTATACTATCAAAACGACCAAGTTTTATGCCAGATGATTCAATTTAATAAGAAAAGTTAATATTGGGTGATTTTTTAAACCTTAAAAATGCCTAAAAACATATCTAAGTCCAGGAGTATTTTTTATTTCGGGTTGATTTACGTTTTGAGATGGTTTTTTGTAAGGGTAATCATTTTCGGTTTGGTTTGGTTTTTTTCAAATAACCAAACTAAAATTTAAACAAAAAAATAAATAAAATATAATTCAAATAGACCAGTTTTGGTTCAGTTTGATTTTTTAGGACAAAAACCAATTCAAACCGATTTGGCTCGGTTTTTTCTGGGTTTTTTTTATTTGGGTTTTATTTTGGTCTTGTCTGTTTCAAGCTTATAAAATTGAAACCAAACCTAACCAACTAGTTTTTTTTAATTTTAATTTTTATAATTAGTTTTTTTCACGATTTGATTTTTTTTAGTTATTATTTTTTTTTCTTAATTTAATCAGTTTTTTAGTTTTTTTGTTCACCACTAGTTTTTTAGGATTTTTTTAAGTCATAGATAATTTTAAAAACAGTTCCTATTATGTTTTCTATGTGTTATGGATTATAAAAACCTTCAACCTTGATTTTTTAGCCATTTAATAGCTGGAATTTGAAAAAAAATCAAATAATACATTGTTTATCTCAGCAGGACAATGTGTCAACTGAATTGTTTTTTAAAAAAATAGGATGTGCGATGTATAAAAAGATAACAATCCAAGTGCACGTGTCCTTATAAAACAGTCTAGGCAAGTTGGCTTGGCTTACCAGGCCAAGCAACACTTAGCCTTTTTCTTCTTTTTTTTCTAAATTATTTGTTTTTATTTTTTAATTATTATTTTATGTTTATTTTAAATATTTTTTACTTATATTTAAATTAATACTCTTCTCTCTTTTGTTTATAGAATCTCTTTTAAATGAAAAATATTTTTTAGTTTAATTTTTGAAGAGTTTTTTTATTTATCTATATTTTTTTTATCTTTAGTATAGATGAATTTTATTTTTTAAAATAAAAAATACTTATTTTAAGATAAATTTTCTAATATGTGCAATCTTGTATAGTTTTTTTTTTTCCTTTTATTCTACTCTATCAATTAAAGGTGTCTATTTCTATTATCATTTGATTAGATAAAAATATTATTTTAATAAAAAACTTAGTAAACATAATTGAATAAATATCTCATTTTACAAGAATAAATATTTTTATCTACATTTATCTCTTAATGTCTAATTTTTTTTAGTTATTATTTATAATTTTATTTATTTATTAACACATATAGTTCTTGATTTATATAATTATATATATACATAACTCTCTCTTTTTTCACTTGGATATTTTTTAACCATAAAAACACTTTGAGAAATCTCTATCGGATCAAGTAATTCACAGCGAGTCAGATAACCAGTAATAAACTATATCGAAGTCACAAATAAATGTTTTACGCGTACGAAGAGACCTATTTATTTTTTGGGGAGAAGCCGATGGTCGGGGTCCATGAAACAACTAGGAAGTGAACAGCCTGCATGAACTAAATTTCCAAGGCTTATTCATTGATGTAGATTCCGTCCATTTGATTGATTGATTGATTGATTCTTGCTTGAGCTAAATGATTCTGTCCATCCTAAATTCCTAATAACCAAAAACCTAACTTCAAGGATCTTGTTCAAGGAGATAGACTGGTTGCCGGAGTCGATGATCATGGTTATCTATCAAAACTGGGTGGCTCAGAGCTCCGGTAGCTGGTAAAGACAAAGGCGTTTACTGTGGCGTTACATTAGCAATTATAGAGTCATCAATGATCAGTGAGCCCACGAATCCACCAGCAACTCGTTCAAAAATATTGCTTGAACATATTCCCTTGAACACATGTATCAAAAGACATGGTCAGCAAGCATGATGTCCCTTTTCGATGTCACAATGTAACCTAGACTTTGGTATGCACTTGTCTGTCACACTTTTGAGTGAATAATAATCATAAAAATACCAAAAACAGAGTAATATTTTAATAGCATGGAAGGCATGATTGCTCATTCAAGTTTACATACCTGGACCATTCTGCCACATTCTAATTCTTTGGGCTCACTAATGAGAACTTAGATGTATCTAATCCATGATAGAAGTCAAATTCTTCAGAATAACTAGTTAGTCTAGGCAAAGTAATATATAATAACTTAGGAGACAAAGAAACCGGGAGAGGTGCACACGTTGGAGGAGATGGGATTTCATTCAAGTTTATCTCAACTCTAGGGATTTGATGAACCGAGTGGAAGGAAGAATGCCATGCAGCTCTAGATCACTCAGTTTTGGGGAGCCGGGGTCCTAAGCCACACCACCACTCATCCTGTGCACTGCATTTGGGCCAGAAGGTTCTACACCACCCTGCTCTCCCAATTTTAATACATCCTCCGGAGAGAGAATCTTGATATACCAAACATTGTTCACAAATAACCTGCAGGTGATGGTGACGATACAGTGTTAGGTTGAAAAAAGTGGCTAAATTATGGGGATTCTCCAAGAAGGGAAACTTGGTACTTACTCCCAGGGGTCATCTCCAAGGAGAAGTACATCATTCTCCCTGTCGACAAATACAAGCTGCCAGCCTGATCTATGAGGGTTTTCCAATTTCCCCTCAATTCCAAACATCTGAGCCAGTTCTCCTCGCAGCTCATGATAGCTGCTGAACCGAGAGATGTCCAATGAGCGCCCAACCGACCCTGATTTATAGACCTGGAACAAAAATAACAATAAATTACTCAGTACATCTGAACAAGCAGGAGTGGAGATAAGACAAGCAAATTACTGTTGGCTTATACCTTGACAAATGTTCCACTTGGGGTTGGTGGGTCCATTTGTCCTGCATTTGACAATAACTCGGAAGAGTCTTGCACACAACCATACAGAGAATTCTGAAACCCAGAATCCCCTAATGGCATTGAGGAGACATCAACATCAATTGATGAAGTAGAATATCTGGGCACCGTTGTAGGTAGTAAGAGTCCAGATGAATCAATATTTGCACCAAAAAGAGTCGGATTCTGAGCATCAGAACTACAATTTTCAGCTTCCATTGAGGGATCTTTCTCAGGGTATGTGCGTGGGAGTGAAATTGAATTAGCAAAAGCATTGACCTCTTGATGTGCATACTTTGGGACCCAGGACTGTTGGGGTAATTGTTCAGTTAGTGTAGATTGACCAGCTCTGGAGAAATCCAAAAGATTGACACTCCCTTCACTACACAGAGAACCCAGCATGTTTTGCATTGGGGTATTAGTTGCTGAGAACTTTGAGCTTGAGTCCATGTATTCTGTTTTTGAAAATGATGGAGAAGGCAAATTTGACTGTTGTCTCTGGAGTCGATCAGTTTGAATCTGAAGATCATGATAGATATGTTGGTGTTGCTGGATATGTTGGTGTTGCTGAGCCTGATCATCTGGCTGGCTGTTGAGTTGCTGCTGTAGGAGGTGACGGGGCAAACTTTCTGTTGAAATTTGGTTTTGCGCTTGCAGGATATTATGAGGGATGGATTGTTGAATTGCTTGCTGCTGCTGCTGCAGCTGCAGCAGTGGATTATGGCTGCTCGACTGTTGGAGGTATTGAAAAGGTTGCTGAAGCTGCATGAATTGTTGCCTCAAGGGATCTCCACTTCCCAGGTTTTGCATACCAGCAGCTAACATGGCCTGGTACCGCTGATTATGATCATTTCCCAGCATCATTGGATCTAGCCTCTGCTGCATCCAGGGGAGCATATTAGCTTGAAAATTCAGAGATGGAAGACCTGGTTCTCCACTTCCACCCCTTAGCCACATTAAGCCATTACTTGCTTCATCTCTGCTGTCTGAAAATGAAGAGGTTAACCAAAAAATGAAAATGAGACAGAGAGAGAACTGTCAACTTTAGACTTGCATGAGCAGAAAACTACAAGCAGTTGATTTTAGACCTAAACATGACCTTGGAGTCTCGGACTAGATTTCAGATCACTATGCTACATAAAAATCATCCAATACAAGCAGTTTCAGTTTTACTATTCCAATTAGAGTAGTTTATATGTTAATCTTGAGCATGTTATCCATGCATCGTATAAATTTAGGCTAGCTATGATTTAACATATGGAAAATGCAACAAGTTTAACACAAATGGGATACAATTCACATAACTGTGCTTTATATGTAGAAAACCGCATTCCTTGTCAAAGAGATTCAGCCTCCTAGCAAATTCATTTTCGATAAGCATTGAATTTCCATTCCATAAAGGATTTCTTTTAAAAGTTTTTAAAGTAGATCACTAGAACTCCCAAGGAAAACTTGTAAAGTCTCAAATTAGTATGCACATTACTTTTTCCCAAGCACTTCTCACTCAAGCAATGGAATGCATTTTCAGTTTTGGAAATACATATAGTACATTTGTGATCTGGGATGGCAAAACCACGGCAGGCAGCATGGAAGCCACATATTGGGTCGTCCATTTTGGCAATCCAGATCATACACTTGTGCTCTCAAAGATCCACCTATTGAGAATAATATTCAATTTACCAAGCTTTATTTTTATTTTTTTTAATCCATGAAGCAGAAGCCGTTTGTTTAGTTTTCCTTACTGTTTTTGGTCTTTCCTTCTGTTATTTGGATTCTCTATTAGTCATGTAACTACCGTACATCTCTTGTTCCACCAATTTTCTTCAAATTTTAGCCGTTATATTCCTTTCTTTTGCTGTTTTGATTTGTTTTATATTCCCATCCTACATCACTCCAACTGCCCAGCTATCATGCATAAGACAACCACTTAAACTCCCAGCTCCAACCATTGCAAGTCTCTTATATAATCTGCAGTTTGGCCAACACATGTAGATTTATGAGGGAAGGTATGATATTCATTTCTTTTCCTTGCATCTAATGCTTTTCTAAATGTCCTCTGCCCTAAGAGGCTAGTCAATCTTGTTCCCCTGTTATTCAATTATTACTTCACATCCATAAAAAGCAGACTTTGTTAAGTTCAGATCCTTGGTATAAACTAAAATCCAACTACCTTTGTTGGAAAAAACATAAAATAGGACCATAAAATAAAGAGAATGTACCAAGCACAGATGATGACCCATGTTGCCAAGGCCGTTTCAGTCGGAGGGGAAATAGTGATGGATACATGGGGAAAGTTGTTAAAGGCTCAATCTCCCATAATGACACCCTTGGCTGCCTCTCACCTGCTGTTGACTCATCCCAGCCAACCTACATTGTAAAGATATGAAGTTATAGAAATAAGCCCTAGGTAAAACAGCCGCAGGCTATGCCTTGTGCTATCTGGTTGGCAAAGTAGAATCACTTGGCCATCAAAAAGATACATACAGGTGTAAAACATGCGCATACATGTGAAGGAGAGGGCGTTCTCACCAAAGAACTTTTGATAATAGTTTGCTAGTCTTGCTCAAAGCAAGTAAACCTTTCTTTCGTTGGATAAAAGGCTCAGCAAATTACAATACTTGTGTATGCATAAAGATAGTCTACATCTGTACTTCCAACAGGACTGGTGAGTATTATATACTATTTTAAACCATAAAAGACAGATTGCTTTATTTGGAAGGTGCAGCATGCGCCTCCAGCAGATACCAAGTAACAAAACTCCACCCTACTGTCAGAAAAGCTAAGTATTGAATGGGACAATAAACTACATTGCATTATGTGTGCAGAACCAAATATGTAAAACCAGGCAATATAAATTGGTTATTTAAATTTCATTGAAAAAAGAGTAAAGACAGGTAAAAGGGCTCTCTCTATGTGTGTGTGTGATGTGTACAAACACCCAAAAGAGATACTACACCTGTCAAGCTGAAAATGAAGAGATGCATTGAGCAACTACATAACATTGTATGGAATAGAATGGCACAAACACGTCGTGTATTATGGATCCAGGGTCTAACACATTAAATATAATACCTTGACAGATCGCCAGTGCGAATTAGGCCAGCGAACAGGATCCAGATCACTTATGCCAGTTATCGTACCCATGTACCTGGATAAGACAAGCATTCCACATAAACATAGCTGCACACACGTACATGGCAGTTCGGCAGGATAAAATGAGTCATGTAGAAGCAGCAGTTCCTTGGCATCATCTTAATGTCGAGGGATACATGGCATGCATTATGACTGCTTTTGGTTGCCCACTATCAGAACCAAGAACTTGCTCGTCAATCCAAATCACACACAGAGCCAATTGTGTTGTGATGACCTAGCATTTCCAACAGTTTCAACATAGCAGACAATGACTTGTACATTGATACTCATAGATTTGTGGCTGCCATACCTTAAGATTCTAGTTGAGGCTCAAAAGGGATGATACTCGTGCATGCCATCTAACCCTCAGCATTATCACACAAGAATGCTACCTCTACATCATGAACATTTATGCTTCCCCAAGGGTTATGTTCAGCTGTAGCTAATTACCAAGCCGACAAAAGATATAATATGACAGTTATATGATTCAATACCATGGAATTGCAGAAGAATACATCAATCATGAGGGAGACTTCACAGAATATAACTAATTATGCGGGTTGAAAGACCTTGGCTGTAGAAAATAAATAACACTAAACTATCAACAACGATAATACCTACGGACACTTGATTCTTCAGTCTCAAAAAGCATCCGGAAGCGCATTCCAACTGAAATGCGTGTGTGAAATACTGCTTTAACGTATTTGGATAGAGGTATAACAAACTCAGATGGACTAGCCCTGCAAAAAGAATACATGTCAGATGACAACTTAAAGCAGAAATTGAAAAAAACTTGCAAACATGTTTGCACCTTGGGTTATAGAACACTGTAAAACAGCTATTAGTTGCAGCAGCATGAGCTGCTGCAGCAAGGAGACCAATGTGCATGCTGTCACTAGATAACACAGACGATGGCATTACAGTTTGTGGTCGAGTGGCCCGCCGAATTCCCAAAAGAAGTTGGTTTTTCTCATTCCTAATGGAAGGAAACAAGATTAGCAGTATTGACTGAAAATTTATGGAGAGAAAGAAAAATGATTACGTACCAGATAAAAAGAACAGAATCTCCAGCAACAAGTCTTTTAGCACTTACAAACACACTCCAACCCGTTGTAAGTAGATGCCGTTTGGGCTGTCCTGCAAGATGAGGAAGGAATTGAAACTGTAAGCCTGCACAAAAATCATTAGCAACATGATAGAAGAACATCCCATTCTACACTACAGCATCAACTCATGAGCAGTGGTTATACAGAGACAATGGGAGTACAAATGTTACCAGCAGCAAAGTGTAGCCTTCATGGATTTTTATAACTACTGTAGGGTGGGCTTGGCTTGTAAGCCATCACAACTTCAATAAAAAATACCGCCAGTTGGAGCAAAGCATTTCTCCATCTAAGAGATGATGTGCTTCAACTGGAGGTACTTTACACTGTAGCAGCGGTGGCTTACACCACTCTTCAAGATGCATACATGGATGATTTTAAACCTTGTTGGTTTCTAGAGAATGAATTATTGTATGTCGATTATCCTGACTACTTCTATACTTCATAATAATTACTTCCCCGGTATTGGGCTTATAATCCACACAAACACTTGAAGGTTCTTGGAGAATAAAGTCTAGTCTCCCGTTTTATAAGATGGAAAGAGTGTTTTATCATCATATTCA
Organism: Populus ilicifolia; assembly: GCA_015708895.1. Taxonomy (NCBI): domain Eukaryota; kingdom Viridiplantae; phylum Streptophyta; class Magnoliopsida; order Malpighiales; family Salicaceae; genus Populus; species Populus ilicifolia. The sequence goes on from SRLM01000967.1 coordinate 563,328, forward strand.
GCCAATGCATTTTCTGATGAGAATTCTTTAGCAAGCATTCAAGTATAACTTTTGAGTTTTCATGTTTTTGGTATCTTTGTAATACTTCTAAATTCTAATTTTATCCTTTTATTAATAACATTCCTCTCTTGAGACTTTTCTTCCTACTTTTACAAGGGGTTTTCCATATAAACTCTGTTTTTTCTCATTATTTATTGCATTTAAACCCTTTATAAATTTACCAATGTATGTGCCTTATGATCTTTCCCGTTAATAAATGCGCATAGAGGAACTTGTCATGGCCATTTATAAGCAAATTTCCACATAAATGGACAAATAGTTCATTAACTATAATCCTTATAGTTATCTTTAATTACTATTCCTAACCATAATTCTTTAACAATAATTTATCCATGTTTACATGGTATTTACTAAACATAATAGTAATGTAATTTTGTGTATTGATCATGCATAATTAGGGTCAATAAGTTTTTCTATGTGTGCTGATATAATTAACCCCATGTAAATATCCTTTGCACAAATACAACTGCCATCCTCTTTAGCTTTTAATTGCGAACTACTTTCATTGGAAAGCAATCCGCAATTAGGTACAACATTGTAACAGTTGTTAGATTACCAAGCTATGATGAAAAGTCAAACAAATTATATACTTAGTAGCGTTTAATTGGTTCCCATGTGCTAGGTATAGTTCCTAGTATTCAAGTAAAACTTGCATGAAAGGGGCAGAATAAATTACAGCCATGTACTCAACGATGACTGACTTGATTGAGCCCCAATATCATGCCTATCAATATGGCTAATGCATCAAAAAGGATGCTTCTATCATACCAACATACTCCAAATATATATAATCAGTTTTGCTTTTTGTTCATTTAGCATTTCTTTCACACATTAAGTAGAGCAACAAAAAAGGCTGGCCACCCATTTGAGTTATGGTGAGCATTCCACTAAACAGATATTCTAACACAATATCTGACCAATTCTTATTAATATTCCAACAACCTAATTAAGAAATCCTCAATGAGAGGGGGGGGGGATCTAGGCATCTCCTTCATAAATACACTAGCTAAGCTGCAGGATGGTCCAAATCTTAAGGGACAACTAACATCTGTGAACTTCAACTACATGAATAAGAGAAACCCACTCAATACAAATCATACATCAACAAAAGAATTTTTTTTATTATTAGAAGGTTGAGATGCATGCGATCAATTTCTTTTTCCCCACTAGAAATGATAAAACTAACATATTGCAAAGCTGATCAAGATTAGAATTAAATCTCAGGTGCTCAAGAGTAGCTCAGAAAAGTTTTCCAAAATGTTCATAATGGCTTCAGAGTCAATTGCATTGAAATGCAGAGTAAGACAGCGCACACTGCTACTAAACAAAGGTATTGTAATGGAAAAATGCAGATTGCCTATTTTATTCCAGTTGCGTTACAGGTTAAAGCATTGGTATTATTATTGAAAATGCCAGGTGGCACAAAGCATATAGCAATAAAGTATCATCATCCTCAAATCCAACCATTACATCCTAATACAATTACAAACTTATCAAATTAATGATAAAAAATTCCACAGCTTACCTCGGAAAATATGCCTGAACTTCCATTCAACATCATGGAGATCCCTGGCGATAAGTTCCTGAGCTGGAGGCTGCTGGGTGAAATCCTGCATGGCAAGTAAATAGGCATATTGAAAGTCATTAACATTGCATAAATATTAGAAGCAACAGAAGCCAAGAAAGAGACTACCAGTGGAGGAAAGACTTTCTCAGCAGCACGACGAGGAACAGAGAAGCCTCCATGTGTACTAGTATCACTTGCAGTCAATGTCTTGCAAAAATAATTTGTGGGCTGCTTGCTTGGCATTCCCAAGTCCATTGGAAGCAAAGTCTCCTTTTGTTCTTGCTATTCGTGCAATGATAACAAAAAGTGATTAGGCAACAACTAAATATACACAACCAACAATTATTCTCATGCCAAAAAGCAATTTGATAAACAAATGAACTTGATATTCGAAGTTTTTATAAGTTGTTACCAGTGTCAGAGGCTGTAATGTCATTTGGGCATAAACTTCATCCGTTTCAACATCTGCCTGAAATTATCATAACTGGATATTTAGAAAAACAAAAACCACTTCAAAGTAAGGAAAATGTAGGGAGATTTTACTGATTAAATTAAACAAATAGAACCCACATGCATGGTGACATTGTGGAGCTGGCATATCAACTGGGGAGGCAAACTGGGATAATTCGGGATGTGAGCATCAACTTCTTTGTTAGTAGTTGCAGCTACCTATAAAAAGTTCATTTCTTTTCAATCTCCACCAAAATGTGCATATATAACAAACAGCAAATAGACAAGCTTTACTTTTGGAACTAGAAATTAGAGTCATAATGAAGATAGACAACGAGAAAAAGAACACCTGCTCACTATGACCCTGAGGGAAGTAGACCACTCTGCTCCCCGCAGTTGGTAGGGACACCAGTGGCCCAGCACAAGCATGCCACAACTCTGAATTCAAACATTTCTTCTCCCCTATCACCCCACCATCACCATAATCATAATACACAAAACATGGTAAGCAAAACAATACCTTTACATTCAATCATAAATTTTCAAGGATAAACTTGAATACATTTAAAGTTCTAAGAAACTAAACAAGAACCTGAAAATGACATGCATAATATTGGTAAAATTAATAAGCAAAATGAAGATTGATAAGATATATATACCTTCTTGACCAGCTTGCTGACCACCCAACCCTGATGTTGAAAGCTTCATATCCCACTTTTTAAAAAAAAATTATTAGATAAATACACTTATTTATAACAAAATATAGTAATTAATACTGCTAAACACAGATAGTCTAACTAATTAATTACTATATAAAACCCTCACTGACAGCTACCATACTGATAATAATAATCATCTTCCAATCCAGCAAAAACACACCACCACTCCTCTTCTCACTCTCACTAACCCCACCTATCCTTTCTCTCATTTCTTCTCCTCCAAAACCCTAAACACCAAACCCCAAAAAAAGTAACAAAACCAACGCCTGATCCATTTAGATCTTCTCCTTCACTTTCTTGACAAAAAGATCAAAACTTTCATAGCATTTCAGCAATTTCATGACACAAATCAAGACCCTGGAAAGGAAAGAAACTTTCACTATCACCTCACTTCCAAGAAAATGAAAATGACCAAACCAAAGTGGGTTTCGGCTTTCAAGCTCAAATCTTTCACCCAAGTTACCCAACTTACAGTACTGTTTACAGGAGAGAAAAGAGAGAGAAAATGCAGTGAGTGAGGTCAGTGTCTTTTGCCTAATAAGGGGACCCGACAAAGCTGGACCTGAGGACAGTAGAGAGAGAAAGAGAGTGAGAATTGTAAGAGAAAGAGAGAGTGAGTTAGATCTTGACCGTTAATGTATCCGTACATGGAAGATCTAGGGCATTGATGTTTTTGTGTGAATGATATGACAGCAGGCATGTGCCACCATCCTTCAGTGGTCTTTGACAGAGGGTTGATTATTTAAAAAAAAAAAATTCTTTTTTGAATTCTTTCTAAAATAGATTAAATATTAAACAATCCATCCTATAGAGTGATATATGTAGAGTGGGGGAGAGGGACCCATCTCTCGTGCAATAATTCAATTTTTTTTTTTACTAGTTTTGGGTCAATGATTTTTACTTTTACAACCTTTTTTACCGTGATGAGAAATGCTAGGCATGGGCGATGTTTAGGGTTCCATCCATCACAAATTCTTTTTGCTATGTTTGATTATGCATGGCATGGCATTGCTACGTACAGTCTCCTGGACTGTCAAGATTGGTACCACTACGACTGTGTTTTGTATTTCTACATTTGTGGGCCAGCGTGGGATAATCTATGGTGGAGGAATTTTTAGGTAGGTAATTAGGGTTGGTTTTACCATGTTATGGTTTCCTATTGCTACGAGGATCGTTATTAAATTCCATCCCAGAAAACTTTGATTTGAAATCTAACCTTGATTGGGTTTTAATTCGAATAAAAATTAATATTTATGTTAAATATGATGCATTAGTAGGTTAGCATGCTAAACTCAATGAGGTTAATATTAATAAAAATATAAAAATTAAAATATCATGTTAACAAATAAATAATAAGCAGGTGACTCCTCCTCTTCGCTATTTTATGGGACTATTTTAACCATTATTTTGAGAATTTAATTTAAGTGTTTTTATTGCGGTAGTTTTTTATTTCTAAAGTGTTTTTTCTTTAAATACATCATGTCAATGTTTTTTAAGTTATTTCTAGTAGCGTTGATGTACTAATTTTAAAAATAAAAAATAATTTTAATGCATTTTTAATCAGAAAACAAGCTACGTAGATGTTTAAAATTGTAATAACTCATGTTTTTCATGTGTTTTCACCTAAAAAACAACGAATTGATGTATTTTTGTGTTCTTTGATAATTTAAAATTAAAAAAAAATATTTTAATATATTTTCAAATAAAAATCTCTTATAAAAAATACTCTTTATCATAATATTAAACGCATATTGCATTACAATACCAAGCACATGCTATGCAATATAAGTAGGGGTGAGGGGGGGTATGAACTTCATGACAATAGTATTCTCCTAGAGTTACAACTATGAATTGAATTAATGAAATAGTTGAATGCTTGATGATGGCTTTTCAGTCAAAGTTAACAAGAACAAGTAGTAATAGGGTGTTGAGGTTTGTTTAAGGGGAGGAAAATAGACACAGCTGTCCTTTTTTTTCATTCAAAAGTTTCATGTAGGGTTTTAGATTAGGGATTTTATCCATCCATTGCTGTTTATTTTATTGTTGATTTAATGTAACTCAATTAAAGTTTTTAGTTAATTAAATATAATAAAATATTAACTTAGTAAAATTTAATTGTTGTAATTAAATTTTTAATTATATAATTAACCTAAACAAGCCCAGTTTAAATTTCAGGATATCAGCATAAAAATATAACAAACAAAACCCTTTCATTTTAATAAAAATAATTAATTGATAACCCAAATTATTTTAACTCATTATCCAAATTAGGTTCGAGAAAGTGATAAAAGTCAATAAATGATTTTAACCAGAGTTTATGGCACTCAAGATAATAATTATTTTAACCTCTCTTTTTGTTTTTTTGTTACTATGAGAATCCAAACGGCATGGTTTATAGATGCATAATGGTGCTTGTTATTAAGTAATTTGTTTTTATATTTTAAAATAAATTAATTTTTTTATTTTTTATTTTAAATTAATATTTTTTATGTTTTTATATCATCTTGATATATTAATATTAAATATGTTTTTAAAAATAAAAAAATATTGTAATAAATTTTCAAATAATTTTTTTTTTTAAAAATAATCAAAATTATATACACAAACACATGAATTCATGGATACGGTCGATGGTTCATGGAAGTCAGTACGGAGGATTTTTGCAGAGTGTTAATATATTTAAAAATATATAGTAAAGTTTATCCGTGAAGTGTTTTAAATTTAAAAATATAAAATAATTAAAACACAATTACAGACGTCATCAAGGGAGATTCAAAGGGTGATTGCGCAAGCTGCCCCCTCCACACCCTGACCATCTCTAATCGTAGTGGACGGGAGAGGAATTGAAGGGGTTAAATAAAAAAAATGAAAAAGCTGCCCTCCATTGGATTGGCTGGGCCCTGAGGGGCCCACTCAAAAAAGGGTGGAGGGGACTGTTTGGCTGTAAGAATCTACCTACCTGCTTTCGCTTTCCCTGTCATGAAGTCACCCCAAATTATCAAAAACCACTAAAAATAACAGAGGAAGGAACGTCAGAGTTTTGCTCCATAATTAAAATAAATAAAAAAAGATTTTTAGGTGATATTTAAATGTAGTTAAGAGATAGAGGACAGTTAAAAGAAATGTTCATCTATACCAATCAAATATATTTATATTTTTTTATATCTTGTTTTTTGTATTTGAAACACAAAAACTTTAGTATTAGCCAGCAAAATTTAGATCTTTAGCTGGTTCGAAATGGGGTTGAAATCAAGTTTTTTAAAAATTTAATTTTTAAATTTTTTATATTAAAAATATTTTAAAAAAAAATTATTGTAATTTATTTCTAAATAAAAATTATTTTTATAAATAATTATTACTAGACTTCTAAACAATCCATAAAAAATAACAAGTGATTTTCTATTTTAATATTTTTTGATAATCTGAGATATTTTGATCAATTTATATATACAATAACTAATTTTTGAATTTATTAAATATCATATAAGCCTAATAAACAGGCAAGACATTATAAAAATAACAAATACATATATATATATATAAAATCGAATCCTAATAAAAAAAACAAAAAAACAAAGTCACTTTCCTCACTAAATCACAGCTTAAGTGCTCTATTCCAGTATTTCTGCACGCACAAATGGTACAATCTGATTTTAACGTATAAAGTTGATTTATTTGAAGGGAAAAAAACATCAAAGGATGTTATGAAGCCACGTTTCTCCTAGAAAAAAGGCTCCGCAATTCAGATAAGGTAATTTGACTGTCTAGTGTATTTCGAGTACGCTTTAAATACACCCATAAACAAACAATAGCTTCAAAAAAAACTGGCGATCCTGCTGCTCCATGATTGAGTTCATCTATTTCTTTTCCCAGCATGAAAAAAATGCTAAAATGATGAAAGCGTTCCTGAAAAAAAAAATTAAAACCTTAAACTCCTATTCACTCTATTAGATTTGATGAACTTATTTAATTTAATAACATAAATAAAAAATATGGTGATACTAAACAAAGTGAAGAAAAACTAACAACAAGAAAAAAACTTGACTCGAGTTCATTCGGGTTAGCATGTCAAAGAACTCAAGTTAGCATGTCGAATTTGTGACTTAATCATGATACTAGGATAATTTAAAAAAATTAAATAAAATCACAAAAACCAATCATCAAACATCTCAATATTAAATAATTAAACTAAAAAAATAATTTTTATTTTAAATAAATTATAGTCAAACCAAGTTAACTCTGCAATTACGAGTATCACATGGAAGTAACTCTATAAAAAAGAAGTGAAAATAGAAAAAAGAAAAATGAACACTAATTATTGATAAATCAGATATTAAATGATATAATTATAAAAAAAATCAATTTAAAAAAGATCATATACTAAAGGATTTTATATGAAAACAATAAAAAAATAAATGAGAAGACAATAACCCAATAAAAAATAAATAAATAAAATAAAAACTTAATTTCTAATAAATAAAATATTAAGAGATAAAATTTTTTTAAAATATAATCCAAAAGGATCATAATTACCTAACTTGAGCATACCTAGGTTAGCATGCAAAATATATGATTTAGTTATAATACTGAGATGATTTCAATTAAGTATAGTTGTAAAGTATAAATATAAAATAATTTAACGTTGATTGGATGAAATAACCTATAATATTTTTAAAATTATTTTAAAAAATAGAAAATAAATGAAAAATAGCAAAGAACAATCTCTAGTTAAATAAATATTAAATAATAAAATTAAAAAATAAGAGTTTTAAAAAATAAATATTAATTTTATAAATTATTTCATATAAAATAAATTATAATTAAAATAATAAAAATAAAATTAAATGAAAAAACAAATACCCTGAAACTTTAAAAGGATAGGGATTTAAATCAAGGAGGAGGAAAAAAAAACAGAACGCTAAACAAAAAATTTATTTGCAAGACATACCATTTTATAACGGAGAAACCATTCAAATTTCATCGTGGGAGGCCGCGCTTGATTATTGGAAAGCGGTGGTGCATGCACGAAAGAATTGGTCTTCAATACTTGCTACGCCCGCATGCCTTTCACATTTCTTTACCTATTAATGCAAATGAACATCTATGTGAAGCACGACGGGGTATACAAACATGGCGATCACATACGCGTAATGAAATATTATTTATTTTATTCATGCATCACAAGAAATATACTAAGAAGAGACTAGTGTTTTTCTAGACCTCCTCTCACAATTCACCGGGAATTCACACAATAAATTTACCAATTTGTTCTTGGAAGAGAGAAACACAGAGGTCAGTTGCATCTTCTGCGCTCCAGTTTTTTTTTCGGGGTTAGAAACATTTTGTTATTTATAATAAAGAAAATACCCGATTGGATACTTTTCCTTGATCGGCACATGGTGTCATGATCAACGTCGACAAGTGACATATAATTTTTTTTTTTCTTATCTCTCCATCCAAAGTTAAAAAGTATCATAATTTTTTGTATTATTTTACTTGTGATTTTATTTTTTTATTTTATATTTTTTTTTTCAATTTCATCCTTTATATCTTCATTTTATTTTATTTTCATATTTTGATCATCTTTTTTTAATTGATATTTATTTCGCTTCTCACCCTTTTTCTAATTGATATTCTTTTCAATTTCATACTTTTTTTTGTTTTAATTTGATCCTTCTTCTTTTCATAAATTTCATTGGGTTTCATTTATTTTCTTAATTGAATTTTTTTTAGATTCATCCCTTATTGTTTGATTTTATTAACTAAGGTTACCTAGATCAACTTAGTTTAAAGCAAATATTTAAAAGGTTTTAAAACCTTTTCTCAAAAAAATTGTGTTTTTATTTTTTTAATCAAGATTCTTAAATCCAATTTAAAGATTGACTCCCGAGTAAATCCTGAATCACAAGCTAAATAGGTTGGGTAGGGTTACTCAAATAACTAAATATTTTATTTTACAAATATCTAAAAGTGATATTATTCTGGTTAAATTTTTACAAAAACAAATTCAATTGGTTTAAGATGGATTTAAAAAAAAAACATTTAATGAAAAAGTTGGGTCCATATTCTTTTAATCATGATTTTTAAATCCAGTTCAGGGGTTGACCCCAAACATCTCCTTTGTCACAGGTTAAGTATGTTGATCAAGGTTATTTAGGTTGATTATTTTTTTTATTCTATAATAATGTTAAAATTATATTTTCAAAACAAATAAAATCAACGAGTTTTGAAAAATCTTAACAAAAAAATTTAGTTCTCTTTCTTTTAATTATGGTTTTTAATTATTATTATTTTCTTGATTTTTATCCCTTAATATTTTTTTTATTAAAGATTTTGCTTCTTGATTTTTTTAGATTTGCCTTCTATAATATAGTATTGGTTTTATAAATGAGGTCACGAGGTTAGAAAGTGAGCTTTAATGGACTTATGTTCTTTTAGAGTATTTTTTAAAAAAAATTTTGTTTTTCAACATCTATGTGGTTACACATTACCCTTTGTTATTTTTTCACTCTCCTTTTTTTGGAGTTGATCCTAGTCTCGCGTCTAAAATCACAAATTTGATAGGTTTATCTGAATTTACTCAAGTCTTTTTCTATTATCATTTTTTTTATACCTTGAATGTCAATTTCTTATTAATTCGGTTTATCTATTCTAATTACTTTTTTGTTAAAAGAGTATTATTAAATTAGCTAAGGTTTTTAAACCCGATTGACTCAATGATTTAATTCTTTGACTTTTTTTAAATTTCAAATTATACATGAAGTTTTTTTCACATTTTAGGAAAAATATAGCATAGTCCATGATATAATACAAACCATTTACCTAGTACACTTGAAAAAAGAATGTAATACAATATAACCTCAATAAATTATTAATATTAATTAAATAATATTCCATCCCAACTTAAATTTGAAGTTTAAATAATATGTTGACTACTCAATAGATTTTTACAAACTTTAATTTACAGAGGTTCAGCCAATTTCTGTTTTTATTTGGAAGGTAGGTCCTCGCGTTCGGGTTGAGATGCATGGTTTTTACCGGAATCAAAGCTTAAAAATCAGGATATTTTCGTTAATGAAATCAATTGAATGTATACAAGAGTAGGGGCTAATTAAATTAATTATAAAATCGTACCAAACCATCATCTAACGCTGTCCCGCATTACAGTGCATCACAATGAATGTGTTCTATGAATTTCACCTCCATTTAATTACCGTTAAGTAAATATACTGTATTCGTGATCAATTTTGATGAGTTTTAATTAATTTCTTAATTGGCTTTTTACCATTACAAGCAATGGTACAGCAGAAAGATCTGGATTGGATTTTTCCAGGAGAGAAAGAGTACTGATATCAGTCGAATTATAACTCATGAACATTAAAAAATGTTAACGGCTAGTAAAATCATCTAACGTTAGACCTTGCAATAAATGTTAACTCTTGATGTGTACGCAGAAGGGATGAGAGATGTGGCAATGGCAATCCCCGGCGAGGTTTCATTACAGGCTTTAGGGCACAATTATTATATTGACCCACGTTTTACCGCAAATTGAACCAATTTTTTTTGTTCAGGAACATGAAAAGATATTAAAATTATGAAGGCTTTTTTAATAGTATTTTTAAATTTTATCAATTGGATCAATTTTAAAAGTTTTAACTTAATTTCTTATCTAACATATATTTTTAATTAATTTACATGAGAATTAGTTTAACTTAAATTGATTGATTTTATAGGTCCAAATATAGTTTCGATGATCGATAAAAATATAATTTAAATTTAAAAAAAACTTAAAGATCATATTTTTTTGAACAATACTAAGACAATGTCATATTAGATTGAGTTTAATATTTTTATTTAATTATATGATAAAAATAAATACTTACAAAATTAAATATCAACATAAAAATAAATAATTATTTGAGACAATTATCCTTATAAAGCAAACAAAAATCAATAATGCAATCTATTTTCTTATTAATTCAATATTAAATAATGAAATAAAAAATAGATAATTATAAAATCAAACACTAACTCAATATTGAGAAATTTTTTTAGATCATGATAACCTCATCAAAGGCAAAACGAAACCAATTATAAAACTAAACTCTCAATCAACCTAATATCCAAGATTGAAAAAAAAACTAATATAAAAAAGTTAAATTTGCCAATCCACGAACCAAATCAACCAACCAAACTTATGAATAGGTTCACGAATTTTATAAAGTTTAATAATATAATTCTTTTTTAATTTTTTTAACTATATAAGAAAAAAATAGATGATAAAAAATAAAATTTAATTAAAAAACACCCCACCAAACTTGTAAACTAAAGTGACCTAAGTTACCTTAACAAATTGACAAACTATACTAACCTTATAGAAAGATAAAATAAAAATAAATAAATTATAAAATTAAATTCTCAATCATTCTAGTATTAAAAGATAAAATTAACAATTTTTTTTAAAAAAATCACAATAAAAATTAAAAATGAAAAGGAAGCACAATAATGTGAATTATTATTGTTATTCACAATGCAATGTTATTTTATAAATTTTAATAACATAACTATTTTTTAAATTATATATATAAAAATAAACTATAAAAAATGCTAACAGCTCTGAAATCATCTAACATTAGACCTTGCAATAAATTCTTGATGTACGCGCAGAGGGGATGACAGATGTGGCAATGGCAATCTCCGGCAAGGTTTCATCACATGCTTTAGGGCAAAATTACTATATTGACCCGTATTTTATCACGGGTTGAACCACTTTTTTAAATATAAAAATATATAAGAAGTATAAAAAAAATTTAATAGTGTTTTTAAATTTGATAAAGTTTGTTAATTTTAAAATTTTTTGACATAACTTCTTATTTAACTCAAGTTTTTAATTAAATTATATAAAAACTAATTCGACTTAAATCTATCGATTTTATAGGTTCAAATACAATTTTGATGATCAATAAAAACATAATTTAGTTTTTAAAGGAACTTCAAGATGATATTTTTTTAAAATAATATTAAGACAATATCATGTTAAATTGACCTCATCTCCCCGGTGACCCGGGTTATGGTTTCTATTGAGTTTAATATTTTTTTTATTTGATTATATGATAAAAATAAATATTTATAAAATTAAACACCAACATAAAAAATAGACACTTATTTGAGATGATTATCCCTATAAAGCAAACAAAAACAAAAAATACAATCTATTTTTCAACTAATTTAATATTAAATGATGAAATAAAAAATAGATTAAAAACAATTAAATGATAAAAAAAATATATATTATCAATGAATAAACTCATTAAATCTATAAATTGGGTAAGCCGAGATAGCATGTCAAACTTATGAATTGTGTTATGCACTCTATTGGGATTATAATTTTTTTAAAAAAATTATTTTTTATTGAATTGAATGATAACAAAAATAGATAATTACAAAATCAAATATCAACTCAATACTAATACATTTTTTTAAATCATTATAATCTCATAAAAAGCTAAACGAAACCAATTATAAAACCTAAACTCTCAATCAATCTAGTATCTAAGGATGCTATGGAAAAAAAAAACTAATTTTAAAAAGGTTAAATTTACTAACCTGTAAATCAAGTCAATCAATTAAACTTATGAATAAGTTAATAAATTTTGTAAAGTTTAATAATATATATTTTTTAATTATATAAAAAAAATCAAATTCAATTAAATAAACACCTAACCAAACTTGTAAAATAAAATGATTCAAATTACCTTAATAAACTCGTAAATTAGTAACCTGCAAATCATATTAATCTCATAAAAAGGTAAAATAAAGTAAAAATTATGAATTCAAATGCACAACCATTAAATATAAAAAGATAAAATTAATAAAAATAAATTTTAAATAAAAAATCATAATAAAAATTCAAAAAAAAAAGCTTTCTGCAATAACATAACCAGCCTCTGCTGAGGTGATTGGCGGTTGGAATTTTTATGGATATTTGCTATTTTAGTAACGAGTTGAGTCACTAGGAATTTTGTTTACATCAATCCATCACGATGGAATGTGCCAGTTCTAGCCACTACATTCTTCTGTAGCACAATGATTAATTTAAACCATTCCTTTTCAAATAAGATGTGGACCGTTTGTTTGCCAAGAATTAGTTTCATTTTGGAAAATAAATTAAAAATAAATTTTTAATATTTGAATATTTGCTAAGTCATGAAAAATAAAATAAAAAATAACTTATTAATATTTTTATTTTTTAAAATTTATTAAGAAAATAAAAAGTAAAACTAACTGATAAAAAAATTAAAATATAGAATTTAAAAATATAATTATTTAAATTATTTTAAATAAAATAAATAACAATTAAAAATAATAGATAAAAATAATTGAAAGATAATAAAATTAAAAATATTACAATTTCATAAATTATTTTAAATAAAAATAAACTGCAAACAAAGAAATATAGATTAAATATGATAAATAAATTTTTTAATTAAAAATACAATAAAAAATTTCACATAACAATAAAAAAATATAGATAAAAATTATATAAAAATTAAATTAACTCAAATTTTAATGAAAAAAATATTTAAAATAAAATATATAAAAAATTAAAGATCTAATTTAATATAATTAATAAATAATAAAATATTTTTAAATTTTTCTCAATTTCTAGAAAATATTTTTTAATCAAAATAAAATAAAAAATATTTTTTTAATATCAAACTAAATTTTTATTTAACTGAAAATTTCTTTTCACTGACTAGAAAGTGATAAATAAATACATAAATTTTTAAAAATAATTTTCATAAAACCATTCTATAAACCTATAAACTAAGAAACTTTAAGCCAATAAACTAACTTGGAAAAATGTATGGATCACTAAATTATTGAGTCAATTAATGTTTTTAACTAAAATAATATTTTTTTTATTTAAAAAAATCTCTTGATATTAATTTGAACCAAGTTATTAAAAATCCAATAAAGTCAATTAAATTTTAAGACGCTGATATCTTGTTCAATTCAAATAAAATAAAAACCTTGGCTGAACCAGACTTCAAGGCTAGCATCTTTTCAATTAGCTCACAAAAATATGCAGTTAGACAGCAGGCGGGAGAATTGTTGAAGACGAAGTTGAATCAAGTCATCTAATACTACAGGTTTGATTGCATAAACTAAACAATGAGAGCCCAAATCGCATTCAAACCGGAAAGATTTCAGTAAAAACAAAAATAAAAAATCTGAGAGTTGCAATCCATCACCAGCTCTTGCTGCATTTTCAAAGCATGATCAATATTATACTGTAAACTGATTAGGTCAACTTGACTGGATCTCTCCTAAAATCATAAACTATTGACGAGGACCAATTCAACAGCAATCAGACGCATTTCCTGGCAACGAGGTGGTGGAGGATAAATAAATATCGGAGCTATCAGTTACCGAATAATACAGCACCAACAACAAAAGATTTGAGAAACCAAGGGAGGCCCCATCGCCATTAATGTTCAGGGAAAGTACAGCTTATTTAACACAAAACACTACAGAAGTGTAGATGGGACACGGAAATTACAGCAAAGCAAAGGCTCAAGCCGAGTAAAGAGCAGAAAAAGGGACTATCCTCGAAGAAGACTGATGCCAAATGAAATGGTGCACCCGATAAGCCCCAACAAAGCCAAGAATCCATATTTCCTGTGCACCAGCAAAAACAAAATCACTACCATTACGGTATTAGGGGTTTACCCCCGTGAATCTACCTTAATAAGAATGTCCACAGTTGCAGCCGACACTATAGTTAATCAGGAATGGCTGGTACGAGCACTTGTGAGCACCTATGTTTCAGCCATCGGATCAAATCAACACTTGAAAACCAAGAGCGTGTGCAATAGTGGCTACCAAAAAAGTGATTTTTCAACACAATCAACAGCTTAAACATAGCACATAGGTGCTCATACTAGCCATTCCCTTGCTAATCCTACACATGTGACATAAAATTCACATGATTATGTGCACGAGTCATGCATAGGCTGACTGGAGTTGATGAAATTCATAACTAGACGCAAATCCTATATGTCAAATGTCAATGTGATTTGCACATTTATATGCTTCAACATGTGTTATGAACAGAATGAAATTGATCAAAATCATATTCTTCCGTATCTGATTTCTCAAACAAGACAGAATATGGCAAACAGTCACAGAGAGGGAGGGAGAGAAGGGAACAAACCCAATATTAAGACGGTTTTTGGGATCTCCAGTAGCATAGCCAGTGAAATAGAAATACCGAGTCACAAGGAAAAGAGAACCAAGGGCAGCACAAACACAAGGATGCCTCATCCCTCCTAACACCATCAGCAAAAAGAACACTGGCATCATTTCCAGGGAATTCTGATGTCCTCTCTGCACCAAAAAACCGAAAAATAAATAAATCAAAATCCACCTTTCAAGAAACCAAACCAAACCAAACAAAAACAAGAAAAGAAAAGGCAGGGAGGGAGGGGAAAGAGGACCTGAACACAGTTGAAGAGCTTGGCATCTTTGTTTTCTGATTCGATGGCATAAAGGGTTGGATAAGGGACCTTGTATTTCTTGCGAGCTGAACCAACTTGGAACCCCATCCAGAAATTGAGAAAGCAATAAGCAACAAGAACAAAAACTACGTAACCATATTCTTTAGGGAACATCTCTACTCCTGCCATGATGTCTGATTTTGGAACTGTAAGGAACAGAACCTACTTATCTTATAGTGCTAGTTCTGAGCCGATGATGTTGACCTTTTCAGTTTGTGCTCGTGTTTCTTTTTTCTAGAACGTTCTGCCTTTTTCTTCAATGCAAAGGCAAAGCCCACATGGATTAGCTTGTGCAAATTTAAATGTCTTGAAGAATTTTTCAAAACAATTATAAGGCCTTTCTAGTTTTGTCCTGGTTTTAAAGCTTGCACAGCCCATTGTTTTGTCTAACTGGTAAACCTGCTTGGTTATGATATTATTTTGACTATTTTTAAAACATTAAACTAGATCTCATCTTAGTTTTGATCTTGTTAACTAATTTTAGGTTACTTCTCAGATTAGTCAGATTAATACCAACCTAATTCAGCATCAAACTTGGCTTAGGTTTTAATGGGTCATTGATCCATCAAATAAAATTGAGTTAAAAAACTTCCACGAATCAATAGAACTATAATAAATTCTATTGTTTTTTTATTCTGATATTGAAGTTAGCATTAAAAAAACTTATTGAATGCATCGCAAAATGAATTAAAAAAATCGCTCATAATATTCAAAAGGTTATTATCAATACAAGAAAGTATGTTTTTAAAATCACCTGTAAGAACTTGTAAAAGAAACCAGATAAAAAAAACTCAGTTTATATTGATATATAAATTTGGTATAAGAACATGCTTGTCATTAAATCACAAGAGAACTACCCACAAGCAATGCTTAATTATTAGATTAGGTGAAGTTATGAAGCATCCATAATGAATTTCTTTAATCTCTTTCTAATAAACAATTAAAATGATATTGACCAGCTTGCATGCATTACATCCCATCCCTGCCAAATTATTAAGCGTTTCGATCCACAGAGAACACCCCCACTAGCCAACTGGGCCAAATGTCGAGGTTATATTAAGAACGAGGATTACTTTTAACTAGCATTTCAAAACGCTTAATATAAAAAACATTTTAAAAAATAACAACCCGCAAAAAAAAGAAAAAGAAAAAAGCACCCGTCAAATCTCAGTCACGCATTCACAAGCTTGAGGTCTATCAGGAGCTTATCTTTCTCCAGTTTCGCGGAACATAGAGTCCCATAAAACATGACCATCAATCAAGTGTAAGACAGTTTCTGATTCCATAAAGCGATTTTTTTTCACATGATCATTAATCGAGGGTAACACGTTCTGACACTCTGAGTCCAAACATGGATACTTTTTCTCGAAGATCGCATTGACCGGGTCAAGTCTAGTGAAAGCAAGAACAACCACACAGGACTGGTATCATCAAACGAAGAAATAAATGGAAAAAACATAGGCCTCGAAGAAATCAACATGCTAGCAGGGTGTAAAATGGAAAAAGCTCAACGGAGCTGAAATAGACTACAATCCTTGTAAGAACAGAGCAATAGATTACTAATAAACAAAAACAGGAGCTACATATTGTGTCAAGTGCCAATATTTTGAACTTCCATCCATCTATGATATAAAATAACATCTTCTAAAGCAACAAACAAGACCAGACACTAAGCAAAAGTTATGAATCCTTGGAGCTTAGGATCACTTCTTGGACTTCTTAGTTACCCTGTAATCAAAGCAAGAAAAGGAACAGTCAACATATTGGATTAAAACAGCTTGCTTTAGTCGAAGTGTGTATTTATGTAGTATATTTGCTTACCCTGTACATAATTGCAATGAACAATCTCAACATCACATGTTATACAGAATAACCTGATATCTATGAACTTAGGCAGAAAGTAGACAGAATCTAATCTCATTTGGCACAGAACATCATTAATGCCAAGTTCTGACTGTAAGGACACCAAAGCACCAAACCAGGCATGAGGCATACAGCGACAGACATGGGCACAAAAGGGAGAACAAGGGTCTAAAGATTCATCTTAATTTACAACCTGGGGTGTTTGCCATTGCCATCTATTACTTGGACTCTATCAGGGAATTTAAACGTTTCAAAGCGTTAACCATATTTATAAAATTTGTCAGAGCTGAGCAATTCCACAACCTCAACCATCAAGAATCAGTTGATCAAGAAAATCAACAATGAATTCACTCATTCATCATCATCCAAGCACTATATATCTTACCATGGCTAATCGTTCTTCCCTCCTAGCAAATTTCCTCTCTCTGCTAGCCTTGTTCTTTGCCCGCTTAGCCTCAAATTGATCGGACAAAGTCTTCTCCCTAGCCTTCTCTGCCTTTGATTTGTGGATGCTTTCCATTAGAACTCTCTTGTTCTTGAACACATTACCCTTCACCTTCATGTACATGTCATGATACATGTGCTTGTCAATCTTCTTTGACTCGCGATACTTGCGAAGAAGACGCCTTAATACACGCATCCTCCTCATCCAGAGGACCTTTGTTGGCAGCCTAGCTTCCCTTGTGCCCTTGCGCTTACCTGATTGATTTCAAACAAACTGAGTTAATGCAAGCTCCTACACACTAAACAATACATGAAAGAAAATAAACTGTTTATGCTTTTATAATCAACAATAATGAGAATAACAAGCTCGAATACAAGTATCCTAGAAAATCCAATTGAACAAAGAAAAATAGTTAAATACCATAGCCAGAGTGACGTCCCTTTCTCTTAGCTTCCTTCATTCGTCGAGCACGGGACCGAGAGTGAATCTTAGTTGGCTTCCTGATAATGAAACCATCCTTCACAAGCTTCCTTATGTTCTGGCCTGTATTGTTACCAAACCACAAATACAAATTCAACAACTGAACGAACAAAAATCAAGGGCTACTTATAAATATTTTCAGGAATTGGAATCAATTCCATTCGATTTTGATTATCCATTTCAATAGAATTCAATTTCACATAACATATCAAACTGAAATAAACATAAACATAAACAAAAAAACTAATAAAAAATGAACTGCAAAACCCTGATCCACAAGAAGTAAAATAAAGCCAAAAAAGACTCCAAAAATAAAATCAAACCAAACATTGATAGATATTTCAATCTCCATAAATAAATTCAGCTTGAAACCATATTTTCTTGGATAGAAGGGTCTTCTAAAACACAAGCAAACAATAGATTCCATGTCAATTTCATAAAAACAAAACAACCACAAAATTAAACCTCAGAAATTAAAAAGAAAAGAAATTTTAAATTCATCTTAATTTTGAAGATTCATTCCAACATCAAATAACCTAAAAAAATGAGACCACCCCGTAAAAAAATAAACAAAACTCACCAAGAAAAACAAAAAAAAGACAATGCTTAAAGAAAGAAGGGTTTCCGTTTTCATTACGTGAATTAGCCATGGAGATCTCATTGCCTTCATTCGGGTCAAGCCAAACTTTTCCTTTGCCACACTTTAGGACACTAGCTGCAAGTCGCTTTTGGAGTTTGAGGGAAACCATCTCGGCTTCTTCCTTGAGAGCTGCTGTGGGCGAAAGGATTAGGCGAGGGTGTGTTTATGTGCTATTTATCCCATGGGACGTTCTTCCTCTAGGGTTTCGGGGTACTTGCGTTGTTGGGGCAATGGGCCTTTGGGCTTTGAAGGATGATGGGTTGCTGGAAAGAGTGTTTAGAAATGCAGCTAACATGTTTTTTTTAAATTTATTTATTTTTATTAAAATTTAATTGGTTTAAATTTTAAATTATTTTAATGTGTTAATTTTAATAATATTTTTTAAAAATAAAAAATATTATTTTAATGTATTTTAAAATTAAAAATATTTTAAAAAATAATTATATGTATCTATATGTATATAATTTTAGAAACAAGTGCATTGGCTATGATTCTTTTTACAATTTAGTACATTTGTTGATTTTATAAATGAAGAGTTGAATGCACAAAAAATTTTAGGGAGTTGTTTGTGGATGATTTTATGTGATTTTAATAATGTTTTGTTATAAATGCAAACTACAATTGAATCCATAAACTATTTTATAAGTCTCAATTGAAGCTCTAATTTATCAAGATTTTTAATTAAAACAATATTTTTTAATTTTTTTTAAGACTAGCACATCAAAATAAACTAAACATATTAAAATATTAATTTAAAATAAAAAATTTATTTTTTCAAAACCACTCGTGAATCACAAACCTTCCTGGTAGTTATCATTATTTGCTACCTTTGCCACAGCATGCATTCCATTTGGCAAGCCAATGTTCTGTTTAGTTTTGTCTGTTTACAGAAGCGTGTTTGTTTACGCATAGCAGTTACGATAGCTGTGTGTTACCGCTTCGAGTCTTCTCGTACAGAAAACCATGTAGCGATCTTCGCATAATTCCTCTGTGGCATTGAATATTTCTGAGATCATGTCATGTGATCTAACAGAGTTGTCCTACAAGATACATCTTGGAGTCCTGACAGTTGATACCTCCAAACAAGTCCAAGATCACTGTAGCACACATCCAATGTTGTTGGATGGTGACAGTCTTTCTGTTTCTTGAAGATTGTCTGCTTGTTTGGATTATTCGCAGCAAAGTTATGCACCAGCAAGATTGGATTTCATCAAAACAGGGCCCGTATCTGCTTCGTCCATACTTTGTACCAGCTGATCACGCACGCAGACACCGGTTGCTGGTGAGCTTACTGGCATGACTGGAGTTGCTTCTGCAATTCATGCAGGAGCTGAAGGGACTTAATAGGAGTTATATCATATCTGAATTCGATAAACAACATTTCTGGGGACAGAAGGGCTTGTTTTCTGTGGTGTCAGAGATGTCCTTCTCTTCTTCCTTTCTATTATTCTGAGAGCCTAACAAAGATGTTAAAGGCGGGAAAACAGCATCGTCAGAGATACTAAACAGTAAAAAACCAATGCTGATCTAATTTATTGATGAAGAAAACAGAAATTAATCAGTGTATCACAGGCTACACAATGCCAGACTTGTAAAACTAAAATGAATTAAAAAAAAAAAGAACTGCTAGAACTTTGATCAGAGGAGCCACCATGCAAGCTTCCCAGAAGTGATCAGAACAGAGATGAGAACGACTTAAGCATCGCAAGGCAGCCAAAAGTGCTGCAAATGTCATTCGAGTTCTCTTAACCTTTCAAAGTTCATTATATCACGCGAATATAATTCTTACACAATTTAAATTAAATAAAAAATTGATTTTTTTTTAAATTGACTCTTTAAACTTAAATTTAATAATAATATCACATAATTTTTTATAAAAAATATTTTTTTTATGTTAATTTTTTTATTCGAGTCTTAGCATCGCACCTTCTTATAATCTAGTGCCCATTTTCAATCTCTACTTGACTACTAACGAAAAATAAAATTTAATACATAAAAAAAGAGCAACGCAGAGTTTTTACAATAGGGCTAAAAACAATTTGGGCTCATTAATTCCTTCACAGGCGAAACTCCTATGATAATCTCGCCCCTCTGAAATTCTACCGCTGCCACTAACTTTCCATTCCCTCCTTTTCATCATCATCGCCGTCGGCTCCCAAATCATGGATCCCCATTAGCATTCCTCAACTGGGTAATTTCTCTTTTTACAAATTTTTGCATCTACTTATATGGGTTTCAATTTGGTGGGCTGTTTTTTACTTTTCAGTGAATAAAATCTTGTTTTTGTTTCAGGGTCAAGAAAAGAAAAACTGATGGAGGGGAGTAAAAGCTTGATACAGTTGGTCTTTTCTTGGTCTGTTCAAGATGTTCTTAACCAAAACCTCTATAAAGACAAGGTATAGTGGCTACTTTCACATTGAAGTTGTTTGTCTTTTAGGGCATGTGTGTGTAACACAGGCACAGTTTAGATGTCACAGTTGTGAGTTTAGCTAGCAGCAGTCATGTTTTTGGAGTGTTTTGATTCCTTTATCGAGTTGAAGAATAATTATGGAAAAAGTGGTTGCTGTTTTCTTTTTTTAAAGTTTTGTCGTTAATGCTTGTATAGGGAGAATCTTAGTTGTTTGAGGCAGTTTGAGTTGTGGGGATTATGCGTTATGGGTATTGTATTTCAAGTGTGTTGATTCGTTTTTTGACGTGAAGAATGTGTATTGAAAATTGGGTTGCTGATTTTTTTTCAAGTTTTGTTGTTAATAGTGAGAATCTTAGTTGTTTGTGTCCGAGAGATGCATGTCATTCTGAATTGTTGGATGACATGTTATGTGTTACTCGTTGCTGCTTTTGCGAAATTAATGTTGTTCAAATTATTTGTTTGTGTTGCTTTGTTTGATCATCTTGTACATGTTGTACAAATGATTTTTTTTCTTTTAAGAATGCGATGAATGTAATATAAATTCTTACAGGTGAGGAAAATCCCAGAGATTTTCCCTTCAGTGACTCATTATAGGAGCTCATTTATTCTCCCACTTATCGAGGGAACTCGTTCTGATTTGTGTTCAAGCATTATGACAGTGTCATCAGCACCAATGTGTGAAATATTGTACATTGAAAAGTCAGGGGATTACAAGGAGCCCAATGATTTGATATATGATGTTGGAGTGAAAAAAATGAATGATCCAGAGAATGGGAAGGAAATGTACGTTCCTGAGAATGGAGATCTACTTGTTTTGGCAGAGGTGTGGCCGAAATGCATCGGTGATTTGAGCTGGTTTAATGAATCATATAAGATTGCTTTAGTTCAAAGGAAAAAAAGATTTGAACATGAAGATTATGATGAGATTCAAATTTTATCATCAAAGCCCATCAAAGAGCAAGACATGCAGCAACATACTGTGCAAAAGACTCGTTTTGCTGTTTTTCTGACAAACATGAAAACAAATGTTCGAATATGGAAGGCACTGTCCTTGCTAGGAGAAGGGAACATGAACATCATTCAACAAGTGCTGCAAACTGATTCCTCTGTAAGCTTGTGTTTCATGCTATCCATCAATTTCATACACAAATTTCCTTTTAATTTGTGTACAAAGGACCAACATTTAGTTGCTTTCCCTATAATAAAGCTTGTATTGTGGTTTACTACTTTACACAGTAAGTATTGGTAGAATGAGTCTATTCACATGTTATCACTTTTTCATATCTAAATCATATAGGTGATAGACAATTGTGCCAACTGTTTCATTACAGAAAAGCACAACGTTGATGCATCAACTTTAGGTGCATATATTCGCTCCTTTGATCTAAATGCTTCCCAAGAAGAAGCAGTTTTATCCTGTATATGTGCGAGGGAATGTCATCATTGGAATTCAGTCAAGCTAATATTGTCAATAAAAAGGCTGAAATCAAGCATACAGCTGTAAATGCTTAAATAGGAAATTTACCTTACTATATTTAGCTTCCTAGATTTCCTCTTTGTAATTACTATGTACCTCTTTGTAATTACTATGTACAGCACAACAGCACTACTTTTCCTATATATAATGAAAGCCTAGTTGAAAGGTAGGGGCAATTCAAACAAATCTGATATGGTATCAGAGCCTCTCTCATAGAATTCCTAAAATCTTAGTCTTTTTTTCCTCTCTCAGTCATAGACATCATGGAAAAGTCAGATAATGTTTGTGTCAGATTTACTGGCAAAAATTATACTGCTTGGGCATTTCAGCTGGAGATCTTTCTCAAGAGAAAGGAGTTATGGAGCCATATAGATGACAGCAACAAAGAAGACTTGGCTGTTGAGGGATCTGTTGTTGCTAAGGCAGCATGGGCAGCCAAAGATGCACAAATCATGTCATGGATTCTCAGTTCTATGGAGCCACATCTGATCCTGTCTTTGCGCCCTCATAAATCAGCAAAGGCTATATGGGATCACCTCACACAAGTCTATAACCAAGATAACAATGCTAGGCGGTTTCAGCTTGAGTTGGCTATTGCCAACTATACCCAAGGAGATCTCTCTATTCAAGATTACTATTCTGGATTTTTGACTCTGTGGAATGACTATTCTGATCTTGTTACAGCTAAGATCTCTGCCGAAGGAGTGTTGGTAGTGCAGCAAGTCCATAAAATCAGCCAACGCAATCAATTTCTAATGAAATTGCGATCTGAATATGAACCAGTACGTGCCTCTCTTGTCAATTGTGATCCTGTTCCATCCTTGGATGCTTGTTTTGGAGAACTCTTGCGTGAAGAACAACGTCTCCATACTCAGACCATTATGGAGCAGACCAGAGTTGCCCCAGTTGCTTATGTTGCTTACAGAAAAGGGAAAGACCATGATATGAGCAAGACACAATGCTATAGCTATAAGAAGTATGGTCATATTGCACCTCATTGTCCAAATAAGTTTTGCAACTACTGCAAACAGCCAGAACACATTATTAAGGAATGTTCTATTTGTCCTCCTCGCAAGAACAAAGCTTATCACACTGTTGTTACCAATACTGATCCTTCTGCTCCACAGCCTCTTGTTGGCTCACCTATCTCACAGCCTCCAGCACATTTATTAACCAAAGAGATGGTGCAAGAAATGATTGTGAGTGCTTTCTCCACACTTGGTCTTCAAGGTACTGGTTCTTCGACTCTTCCTTGGATCTTAGATTCAGGAGCTTCCAATCACATGACAAACTCCTTTGGTGGCTTAACTAATATCCGCAAATATTGTGGATCCTCACATATTCAAACAGCTAATGGCAATGCTCTTCCCATTGTAGCTGTTGGTGATATACCTTCTTTAAAGGATATTTTTGTCTCACCTAAGCTTGCTGTAAATCTAGCTTCTGTAGGTCAGTTTGTGGACAATAACTGTGATGTATATTTTTCTAAACATGGCTGTATTGTACAGGACCAGATGTCGGGACAGCTGGTAGCGAAGGGGCCTAAGCACGGACGTCTATTCTTCATCCAATTTCATGTTCCACGCACCTTGGTTCCTTCCTCTGTTTTATCTCTCTTTTGTACTGCACCTAAAGTGTCTAATGAAGTTTGGCATAAACGTCTTGGTCATCCAAATCCTAAAATTCACTCCCATCTGTTGAAATCTGGATTAATAAACACTACAATGCATTCCTCTTCCAGTATGTTCTTTGATTGTGTCACATATAAGCTTGGCAAAAGTAAAGTATTACCTTTTCCCTTTAAAGACAGCAGAGCAACAAATCTGTTTGAGATAGTTCATAGTGATGTCTGGGGAATTAGTCCTATCCTTTCTCATGCAGGATACAAGTATTTTGTAACCTTTATAGATGACTATAGCCATTATACATGGGTTTATTTCTTGCGGAACAAATCAGAAGTTTTCTCTATGTTCAAATTGTTCCTTGTACTGGTTAACACTCAATTTTCTGCCACTGTTAAAACTCTTAGATCAGATTCAGGAGGGGAGTATATGTCTAACGATTTCCAATCTTTCTTGCAATCTAACGGTATCATTTCTCAACGCTCATGTTCCTATACTCCTCAGCAAAATGGAGTAGCGGAACGCAAGAATCGCCATCTTTTGGATGTGGTCCGTACTTTGCTCCTTGAAAATTCTGTTCCTCCTAAGTTTTGGGTGGAAGCACTCATTACAACAACTTATCTAATCAATAGACTTCCTTCACAAGTCTTGGGTCTAGAGTCTCCATATTTCCGGCTTCATCATTGCCATCCTATATACACCAATCTTCACACCTTTGGGTGTGTATGCTTCATGCATCTTCCTCCATCTCATAGAAATAAACTTTCTGCTCAGTCAATTAGGCGTGCCTTTCTTGGATATAGCATTACTCAAAAGGGTTATCTATGTTTTGATCCACACACTAATCGAGTTCATGTTTCTAGAAATGTTATTTTCTTTGAAAATCAATGTTTCTTTCCTTTGCCTTCATCCTCGACCACTTCTCTTGCCTCTTTACCCTCTTTTGATGACTCTTCTTATCTGCAAAGTGCTTAAGTTGACAGGTTCAAGCCACATATGGTATACAAGAGAAGACTTCCAGTGCTGCCCCCTTCAGCTTCTGTCCTGTCATCTGCTCCTCCTTTGCACCCTTCCGTGGCTTCTGAGGTAACTGTTTTGGCTCCTTTACGCCGCTTCTCTAGAGTATCTGTGCCACCTGCTAAGTATACAGCTGTAAATGCTTAAATAGGAAATTTACCTTACTATATTTAGCTTTCTAGATTTTCTCTTTGTAATTACTATGTACAGCACAACAACACTACTTTTCCTATATATAATGAAAGTCTAGTTGAAAGGTAGGGGCAATTCAAACAAATCTGATAAATATGGGGTCCTCCTGGGACAGGAAAAACAAAGACTATTGGTGCATTATTATTTGCATTTTTTAAAAGGAAATGCAGAACCCTTACTTGTGCCCCAACCAATGTGGCAGTGTTAGAAGCTACAACACGGTTTCTGAATTTGGTAATTCCAAAGCTTGAATATCAGACTTATGGTCTAGGAGATATTATTTTATTTGGGAATGGTGAGCGGATGAAGATTTGTAACCATGATGACCTTCTTGATGTATTTCTTGACTGCTGTGCTCATATACTTTCCAATTGTTTTGCACCTTCATCTGGATGGAATTATCATTTAAGATTGATGATATGCTTGCTTGAAGATCCTGGCAAGCTTTACTAGGAGTACTTGCAAGAACTAGCCAATAGAAAAAAAGACAAAAATTTCAAAGCACAAGAGAAGGGAATTCTTAGAAATGAGAAGATTCAAAACAACAAAGAAAAACAGGATGATGTCAACTCTAAAAAGTCCAGAAACCAAAATAACAATGTTTTTTGGAGGAAAGTTATTTTACAAACCTTAGAGGAAAGCAAGAAGACATGGAAGGAGAAATCTTGTTGTAGGAAGGAAAGCCGCTTGAAGCACAACAGAAAAGTGAACATGGTTCATTTTTCTCAAGATCATGAGATTGAAGGATTGACATTCAAGGAGTTTGTAAACTGTAAATTTAATTACTGCAAAGATCAGATGCGGTTGCAAGTTGTAATCATGCACACTCACTTGCCATCTTCTGTCATTTCTCCAAGAGTGGTAAAAATGATGATTGAATTTCTTGAACTGCTTGATTCTTTGTTACAAGCTGCTGATGAAGGGTTAATTCATGCCTTCAGTCAATCTATGGATGAACCTTATGGAATTGGCTTTTCTAAGCAGCTGGAAGAGGCTAGAGAACATTGCCTTCAGATACTCAAATTGCTCCGCAGTAAATTTGCTCTTCCAGACATTTGTGGGGAGTCTAAAATCAAACATTTCTGTCTAGAAAATGCTCGCTTGATATTTTGCACTGCTTCAAGCTCTGCTAAGTTGTATGCAGAGGATATGTTACGGTCAAGTCTGGAAGTGTTGATTATAGATGAAGCAGCCCAACTGAAAGAGTGTGAATCAACTATCCCTTTACAATTTCCCTGTCTGCGTCATGCTATCCTCGTAGGGGATGAGTGCCAGTTGCCTGCAATGGTTCAAAGCAAGGTTTCTGTTTCTTACTTTCTTACTCATGTTTTTCTCATTTCCCTTACTCGTGTTTTTTCTCTCTCATTCCAGCGTGAACTAATTTAAGTTGCATTATCTTTAGATTTCTGAGAAAGCTGAATTTGGAAGAAGTTTGTTCCTAAGACTGGCACAATTGGGACGCAAAAAACACCTTCTGAATGTTCAGTATAGAATGCATCCATCAATAAGCTTGTTTCCAAATGTAGAGTTCTATGGAAAGCAGATTCTTGATGTTCCACTTGTTAAAGAAAGAAGCTATGAGAAGTGTTTCCTTCAAGGAAAAATGTATGGCAGTTATTCTTTCATAAATGTAGACTATGGACATGAAGAGGCTGATGACAGGCACAGCTGAAAAAATGTGGTAGAGGTAGCTGTGGTCTCTGAAATAGTTGCAAAACTTTTTGAAGGTATTCCTAATGTTCTTACAAATGCATCTATGTAATGTATGTATGAATTCTTCTCCTTTTGGTAATTCAGATTAGTTTTTATGCCTTATTCACTTTGCAGAATCAGTTTCAAAGAAAGAGACATTAAGCGTTGGTGTTATATCACCTTACTGTGCTCAAGTGTCTGCCATTCAAGAGAAAATTGGAAAGACATTAAGTAGGGGTTCTGGCAATGGTTTCTCTGTCAGTGTGCGCTCTGTTGATGGGTTTCAAGGTAGCGAGGAAGATATCATAGTAATCTCCACTGTCAGATGTGATTTGATGGGTTTGGTGGGGTTCCTTAAAAGTCCCCAGAGAACAAATGTGGCTTTGACTCGTGCAAGGTATTTCTGTCATAATTGTTATTGCATGGCTCAAACATGTTTTGAGTGATTTTGTTAGTTTGAAAGTAAAAGGCAGTTTTACTCCCTTCTTTTAGGTATTGCCTTTGGATAGTGGGAAATGGAGTAACTTCAGGTAATAGTGATTCTGTCTGGGAGAGAATGGTCATTGATGCCAAGACTCGGGGATTTTTTTACAATGCTGACGAGGATGAGAGCTTGGCTCAGGCTATCATGGCTGCACTCGTTGAGGTTGGCAAAACTAATCAATTTCCTAATGCACATTTGGTCCTCTTTAAAAGTGCCAGGTGGAAGGTGTGTTTTCATGTTATCCTTTCCAGGATATAGCCCTTTTTTTATTTTTTATTTTTTTATCTTTGCCTGCAGCATCATAAATTTAAGAGTTAAATTGAGCTGATTATAGTGGTTTTCTTTAATGCATTTAATTAGATGAAAGGATTTTACTTCATTTTATATATCATATATAAAAAAAACACAAAACCTAAGAATTAGATGATTGAGTTATATGAAAGATATTCGGTTTGAAGCATCCTTAGATTTTGGTCATGAAAACACATTAGTGCACAATCATTAGAAGAGAACTGGTTGGGTGTGTTTATCAACAGCTGCTGGGAAGTAAACTTGCATGCTTGATTTAGTGATTGGATAATGGGGTTGGTTCAGTCATTAGGTTGCACCAGATCAATTTGCATCCATATAGGAATCAATGGCTGATGTCAAAAAATTCAGAAAATTAGATCCCCCTATTCCACACTTCTTTCATCTATGCTTTTGAAAATTGAGAGTGATGCTTACAATCATGCCCAGGTTTCCTTTCATGACGGTTTCTCCAAATTTGTTGCGAGAACTAAAACCATGGAGATTTGTAAGGAAGTTATTTCAATGTTAAGGAAGCTTTTAAGCGGTTGGCGTCAGCCTCATAAAGGGAGAGATCCTAATTTCACCAATGGGGTTTCTTCTCAACTGTTGGAGCTATATAAGATTAACAGATCGCTCTATCTTGTCTGGACTTTAGACATTGTAGAGGAAAATGCATGCATTTTCCAGGTTCTGAAGGTTTGGGATCTATTACATTTGTCTGAGATACCAAATTTAGCAAGGCTTGTTGACATCTTCTATGGAAAATATACAGGGGGTCAAATTAATCGATGCAAACTAAGGCAATTTGAAGGGTATGCAATCCTCTAAATTCATCCCTTTTGGCTTCTTTTTCTCATTTTTATATTTCCTTTTCATACAAGATGATGAACAAAAAACGTAAAAAGTTACTGCACAAGTGATTAAGACTTGGAAGTATCAGGGTAGCATTAACCTTAGGAATTATTCTATTGGTGGATTTTGGTTCTAAGAATTAGAGAATACGCGTCCTGTGGAAAGTGACCTTGACGTTATGCTATCTCAATCTTTGTTTCCAAGAGCTGGGGAGCTTGGAGTCAAATAAATACAAAATAGAACAGAAAAAACTCGAATACCTTGACAAGCATCGGATCCTGGATCATAAGTGTAAAGAATAACATTGGTTCCTGGATCATTTGCCATCCATTGTGCCATGCCATGTTGCCATTTCTACTTTAATCAGTACAGTGAAACCACAATGTCTACTGTTACTGCCATTTCTTCAACCACACCCACATCATCAATCTCACAGTGACAAACAGCCACTCACTGTCAACGTTTGATGCCACATGACTATTGTAGATAGGGGCATCTTGGCCCCATCTGTTATAATGCCTCCACCATGACTGCAGTTCATGGCATATACCTATCACTTGATGGCCTTATGATCTGTTGCTATCACCACACACTGCAATCTTGCTGTTGTATGTGGGAGTTTCTAGTGGAAAGGAGCTATTGCTATTGGAAAAAGTTCAAGCTGGAAGAAGAATATAAAGACCTCTAGTTTATAGCACTTGAAATGATATAAGTTTCTCCTAAAAATTTCACAATCAACTTGATGCAGGAACTTGCAGGTTCCGATGACCTGGCCTGTTCATTCTAATGAACACCCTAAAGATGATACTGTGGAGTTTTTGTCTATCCAATTTGCTCCACTCAGTTTACTGGATTAACATGGGCCATCAGCTAATTGTCATAGGTTAGTATATAGTTGTAAGTTTTGGGGCATCAGTTTTGTCCTTGGAATTCTTCATGCATTGATAAGTATGTGTTATTGTGTGGCACAATTCATGACATGTATCTGCATGAAATGTTTCAATGATATGAAAACAGGCTGTTTCACAAAGTTATCAGATCTGGACAATTCCTGTATGCCAATGACCTGTTATGGTCTGAAACCCTTGTTATTACAGAACAACCTGTTGGGCTGCAATAGGGCTGCATGAGTGCCCTTATCAGTTGTTTTGTCAAATTATTAGGAAGATCGTAACCATTCTATTTTATGGATGATGAGCATTGTATTACTTTGTATGTTATGAAGCTACAAAACTAATTTGTAATATAAGCGTGGCAAAAGTTTAAAGCATAAGCCCCTCTTCTAAAGTGAACAAACTTCTCTTCTTCCTCTTCTTCTCATTATCCTTTTAATTTTCTAACTAAATTGTAGTCGTGAAACTTTGCTTCTCAACTATTGATTTGTGTTTCTTGTTTCTCTCTAGTAAATGTTAATTGCTCTCGAGTTAGTAGCTTATCCACTTTGCTCTTTGCCTTGGGAGATGAAATCCTTGCTTCAAGCCTAGGCAATGAGTGGGGCTGGTATAATATATTTCTCGAAGGCTGTCAAGTAAAACAACAAAATACAAAACAATGTTAAGTGGTTTATATTTTCATGATGACAGATCTAACATTACCCATCTGTGATACTCTTTGGATGCAGGTCGAAAGCAGGTGTTCTGTCAACTTTGAGCATGGCATGCTGAAAAAATGTCTATGCATGACGTAAATACTTGCAGTATTTGTATAGTGTCCAGAGTAGCTAGTCATATTACTTGCCAAATGGCTAATTTCTTCTCCCCACGATTCACACTATGTACATGTCTTGGCGGCGTTTTGGGGATTTCCACAGATGAAAGTAGGGTGGTAAAATGTTTGGGATTGGGCAACAAGGTTGCAGTTTGTGCGATCTTTTGATTGAACCATCATATCGTTTCCATGCAAGTGCATAATGAAGTTTCAGATGATGTTAGATGTATTGTAATTGATGATTCGTGAAGGTTTCCGTGTTATATGACAATGTAACATCTATGCTCTTTGTACTTTGAAAGGTGAAACGAGGAAGAGATTGACTGGGAGACCACAAAGCGATCTGTTCATCACTTCTCTTACTTGGACACACAATTTAAAGGAGAAGAGTGTTCCTCTCGCATGTTTGGTGGTATAACAAGTGGCTGTTCCTTCTGTCCCTGTTCCCTCTACTTCCAAACCAGATGAAAAAAACAAAGCACAATTTTCTGTCATAGAGAATCCAATATTGAATCCTGAAAGGGAAAATGTTTAGAATCCTTTTCAGCAAGCAGAGGGTTTTCCCATGAATTTTCTGTCATAGAGTCTCCAATATTGAATCCTGAAAGGGAAAATGTTTAGAATCCTTTTCAGCAAGCAGAGGGTTTTCCCATGCTAGGCTCATGCCTCGTGCGTTCAGACTTAAGATTTCATGGGCATGTTGATTTTTGTGTCCGTCTCCAATTCTGTTTTGATATAACATAAATACTCCAAATCGAGTGGCAAAACAGTCGATAGTGACGTTGCGGCTGGCAGTTCTGTCAAAAGATAGTCAGTTGTAGGAGTTCGAGTTGGCTGGTGATTCAATGTTGGATTGTTGGGTGTAAATCATGGTTTTATACATAGTTACAAGTCTACTCAAGAGTTCGACATGGTCTGAGGTGGTTTGGATCGCGAGTTGATCCACGGGTTAATCCAACGTTTTTTTTTGTTTTTTCAATAAAAAAACCATAAAAACGATGTCATAATATAGTTTTAAAGAAATTGTTTCACATGAATAACGTAATAACCGTGTTATATGATGCTGATGCTCTATACAGTGAAACTTGATGATGGTGATATTGGTTATGAAGAGTTCGGACAGTCATCATATGTGAAAACTGGAAAATAGTTTGGACATCTTGCTACCCATTCCCATTCATGTAGAATTCACCCTGGAAATTAGAAGTTGAGGTGAATTCTAAGCAATACTTCGAGTGGATAGAATAATTCTAATTTCCAGGGTGAATTCTAATTTCATTGTTTAATTCTTTGCAAGTTCAACTTTTTGGAAAAAATATCTGGGCTAGCCTTACTGTAGGGTTGCTTGCTTCACTCATAAGAAACCTGTAGTTTCATTGTAGAATTCTTTGCAAGTTCAAGAGTTTTTATTCTGTTTCCTTACTATCGGCTTCGTCAACTGATTTTGCAGACGTTTACTAGAGAGGTGTGAAACGATGGAGAAGAAAGTAGCGAAAACGAAAAGTGAAGAAGGATTAGTAATTCCTGGTAGAAGCTTGGTGGATTTGGTATTCTCTTGGTCTATCGAGCATGTACTCAACAAAGATCTTTACAAAAACCAGGTTTGCATGCATGCCATTGTGATCATGTTTATGTGTATGATGGAGCTTCAGATTTTTAATTTTTTATATGGTCTGTTTTTCTGGTCAAAATCTGGTTGTTTAGTGGGCAGGATTTTATTTTTCCTGATTAAATTTGGCAACTTGATTAAAGCGAAATCATTTAGAGACATTCATATCAATTTTATTTTTAATTTTTTTGACCTTAAGTTTTTTTTTTTTTTTCCTTGCATTTGATGTCTGGCACTAAATTGTTCACGAACAGGTGAAGAATATACCGGAGACATTCATGTCAACGGCACATTACATGAAGTCATTCATTCCTGCGCTAATCGAGGAAACTCGTGCTGACTTATGCTCAAACATGACAACGGTCTCCCAAGCACCTACAAGAGAAATCTTTTCACTGGGAATAGCTAAAGAGAATGAGCCTCCGAAAGACTTGTTTTACAAGATCTGGTTTGAAAAAATGAGAAACAATGCCAATGGGAAAGGAATATATGAGCCTGGGGTTGGAGATCTCCTTGCTTTGACAGATGTAAGACCGAAAGACATTGATGACTTGAACAGGCCTGGGTTTAACTATCTTCTTGCATATGTTCATGGACTGTCTCTAGCGAAAGATGATGAAGATAAATATGACATTTTGTCAATTCTCACATCCAAACCCATTCAATTTGAATTAGAAGACCGGGAAAATAAAAAGGAGTCTGTCATTGCTGGAAAAGGAAGGCGAAAGAATATGAAAGCTAATGTCTTTGTTGTTTACCTAGGGAACATGATGACAAATATTCGTACATGGAGATCATTGAACTCAGATCTGGAAGGAGGGAACATGAAAATTATTCAGAATGTGCTTCATACTAGCTCAGCTGTAAGAAGGGTGGTTCATTTTTCCTGATATGCGGAAGTTTTAGCTATATTCTAATCATTCATTTGCCTACCTGACAGTTGTTGTGTCTGATCCTGCAGGATGGCCAAGATTGCACTCACTGCTTATCTGAAGTGAATAGAAATGCTACACTTTCTGGTATGGAAGAAACCATAATCAGCTCTTCCAATTTAAATGACTCACAGCTAGATGCAATTGTAAGCTGCATTGGTCTGAGTGAATGCCAACATCAAAGTACTGTCAAACTAATTTGGGGCCCTCCGGGGACGGGAAAAACAAAGATGGTTGGTTTGTTATTGTTTTCTCTACTTAAGTTGAAGTGCAGGACCCTTACATGTGCTCCAACCAATATTGCTGTGTTGGAAGTAACATCGAGACTCCTAAGTCTAGTTGCAGACTCTCGTGAATATGAAACTTATGGACTTGGAGATATAGTTCTCTGTGGGAACGGAAAGCGAATGAAGATCTCCGAGAAAGATGATCTTGAAGATATATTTCTTGACAATCGTGTCGAAGCACTTTGTCATTGCTTTAACCCGTCAACTGGCTGGAAGCACACTGTAGACTCATTGATAACTTTGCTTGAAGATCCTGAGCATCAGTACCGCCGGTACTTGGTAAGTAAGGAGGAAAATAATGAGGGAGGGATAGAGAATCTGGAAGCTGGAATGCATGGATTTAAAGAGATAACACCAACAAAGAGAAAGATGAAACGGTCAATAATCAAGAAAAAAAGGTCTGGAACAACAGGAAAGTTTTGAAGAAAGCTCTTCTTCAGGCCTTGAAAGATAACAAGAAAAAGGAAAAACAGAAACAAAAGGTTTCTTCTCATCGAGGGAAGCTTCCAAAGCATGAGGAAATGGAAAATAAAGATGGTAAGGTAAAGAAGGAAGATATTCTCTCTTTTGAGGAATTCGTAAAGGATAGTTTCAATTTCCTTAGTGCGAAGTTCGATGTTTTAATTGTAGATTTGTATACACACTTGCCAACATCTATCATTTCATTAGAAGTGGTGAAGAACATGATCAGAGCACTTGGTTCACTCAAGTGCTTCAAACCCATGCTGTGTAGTGTTAGTGTCGGAGATGAAGGTCTAAAACAAGTCCCCAGTGATTTTGAAAATGAAGGATGCTGCGCTGGTCAATTTTCACGGCTGGCCTTTATGAGAAAATATTGTGTTCAGACACTGAATTCACTTCCTCGAGTATTTGACATTCCCAATATTTTTGACGTTGAAAGTAATGCAGCCAGAAACTTTTGCTTGGGTAATGCGTGTCTGGTTTTCTGTACTGCTTCAAGCTCTGCCAAGTTGCACACAGAAGGAGCAACACCAATAAATTTGTTGGTTATTGATGAAGCGGCCCAGCTTAAAGAATGTGAATCGACTATTCCATTGCAACTTTCTGGTCTTCGCCATGCCATTCTTATAGGTGACGAGCGCCAACTTCCTGCCATGGTTCAAAGCAAGGTGATAAGGTTTATCTTTCTTGCACCCCATTTACTAGGTTATTTACAAGTTCTAATGTTTCTGTCACACACCTTCATCAGATTTCCGAGGAAGCTGAATTCGGGAGGAGTTTGTTTGAGAGATTGGTCATACTAGAACACAAGAAACACCTTCTGAATATGCAGCATAGGATGCACCCATCTATAAGCTTATTCCCAAACAAAGAGTTCTATGACATGCTAATTCAGGATGCTTTAAATGTCAAAGAAAGAAACTATCAGAAACAATTCCTTCAAGGCAATATGTATGGTCCTTACTCATTTATTAATGTAGCCTATGGGAAAGAGCAATCCA
>SRLM01000969.1:0-146900 GCA_015708895.1 Populus ilicifolia
GAAATAGAGAGAAACACAGAGAGAGAGCTGAGGGTGAGAGTTGAGTTGAGTAGAGAAGTTTTCTCCTCCTCCTTGTTTTCTTGTTTGTATTGCTTTTGAGCTTGATTAATACAAACCAGTAGCTCCGTGGAGTAGGCAAGTTGCCGAACCACGTAAATTTGTGTGTGTTTGAATGTTTGGATCTCCTAACAGTTTGTTGTATGATTATTCAGTTTTGAATCTTAAAAGAATAAAAGAAAAATATGAAAATTTAAAGAATGAACCAATTCAGATATAAATGACCTGTCGAGACTCCATTGTGATAAAGCTTGGTCGCATATTTGAAAGTTAAATTCTCCTAATCTCCGTGCTTTATCATAGGGGTCGAGAAACTAAATGAGGTGATCCGTAATTCAAGATACCATCAATGGCTCTGGTTGATCCACTGATTTCATCCGGCGAAGTTAAAAATTCACCCCTCGATGGACTAGAACAGCTAATTATTAATAAACAATGATAACTAGAAGATGTGGTAAGGTAACAGTTCGCTCGTGTCTATTACACAATGGATTGCAAATAGTAATGTATACTTCTTTTCTATTGAATTTTTGTTATGTACACTACCAAGTTTATCTTTTAATATTAAATTAATTAATAATTTAATTTTATAATTTTTTTACAAGATTAACATAATTTATAAGTTTTTTGAGATAATCTAAATTATTCTAATTTATGATTTTGAAGAAATTGTCTTTTAATTAAACTTGTTTTTTTATATAGTTAAAAAAATAATTTCAAAGAAAAATTATATTATTGAATTTTATAAAGTAGTAAAAATTAAAAGGTATATATAAATCATTGTTTATTTGCCCTCGTTGCACAGTGAATCATAGTGTTTTGCTTCTTTTGTTTTTTCCTTTCAGTTATTGAATTTTTCTAATATTATTTTTGTTCATCTCATTATTTAATATTAAAATAATTAAGAATTTACCTTACAATTTATTTTATTTATATAGTCTTAGTGTTGCTTTCAAGTTTGACAATATAACTAAAATTGTTTCTGTTTCTAGATTTAGATGAAATTTTTTTTCTAACTGAACTTGGATTTTTTTTACTTGATTGTTTTCTTATATAGTTAAAAAGATAGTTTTAGATATAAGTTATGTTATTAAATTTTATATAGTCCATAGATATATTTTAAGGTCTGACTAGTTGATCTGATTCACGGATCTATTAAGTTTTTTTATCATTAAATATTAAATTATTTAGAAAGTTTACTTTTAAGTTGGTATCCAGTAATGTAAGTATTTATTTTTATTATATAATTAAATAAAAATACTAAACCCAAAGAGTTTATGATTCGGGTCGCGGGAGAACCGAGATTGATCCAATATGTCATTGTCTCAATATATATATATATTATCTTGAGTTTTTTTAAAAAATTAAGTTATGTTTTTACCGATCATCAATATTTTATTTAGATCCATAAAATTAATTTATTTAAATTGAATTAACTCTCACCTAGTTTAATTGAAAACTCAAGTCAGACAAAAAGCTTAGCTAGGAAACTTTAATACTAATTTGTTTGGCCAGATTTAACAATACTATTAAAAATATATATATATATATTCTTAATTTTTTAAAAAAAATTAGACTTTCATGACTCTGATTCCTGTACACTCTTTACTTATTGTATATTTATTTTTATATTTTAAAAATATTTATAAAAAACTTAATTATTTTTTTATATTTTTAAATAAAAATTATTTTAAAAATTAACTATTACTATATTTTTAAACATTCCAAAAAAGGGCAGAATAGACAGGCACTTGCGTTTTTTTATTAAACGACGAAAATAAACGATCTTTAACTGGATGGCTGGAACTGTCATTCTCACAAGCTGCAGTATCTTGCCAAATTCTTCGCTCCTCCGACGAGAGCTATCATTGTATTGCCAACCCCATGCACCTTTAACAAGCAAAAGACAAGCCTCGATGCCTACATCATAGCCTCTAGTCCGTACTCAATTAAAGAGCCGATTAATTGACGACACGTTTGTGGATAATGTCAAGCCATTTTTGAACAGCCCCTCCATTAAAAAATATCACCGGTAAAACGACTACGTAGAAAGATGCTGGATCTAACTCAAAAATACTGAAAAGTTTCGAGCATCAGGTGATTTGGTTCCAAGCTGCGTCTTCATCCTGGGAAATACTTCAGCAACAACACTGATGATAGACTGAGTTTTAGATTAATTTTTTGTAATTATTTTAATGTTCAGCTCTCAAGAATAAATTCTAGAAAATAAAAAATATATATTTTAATATTCTTTTTTAAAAAAAAACACATCACTCACAGGCATCCTCGAGGTCAAAAGAACAAAAAAGCAGCACAGTTCTAGTATACTGTGCGGTTATTATTAAGTGCACATTCATGGCCAAACACATTGGAATCAAATTACTGGACATTGTGGGCAATTCATGGAATGTGAAACATCCCCGTCAGTTTGTTGAAAACTTAGGATACCAAGATGTGAAATCACACAGTGATTGGCGGCATGTACGTTGCAACTGTATACCCTCATTTAGATATGGTGAAAATAAAAATAAAAATTACATGTGCATCAAGACTGTTTTAATTCCTTGGTGCAGTGGACTCATTTAGATACAGTGAAAATAAAAATAAAAACTACATGTGCATCAAGACTGTTTTAATTCCTTCGTGCAGTGGACGGACTGCTGTTACAGTATTACTAGCAAGATAATAATATAAATTATATTTTTAAATTTTATTTAATAATTTAATTTATTAGGATAGGTTGAAATAATTTTTTAATATAGTATTATAATTTTAATGACCACGAGATCATAAAAAATAATTTTATCGTCTCTATTTATTTAATAAAAAATAAACATGGGTTAATGTGTTTTAAATTAAAAAAACTTTTACTTAAATAAATATATTGAATAATAATATAAATCATATCGTGACATCTCATCTAACAACTTAAACTATTAAAAAAATATAATAGAAATGTTTTTAATTGTGTATTTTAATAATAAAATTATAATTTTTTATTTTTTAAAATATAAATTATTTATTATGAGTAATTATATCTTTTTTACAAGATCCACTTATCACTGTAAAATTGATCGGAAATAGATTTGTTTTTTCGTATCTCTTTTTATGATATAATTACTTAGTTACTCTAGAAAACAATATTTTACATTCAAGGACCTTTTTAATGTTCCACTCTTCAAAGCATATTAAAAGGAATATATCTCTTTTAAAATCAAAATTTTCTTTCCTGACCTCTCGAGGCTTATTTATATTTTTGTTTTGATTTTTTCAATTATCATATTATATCATAAAATTTTTGATATATATCATATAACTTGATATATATGATATATCAAATCATTGATGACATAACATGATTTATAAGAAGAGGGAGGCAGTGTTGAACAACAACAGAAGTCTCCCTCATGCCACCATACTTGAATCCCCGGGTTGGGATTCGCGAGGGGGGAAAAAGGAGAATTAATTGGGGGAAAAAGGCATTTAAAATAACAGTTTCAAGAATATGGTGGGAAATTGAAATGACTTTCTTGGATCCTGCGAGGAACAATGGCAACAACGTAATTTTGATCAATTTGTTAGCGAAAGAAAAAGGAAACAAGGAATGATGAAAAGCGGTAACAAAGGAAAAGAACACCCGAAGTGGTATGTGGAGAGAGCAGACAAGGGAATAAGACTGCAAAAGAAGAGGTGTGCGACAGAGTGTGGATACGCAAGAATTGGATATATTGGAAATAAAGAGCGGAGGAGGTCTCTGTGTGTGTATATGGTATATAGCAGCAGTAGCAATTCCTCTGTTTCTCTTTCTTTCATATATGATTTACACCTCCACTGCCACCATCGGTCATAGGCACCAAGAGAACCCACTGAAGCAAAAACTATGATCATGAAACACCCTCTGCACCCAGCACTATCAAAAAGCACAATCATCCCTCCCTGTCAAAACCTTCCTTCCCTTAAATTTACCCCTCTTAACTCCACATTTCTCTCAACCAGATTTCTCACCTCCCCATAACCATGAAACTCCCTTTTCTTTTCTCTCTACTTGCTTTCTTCTTCTACTTGTTCGAACCTCCTCTTCTAGTCTTCTCTGATACGACCCTGCCTCCCCCCCTCCACTCTCTTCTCTTCATTAAGACCTTCCTCAAAGACCCTTCCAATACCTTCCATGATTGGAACTTTCCCAACACTAGTGGCTTAATCCAAGAACCAGTCTGGTGCTCGTGGTCCGGCATCAAGTGCAACCCAGCCACTGCTCAAATCACATCACTCGATCTCTCTCACCGGAATCTTTCTGGTGTAATCCCTGCTGAGATTAGATACTTAACGAGCTTGGTTCACCTGAATTTGAGTGGAAATACTTTTGATGGGCTTCTTCAACCTGCCATTTTTGAACTGAGTGACCTTAGGATTCTTGACATCAGCCACAACAACTTCAATTCAACATTCCCACCTGGGATTTCCAAGCTCAAGTTCTTGAGAGTCTTCAATGCATACAGCAACAACTTCACTGGTCCATTGCCTAAAGAATTCGTCTGGCTGCGCTTCCTGGAGGAGCTCAACCTTGGTGGGAGCTACTTCACGGGGGAGATTCCAAGGAGTTATGGAAGTTTCCTCAGATTGAAGTACCTGCACTTAGCTGGGAATGAATTGGAAGGACCATTGCCACCCGACTTAGGATTCTTGAGTCAGCTCGAGCACCTGGAGCTTGGCTACCATCCACTCCTATCAGGCAATGTACCAGAAGAATTTGCTTTGTTGGCTAATCTCAAGTACCTAGATATCTCGAAGTGTAATCTATCAGGCAGTCTCCCACCACAACTTGGAAATCTTACCAAACTCGAGAATTTGCTCCTTTTCATGAACCAGTTTACTGGGGAAATTCCGGTGAGCTACACAAATCTGAAAGCTCTAAAAGCACTTGATTTATCCGTTAATCAGCTTTCAGGGGCAATTCCAGAGGGGTTATCTTCCTTGAAAGAGCTAAACAGGTTGAGCTTGCTGAAAAATCAGCTCACTGGCGAAATACCACCGGGAATTGGCGAGCTACCATACCTTGACACGTTAGAGCTCTGGAACAACAACCTAGGCGGAGTTCTCCCGCAAAAACTTGGATCCAATGGGAATCTACTATGGCTTGACGTCTCAAACAACTCGCTCTCCGGCGCAATTCCTCCAAATCTATGTCAAGGAAACAAACTTTACAAGCTTATTCTGTTCTCCAACAAGTTTATCGGTAAATTACCAGATTCTCTAGCAAACTGCACCTCTTTGTCCAGGTTCCGAATACAAGACAACCAGCTCAACGGCTCAATCCCTTATGGATTAGGGCTCCTGCCTAATCTTTCCTATGTTGATTTAAGCAAGAATAACTTCACAGGTGAAATTCCTGACGATCTTGGCAATTCAGAACCACTTCATTTCTTGAACATCTCTGACAACTCCTTCCACACTGCTTTACCAAGCAATATATGGAGCGCGCCAAATCTTCAGATTTTTTCAGCCAGTTCATGCAAGCTCGTGAACAAAATACCAGATTTTATCGGTTGCAGCAGTCTGTACAGGATAGAATTGCAAGACAATATGTTCAATGGCAGCATTCCATGGGATGTTGGCCATTGCGAGAGGCTCATTTCTCTTAATTTAAGCCGCAATTCTCTTACTGGTATTATTCCGTGGGAGATTTCTACACTTCCTGCAATCGCTGATGTCGATTTGTCCCATAATTTACTCACCGGTTCGATTCCTTCAAATTTTGGTAACTGTTCTACTTTGGAGAGTTTTAATGTGTCCTATAATTTGTTAACTGGACCCATTCCTGCATCGGGTACAATATTTCCAAATTTGCATCCGTCTTCCTTTTCGGGCAATCAAGGATTATGCGGTGGCGTTCTGCCAAAGCCTTGTGCTGCGGATACTTTGGGAGCTGGAGAAATGGAGGTCCGCCATAGACAGCAGCCCAAACGGACTGCTGGGGCTATAGTGTGGATTATGGCGGCTGCTTTTGGTATTGGATTGTTTGTGCTTGTTGCTGGGACTAGGTGTTTCCATGCTAATTATGGCCGTAGATTTAGTGATGAACGAGAGGTCGGACCGTGGAAATTAACTGCCTTTCAACGGCTGAATTTCACGGCTGATGATGTGCTCGAGTGTCTATCAATGTCAGACAAAATCTTAGGGATGGGGTCAACGGGAACGGTCTATAAGGCGGAAATGCCAGGTGGCGAGATCATAGCGGTGAAGAAACTGTGGGGCAAGCATAAGGAGAACATCAGAAGGAGGAGAGGGGTATTAGCCGAGGTGGATGTTTTAGGTAACGTGAGGCATAGGAATATAGTGAGATTGCTAGGATGTTGCAGTAATAAGGAGTGTACAATGTTGTTGTACGAGTACATGCCTAATGGGAACTTACATGATTTGCTGCATGGGAAAAATAAGGGAGACAATTTGGTGGGTGATTGGCTTACAAGGTACAAGATTGCACTGGGAGTGGCACAGGGGATTTGCTATTTGCATCATGATTGTGATCCTGTGATTGTGCACCGAGATCTCAAGCCTAGTAATATATTATTGGACGGTGAGATGGAGGCTAGAGTGGCAGATTTTGGGGTGGCAAAGCTGATCCAAAGTGATGAATCCATGTCAGTCATTGCTGGGTCTTATGGCTACATTGCGCCAGGTACGGTCCTGGTCCTATTGCTGTTTCTCTTTTATTTTTATTTTTATGAGATTTGTTTGTGCCCTTCGACTACATTTCACCTTACGAGTAGTAAACAGAAAACGGGGGTGATTTTGAATTGAAATCTGATCGTCAACAGTCGACTTTTGTGAGAATACAGAGTCCCTGTCTCGTACTGCAGTGAAGAACTGGATCGATTAGTTATGGTCGTGTAATAAAACAAAACAAAACAAAAGAGGAAAGGCAATTGTGTTACAAGTGGGGCGGTTGATTTTAGGACGGAAAGCACAGAAATTATATTTTCTTGCTTGGAGATCCTCAATTTATCTTCTTTGCTTGCTTTTCTTTCTTCCTGCCGTATTTGCATACACAGGACTAGATTGAAGCTGGTCTCGTTTGAAATTCTTGGATACCTTTCGTCTATTTTTGCATAGTTCGTTTGGTGGTATATCTAGAACTTGGAGTGTCAAATCTTGAAACAGGACATGGGAATTAGAGATGGTGACCTACCGAAAACACTTTCTATTTTTTTTGCTTTTCTATTTTTTTCTTGATTCTTATGGCATGAAAGACATCCATCCATAATTGATTTTCCAAATACAAAAAAAAAGTAGTGGTAAATACTACAGTACAGAGTGCAGTGGTGGGGTGTGGTGCTGTGGGCGTCATTTCTTCTTTTGGGCCGCGAATTTGCAACTGTTCGAGACCTCTGAGGGCGTGGGGCAATCACTATTGCGCGTGAACGCTCTCCTTATTATTTTTTTTCCTTTTAAATTCTCCTTTTCCTTTTACGACCTTTTTTTTTTGTTTGTTAGATTTACCATGTACAGTTGGACCCCACGAATAATTTCTTTTAGATCCTCTCATTCATTGCTGTTTTTGACTTCTCGATGCATTTGGCATGATTTCTTTCTTTGTTGGATTGAGTTGGGTCACTGAAATCTTGCTTTTACCGTGCAGAGTATGCTTACACACTGCAAGTTGATGAGAAGAGTGATATTTATAGTTATGGGGTGTTGTTAATGGAGATTATAAGCGGCAAGAGGTCGGTCGATGCTGAGTTTGGGGATGGTAATAGCATTGTTGATTGGGTAAGGTCGAAGATAAAGGCTAAGGACGGTGTAAATGACATTTTAGACAAGGACGCTGGGGCATCAATTGCATCTGTGAGGGAAGAAATGATGCAAATGCTTAGAATTGCTTTGTTGTGCACCAGCCGGAATCCTGCGGACCGACCGTCAATGAGGGATGTCGTGTTGATGCTGCAAGAAGCAAAGCCCAAGAGGAAACTGCCTGGAAGTATAGTTAGTGTTGGTAGTGGTGACCACATTGTTACTGTTGATGGGGCTATTGCACAAAAGCCTGCAGTTGAATGTTGATATAAATTAATTTTACTGGTTTTTTTCTTTTTCTTTTTTTTTCCTGATGTTATTTTTCAAATGGTGGGGATTGGTATAGGAGAAGTGATTTTTCTTTATTTATTTTCAATGGAGTGTTCTTGTTATAATCTCTTTGATGTTGGGTTATGACTTTTTGTTGTTTGATACTTATAATTAAGTTGGAGTGTTAATGGTTGCTCGTATGGAAATATATGGAGAGTCGGATCAAAAGCAGCTAGGACAAAGGTTTATAGCATGAAAACGCTCGGACCCATGATGCCATGGAAGCTAGCAAGGCTCCCAACCAAACGTATATTTATCTTCTTGACTGCCAATTACTCTTACCAGCTCAAAGTTACCATATCAAATTTACCAGAAAGGGGAAGAGGCAAGGAGGAAGAAAATGCAGGTGGAGATTTATAGGGGCACCTGCGATATATAGAGTCGATGAACAGTGTTGATTAGACAGTACTTGATGGTGCTATTAATTATGATAATTTATTTTATGTTTATTGTGGACTAGGAAAGACTTCGTCGAACTGAGCTATAAACTGTCTTGAGTTTAAGAAAATAAAAGTAAGATTAATTTTATCTGTCCAGTAAAAAAAATGAGGTTAATTTATTACCCTATTATTATAAAAACTTAATTGATTTTTTTATATTTTTTTAATCAACGCATGGTTTTTATTTTATAATTTAGTTAATTTCAAGTTTTTCTTGCTTGTGGATGAAGTAATACTTAAAATTAATTTATATAAGATTTTAAAATTATAATAATAATAATTTTTTATATTATTTTAGATTATTAATTAAATTGACTTGAGTCTAGTTACAAGTGGAACTATATGTAACATTTTAAAATTACAATAATTATTTTTATTTTATTTTCATATATTTGAAACAATAATCAATTTAATGCGTGATTTGAATTTAACAAGTGTTGATTATTAAGTTATATTTTAAAATTATAATATTAATTATTTTTATTTTTAAATTAATCAAAATTAATAACTAGTATTGATCCTTAAATTAAATTTTAAAATAATAATAATAATTATTATTATTCTTATGTTAACTTATATCAATAAATAACTTAATCGATAATTCAAGTCCAGTCTTGATTCGACTGAGTTTTTAAAATATAATAATAATTCAATTCATAATCCAAGTTTTATACCAAATAAGCTTTTAGTTAAATTCAAAAATTATAATAATAAATATTTATATTTTTAGACCGGCTTGAATTAACTAAATTAAATCTTATATATAATTTGAAAATCTCATCCTTCTTCTTTTAATACAGTAAAAACTTCTCAATTAAATAGGATAAAAAATATTTTTTATATTTTCTAAAAATAAACAACTTCATATATATATATATATATTCTGTTCAACCCATCATTTTCCACCCTACCAAGTATTATCCAAATAATGCATGCAGGCGAATTTCTTTGAATTTGAACATTCGAAATTGAACCCCCGAAGGGAAAGGGAGCATTGTTAAATCCACCAGTTTTTTCATGTGAATGCCGAGAGTACTTCTTGCTTTCTGCAACACCTCCATAGCTGGAAAAGGAACAATTCTCGAACGAAATTAGAAAAAAAGCACCGCAACAAGCAGGAAATCAACCCAGTATTTTTTTTCTTTCCAGTTCTTGTCACATTCATGGATTCTCGAGCAACACTGAGAAGGAAGATATTGCAAAATCTTCCCGGCAAAGTGGTTTAACTTTGCATGGGTCCGCTACTGAACTGGAATGTGGATA
The DNA here is from genome assembly GCA_015708895.1 of Populus ilicifolia. NCBI lineage: Eukaryota > Viridiplantae > Streptophyta > Magnoliopsida > Malpighiales > Salicaceae > Populus > Populus ilicifolia. Next base: position 9,882 of record SRLM01000969.1, read on the forward strand.
ATCCAAACAGCCTGCACTGCACCAGCAACCAGGTGACGCAGCCGCTAAATATTTCAAGAACATGCCCGTTTTAGCACCCCCTGGCATTTGCAAGGATTAGGCTAAAGATCCTGTCATCTGCACACAGCACATAGACATTTAAATTAAAAAAAAAAAAGTCTCAATGCTTCACCACTGGCCTTTGAGTGAAAACACTGTGCATACGCAGTGTTTTTATTTTTTTTAGTTCTTCAATTTTGGTTTTTCTCTGGTTATCAAACCTTTTTTTTTCAATTTAATCCTTGTGCATTGTCTTAAGTGGTGATTAGCCTTAATAATTTGTCTTGTGTTGTTTTCTTTCATACTCTATCAGTCTCAAAAACGTCCTAGCATCACGTTGCTTCTTGATTTCACGAAAAAAAAAAGTTTAATTATTCGTGGAAAATAAAAAATGAGAGGACTAAGGTTGAAAGTGAAGTAAAATGGTAGCCTTTTTGTTTTAAAATTTTTGTTCCTTTATTTTTTTCTTTAAATATCAATTTTTTAAATTTTATCCTTTTACATTGTATTAATTAATAATTTAGCTTAATAATTTATTTTGTACTGTTTTTTGTCATGTTATCGCAATATCGAAAAAAATCTCAATGTTAGGTTAATTCTTGATTTAAAAAATAATAATTTAGTCTATTGTTTGTAAAATAAAATAAAATAAAATTGAGGGGACTAGATTAGAAGATTGGTAAAATAGTAGCCTTTTTATATAAAAAAATGGTGTCGGGCTTTTTAGCCTTGTGATTATGCTCAATATCTATTTTGATCTCCCTAATTTGAAAATTACACAATTTAGCGCAAAACTTCATCTTGCTCACGTTTTGGTCATTGGGCTCGGGAGGGGAGAATGATTCATGGAAAATGACAGGTGGAGGATAAAAAAAGTCGGCTATTTTGATTTTGTTCGTGAAGATAGCCGAAAGCGATCTCAAAATGTTCATCCGGGTAAAAGGATGTCGTTGTGCTGTTTTAAGGTTTTTGTATTTTTTTGATTTACGGGGATTGTTTGATCAGTTTGTGTATATTATAATTAATTTTTATGATTCACTGAATATTTTATAAATCAATAAATAAATAAAATACCGCCAAAAATAACAGAGATGCAGGCTAGGATTCAAATCTAAATATAATAAAAAAATATTTTTTTTTCACCGCTGCACCAAGTTATTTATGCTGTAAAAGGTTTTCATATCACTGTAAAAGGTGAATCGGTACTGAGAGACGTGTCTTCCGGTTTGATTTGGTCTTCCTAATTCGATTGAAGCACAATACACACACACACACACCAAGGTCCGGTCATGTGATCATGGGTTAGCAGGCCATGCAATTAGGCTCTGTTTTTAAAGGCCCTAGGATGCTTGGCCACAAGGCCACGCTCCTTGCATTTTTTCTCTCAACAATTAGTGTTTACTTTTTTTAAAAGAAAAATAATTAAATATATATAATTTATTTTATATCACTACATCAATTAAAAATATCTTTAGATGTTCTTTTATTAGATTTCATTAAATTTTTACTTAATTCACGAGCAATTGTTATTCTTGTACAACCCATCATGGATATTATTTTATTTTGGTTGGTTATTTTACTAAAATTATTAATTTTTATTGTTATATAATTAAAATAAAAATAAATTAAAAAATAAACTTGTTAAATTTAATCATGCCTATAACTTGAATGGTGAATTTAAGAAACTGACTCGTATCAATCACAGTAATCAAACTACAATGTATCAACATATTGTTTGTTTCTGGAATAATTGTGTGTCCCGCTATTTTTTTTAAAAATAAAAGTCTGCATACAGGCCGTTGCTTTATTAAATCCGACGCTGGACATTGTAATTATTTTCTCGGAAGGTTTTGTTGTTAATGCCAATACCTACAAAGACACCAGATCTCTGACAAACATGGAGGGTGCCATGTGAAATTATGAACAACTTAATTAATAAAATAAATTAAAGTTATCATTCAATTGTAAAAATATGGTGGAGACAATGATGATATCTGGACAGAAAAATCGCGAAGCCTAAATGGCAAACAGTGCAAATCCTTCTTCCCGCCATAAAGCCCTCACTCCCTCCCCTCCCCATTGCTCTATTATTACTCTGTCGCTAAAAAAAATAAAAATAAACTGTGTCCTTCACTTTTAAATTTTTAGGCTGGCTGGCTCTGTCGCTCTCCATTGAAGAGACTTGCAAAAACCCTGGATCATCAAACCAGGCCATGGATGATTCTAGGGTTTTCGGGGATGGTAACATCCCTACCACTTTTCGGTCCGGTGTGGGTACCATCTCCAGGATCCGGTTAGAGAACTTCATGTGCCATGATAACCTCCAAATTGAGCTTGACCAGTGGGTCAATTTTGTCACCGGTCGAAACGGAAGTAGGGACATCAAAACCCTAATTTAGGGTTTTCAAGTTTGTGTTTGATTTTTTCTTTGTTCATTAGTTGAGATTATGAGTTGTCTTGTTTGATCCTGGTGATGGCATGTGTGTAATTTGATAGGGGGTTTATGAGGCTAATGGTCGCATTATTGAATTAATCTTTTTTTTTAATGGGGAATTGGTGGTTATATAGGTGGCAAAAGTGCAATATTGACTGCTTTATGTATTGCATTTGGATGCCGGGCTAAAGGAACTCAAAGGGCCGCCACTTTGAAGGATTTTATCAAAACTGGTTGCAGGTTTGCGTTGTCTTGCCCGTTTGTTTATTTGCTCATTTTCTTCTAAAGAAATCAAGTGTTACTGGTTTTATAAGTTGTTTGTATAGAATGTGTGAAATTCTACACCTCTCTTTGACTGCCTAATATTTTGCTGGAGAGTTGCAAAAGAGGCTGCAGAGCTGAAACTACACTTTGGAATGCTAAAGAAAAACCCTCGAACTTCAGAATTGTATACCTGGTTACTGTGTGCAATGTTATGCATTATAGGCGTTAATAGTTGTTCTTGTTATTAGAACTAGAGTTACTGGTAGTTTTAGCTCAAATATCTCTTTAACGAAACAATGTGTTTATGCCTGCTTATGTTTATCTGATGTTGCTTCTTTGCAGTTATGCTGTTGTTGAAGTGGAAGTAAGAAACAGAGGAGAGGAGTCTTTTAAGCCAGATGTCTATGGTGATTCCATAATAATAGAACGCAGAATCAACCAATCTTCCAGTACCACTGTTCTAAAGGATCACCAAGGTCTATTTGGTTTTCTGATAAAGATATCTTTAATTCATTTAAAAAGCCTTGAGTTCCTTGTGATTCTGATGAAAAAGGTATTAAGGCCCCTTGGCCAATTGGGCTGTGTTTGAACGAATCACTGTTGAATGTATTTGTACTTGGATCCATGAAATGCCGCTTCCAAACAATTGGAATTTTCTCTGACCAGAGATGCGTGTGCTCTTTATAGATATTTTGTTTTTCATTATATTTTAATTTCTCATAGAAGTATATGATGTGGTAAACTGGGAACATACATTTTAGTAATTGATGTATTTTTGAACATTTTCATCAATATAATTGAGTCTAGATGCAGGTGTTTGTTACTTGTTGATGCTGGAGCCTTCCTTGCATTATGTTTTATTTTATTTCTGAAATTAAGTTTATAAGCATGTGACCTCTTAGTTATTTTTCCCTGGAGTTTAAGTTTCTGAACCCTAAACTCTATTACATTATTCCAAGTTCAATTCTCTTCTAGTTTTAGCCATTATTCTGCTGTATTTTTGTTCTCTATTGTTTTCCTTTTTTCAGCCATGCCACATGTCCTCTGCCTGTTTTCTGTAGATTACTGTTCTTATATATATATGGCATTTGGAGTAGCATGGTATCTCTCTAGACATGGCAACGTTGTGTTATAAGAGAGAACTGTTTTTGTTTGTTTCTATTCCTTTCCACTTTGGGCTGATGTAGGTTTGAACTGAATCATGCTTGTTGCTGTTATAAATGTAGAGAAACATGTTGAGGGAGAAAGCAAATGAGGAAACTAAAGTGGTCCCTTCTTGTACTAATGCTTGTTTGTTTCTGGTCATGGAGAAATTATTCAATAAATTTTGCAAGTACTGAGGACTGAACATCATGGAGTCACATTTACACAGATATATTACTGTTGGAAGAAAATTTCTTTGTTTTTTCCCTGACTTATTTCCGAGGAAAACATCATTTGGTAGTTTCATGCAAGGATTTTGAAGACCTTTTACCACATAACCGCATCCTGTTAAATTCTGTTTTTTCCTAGGAAAACACTGTCAGAGTTTTGAAAATTTATGGAGTCCAAGATTCTGCATTTATGAAGTATCTCCAATTTGATTTGATGGTTGCAACTAATGGAAACAAAAATGAATATTCACATCAAATCTCTTCTTTTTTCCTTTTCTTTTACATTCTTGTTGGGGAGTGCTCTATTATTGATTTAGGTTTTTGTACTTATTGTTGTTCTCACCATGAGATATTTGACAGGAAGAAAAGTGGCTAGTCGAAGAGAGGATCTTCGGGAGCTCATAGAACATTTTAATGTGAGTTTTTTACTCAAAATACTATCATTTTCCACGAAAATAGTGATTATCTCTTTTACTTATGCATGCAATGTTTTCTGCATATACCCAGGTAATGGCATTTTTCATAGGATTTTCTGCCATCCATTTTATTTCCCCAATGGATCATACCTATGTAAAAATATTGAGTTTCATTACTTGAATCATTGATGCTCAATGATCTGGAGCAGGTTGAGTTGGATGCCATGTGTGCCTTTTTACGTGCAATAATGTTATTGATCATTGATATTTGATGTGATCCAGATCTTTAACTCTGTTTCTCTGTTCTGAAAATCTGTTTCAAACTAATTGTTTTCAGTGTTGGTGATATTTATAATTGCTTGAACTTCAGGCATTTGGTTGTTTAATCAGTTTTTTTTTTCATATTCTAGGAAGCACATTTATTCACTTGTTTTGTCACTTGTCACATAGCATGCACGTTATTTGATGGGCATGGATGATAAAGGCAGGAACTGTTCAATGAATGATGAGATATTGTTTGCTTTTCAAAAATTAAAATTTAATCAACTCCTCATAAATTCTAGTGGTAATGTTCAAGGTATTATGCTCTACATCGTGCAGATTGATGTTGAGAATCCTTGTGTAATAATGACTCAAGACAAAAGCAGAGAATTTCTGCATTCTGGGAATGAAAAAGACAAATTTAAGGTAACTTCTAATCTTATTGCGTGCATATTTAGTGCTAGGACAAATCATATGGGTGCAGTACTGACATTCCATTGTGCAGTTCTTTTTCAAGGCTACTCTTCTTCAACAAGTTAATGATCTTTTACTAAGTATTAATGAACAACTGAAGTCTGCAAATGCACTTGTTGATGAACTAGAGGCTTCAATAAAACCCATAGAGAAGGAACTTACTGTCTTGCAAGGAAAGATAAAAAATATGGAGCATCTAGAAGAAATGTCTCAGCAGGTACAACAGTTAAAGAAGCAGCTTGCATGGTCTTGGGTGTACAGTGTCGACAAGGAAATCCAGGAACAAATGGTGAAGGTTGGAAAGCTTAAAGAACGTATACCCACTTGTCAAGCTAGAATTGATCATGAACTTGTGAGTGATAAATTCTAGAACCTGGAAGGACTAAAAATGCTATATAGATTCTGTGAACTGCAATATAGATTTATATTTTTTTCCATCCTTTTTCATCCCTTCTCTGGAGACTTCAGTCAAATTTATAGCTACAGAATTTCCCTTCAATATGAGTTTGATTTTTGATCTTTTTTTGTTTGTTTTATCTAGTTGTATATTTTCCCTTAGGTACATCTTTATTTCCGTTGTTTCCTTTGCTTTTATTTTCCCGTGCTCACTATATACAAATAGGTTCAAGATCTGTGTACTGGATGAGAATTGTGAATGTTGAGGTTTAACAAGTAAAAGCTTGCATTTAATGGTTGTGGCAATAAATTCTGGTAGCTGTATTATCAGGACTCTGCTGGCAACAGTACGTTTCAGAAGGGAACGGGTTTATCTGATTGGATTTAAATTTAGGGAACAAAATGCTGGTACGTAGGGATTGTTAACAATGATACAATAGGGTAAATTTTGGAGTTGAATAAAATGAGAAAAAGGATCTAGAAGGCTGCCCCACTATGCAGCTCTCTACGGGGAGAAAAGAAATAGAGATGCACAAATAAGAATAATGGAGGAAAGAAGAGGACTTTTATATAGGCTGAGTGGCAGGGAGGCATGCATGTCAAACCCATATGAAATCTCTCAATATTTAACTGAAAATTTTAAAAAATAGCAAGTTAGAGGAAAACCTCCATCGTTACTTATAACAGTTTATTAAATAACTTAAGATTTGCTCCCATTAAATGTCCTGTGGATTTACTCTCTGGGAAAAGCCTAAAATTAGGTGAAACTAGTGACCAAAAATCCTTTTCCTTTTGATACGTCACACTCTGCCATTCCCATCGGCTAGTCCCACCCTGTCCATTCCTTTTCTTTTGTCATACATGTCTTTATGTCTTGTTTTCCTTGTTTGGACCCAAAAGTTTTAAGTTTTTAATTTTCTTCTAATTAAATTCTTCACAATTCCTTGATTTTCATGGAATTGCTGTACATGGGTAAGAATATTCCAAATCCTGGTTTGTTTTTGAGAATGATGTATTTTATTTTATTGCCACCTTTATTCAATTGATGCTGGATTGCGTTCCTCTAAATATAATCAAGTCCATTTCCTTGATTACATGATTTTTACTTATGTGGGATGCCTATCTGCCATTTCAATCTCTTTATTTCCTTTCCTTTCCCCCCTTTTGGGGGGTTTTAGGGGTGGGGTGGTTGCATTGGTTTTAGTGGAAAGTTGATTGTTAAGGTGTGCATCCTTTTGTTGCATTAAATCCGATCATAAATTACTTTGTAACTTCTTATTAAAGCATTTCTTTAATTTCTTTACAGATGAAGGTGGAGGAATTGAGAAAAACCTTCATAGAGAAGAAAGCCCAAACTGCACATATGGTGGAAAGAGCGAAGGAAGTGAGGAATAAACAGGATGAATTGCGTAATACTGTTTCCTTGGTATGTTGGAAATTTCTATCCAGTGGAAAGTGACTAGTACAGTGTTAATATAATAAGTTCACTGCCAAAAGATCTGAAGTGAATGCCAAAACTGACAACTGAAAGCTTATTTGGTTGTGACAAAAACTTGAATCCTGTTTGGGTGCTTTTTTTCTTGGTGTAATCAAAGAATGATTTCTGATGGAGACAGAACCTGCATGTCAAGAATACATGTCAGTAAAAGTTCAATTATGTTGAGCACTTCAACAGAGCTGAGTTATTTCATTGCAGAATTATAAACTCTGCTGTTTTTTGACATTATCATGCAATTAAGAATGATTAGTAAATGTTGTAAAAACTACAGGCTGATGTATTTTGACATCAAAATAACCTACCACAAAACCATATGTATAACATCAAAATCTGTGTTAATCGCATAAGAGTCTGAATTTCAAAACGCAGTCCTGGACCTACACTAGTTTCCTTCCCATCCACTCCTTGGTCGGGAAAAAAGAAAAGAAAAACTTAGGTCCACATGTCTTATGGGACCTTGAGATTGGATAGATTATTAACATCACTTAGAACATTGAAACATGCTAGCATAATATGTCAATTGAAAAGGTTACATGAAGATATTTGTGCCCTGAATTATTGACACCATACCAAAAGAAGTGATGTCAATTAGAGTCGGGTGGTTTCTATGATTCTTGCGCATCTTATGAGTGTTATCATTTTAGGTGCCTTTTGTGGCACATGTTATATTCTTCTTGATTTTGAGTTGGCACTTAGTTTCACATTCTGTAGAATGACAACAGAAACAATATTAGATGGACCAGAAACAATCTAACCGGCACTAGTGAAACTAGGGATTGCGGTGGCGGCATAGTGAATAGTCAACTGTTTGAATGGTATGATCTGCATTGCATGCTCCTGACATGCTTATTTAAGTTTATACCTTTCCTGCATATTCTTTACAGTCTGTCTTAATAGTTCACACATTCTGAAAATTGCTCCACCTGCTCATGCAATAATCTTTTGTCAGGCAAGGAAGAAGAAACTTGAGTTAGAAAATGAGCACAATCGCCGAACCAATCAAATTCATAGCATGTTGAAACGTGTGAAGTTGCTTGAACAGCAAGCCCGGGATATTCATGAGCAACAAGTTAAAAATACACAGGTTCTTCCTTTGCTTTGAATAGAGATGGAAACCTTTCCCCCTACTAGTGCTCATTTCTGTCTTTTCTTCCTTTTTTAATGTGAGCATTCCTGCTAATTTCTGTGATCAAGTAATGCATAACAAAATTGTACATCTTATCATCCCTATTTCCCTCTTAAATATATGCAAATTTCTTGCATTGCACATTGATCTTTCGAAGACTATCATGTCAAACATATATTTTCATATCAAACAGTCCTTAAAGGAATCCTTGTTATGGTACAACAAAAGATCGGGCAACCCTCTTTTCAACAATGCGATATCTGACCAAAACAGATTTCCTTTTCAAAGGTCATAACTATGCTGTAATTTTGAACCTCGTTTATCAAAGAGATTGAGGGGAAAGGTGGCATTGGAATCAAAATAATGCTGCCTTCTGGCTTTGGTGTCTGGTATTCCTAAAATGCCTATTGATCATTACTTCTTCACTCTGCATCAATTGCATTAGAGTATTAACTATTTTCTGTTGGTTGTTCCCCCCCTTTAGTTGGTGTTTGGTATTCCTAAAATGCCTATTGATCATTACTTCTTCACTTTGCATCAATTGCATTAGAGTATTAACTATTTTCTGTTGGTTGTCCCCCCCCACTAGTACTTTTACCACTTGTGTTTTCCAATTGGTACTTATATATGAAAAGGTGCAAAGGGGTTGTCTGCTGTTGCCAAGAGTATTCACATGTTTATACCTCTGACTTTCTTATTGAAACAGGCTGAAGAATGTGAAATAGAGGAAAAGCTTAAGGAACTTCAGGACATGGTTGATGTTGCTGATTTCACACTTTCAAGGTCTTTCATTTATTTGGTCCCACATTTTGTGTGCTTACACTTAACCTGTCTGAATGTGGATTTGACTTGCCCAGTTAATCTATAATATAACTCAGGTTGAAGGAAGAAGAGAGTACCTTATTAGAAAGCGTGTCCAAGGGAATGGATGAAATTAGAAAGATTACTGAAGAGGTATAAAGATGCTTAGCATAGTACAATAATTGAATCATGAAGAAACTATTTTGTTTAATTTATCATTAGTTTTCCCCTATCATGTCTTTTGACCTTGATATTTAAAGTGATTTTACCGATTGAATTGTTGTGTAGTGTCATAAAAAAGTGCTTGTGAGCTTGCCTGGGCCCATGGGTAAGGGAAGGTGTATTCTTGGTACTTAGTGTAGGTTTAGGCAGATGGCTCCTCTTGGCCACGACCATGGCCCCTTTCTTTTCACAGGATGCTGGTGATTGGCCCCATTTCTGCAGTGACTGGCTGAAGTGTTACTTGTTTCTCTTGCATTTGCTTTTGTATCCATATCTAAAGCTATTTCTATTACATGAATTCGAGGGTTTGCAAATATCTTTGAGGCTTAATGTAATGAAAAGGCTCAAGATAAACACTACCATTACGTATTGAAACATGGCTTAATAGCAATAGAAACAGGGAAGAATTTGACCAAAGAAGGATGGTGTTACTGGGTGTAAATTGTCATTGTTATCATTAAAGGTGCCTTGCTTTACTTGGATAAGATGCCTGTATCAAATATCCCATGAACTGTGCAAGGTAATAGTTCATTTTGAGTTCGATGTAGCAGGCAATGTGAAGCTCATCTGTGATGGTTTAATGTGAGGCCAATAGCTGTTGAAAAATATATTCTTTCACTGGAAGCTTTAGCAGGAATAGTTTGTACACATTATATTTGTTCTTTAAAACTTTTAAATATTTGTTTATGCTAGTCCAATGTTGTCTTTCTTGGGCAAAGTATGAGAAATTTTAAAATTTTGGTTTTCAGATTGAAGAGTATGGAAGGAAGGAACAGGAAATCCGTGCATACATACGTGAGCTCCAGCTAAACAAAACCAACAAGGTTTGTGCTATTCCATTTAGTGTCATAACTGCACACAACAATTGATATTTCTTGTGTGTAATCATCTGCAAAAGTAGGCCAAAGTGTTTTCCATGCTTTTTTCAACTTTGGAAACTAGATGCATATGATATATTTTCAACATGCATGCCTTGATTTCTTAATTACAATTCTATAACAGGTTACAGCGTTTGGAGGAGATCGAGTGATTCAACTTTTACGTACAATTGAGAGACATCACCAAAGATTCAGAAGCCCGCCGATTGGTCCAATTGGTGCTCATGTGGTGAGTAAAAAAATTATGTATGCCTGCTGATAATTTTATACCAAGTCAGTAAATTTAAAATATGACTAGTGATTTCTAAAGTGAAGAAATCACCTTAAAAATCAGACAATTCACCAAGCAGGTCTTGCAAATAAAATGGCTAGTTTTACTTCTATGGGCCTTTGGAACCCTGATTGTTGCTGTGTGTTTGTCTCTGGGGAAGCATTTAAAACAACCATAATGATACAGTGTCACATGCTCCACTGTCTTTGACTAGTTGCTTTACTCCTTGCGAACTTTTCATTGTTATTATGTGATTTTATCCTGGAAATTCCTGGTTCTATTCCCCCTTCTCTTGTTAAACTTGTTGCTTAGTTGCTATTTTGCTGTGTGTTTTTAATCTCTCGAGATGCATCTAAATGGGCTACAAGTGATATTTAGGTTTTATGAGGTTTAGTGATATTCTGAAATATCAAGAATCAATCAGGGCAGAGTAGTTTCTTCAGCATCTTTATGGTGTCAAGCTTTGAAAGAGTTGCGTGAGCTGATTTGCAGTAGGATGAATAGCACGGATGTTTTGATTCCTCTGTAACAGTGGAAGTCTTTGACTTTACTTTGATTTCTGCCATTCCACTCTTGATAAAATCTTCTCTTATCTGAACAAAGAAATATCTTAACAATGTTGCAGTGTCACTTTGTCTTAATGCCTTCGTTTTAGTTGCTTGTTCATATCATTTTTGGTTCTCAATGGTCATTCTTTCAATTTTTTTCTTTGAAGCCTGCTTGACTTACGTGTTTAAGGTAATTTGACCTGTTCTGGATTAATTTGGCTAGCTTGTAGTGGTTCTGAGCTCATCATCATGCATGATTACCTAACCTCTGATTTTGGTGAATTGAGCTCCTGCAACTTGAAATCTCTCTTGTAGAGGTGAGTTAATGCACTGGCCTAATGTAGTCCATGATGATTGAAAGTTCTTGGAGAGATCGCCTTCGTTTTGCTATGTATGGTGAACTAGGAACAAAGTCATTAAGTGACCTCTTTTTTCCATCATTGTTTCGAAGTGCCATCCACAGAAATGTTATTGCTGTCAGTTATTTTGTTTATTTTGGGAACAATATAGGACTAATTATTCAAAATGATTTGTTATATGGTTTTGCTTTCAGTTGAGTCTATTTGCAGTGTCACACATCAATGTTATGTTGCATTGATGACAAACTTTTGTTTCTGTTGACATTTGGGATGTAATCTTTTTTGTTCTCTGTTTCAAGTTGAGATTGGCCAGGCATTTCTGTTGTCTTATTGTACGAACAAATTTGCTCCTAAACACATGAATGCACCTTTCCTCTTAAAGAGCTTCTCAGAATATTAAAAGCTGATTTGATATTTTTGGCACAATACGTGGCAGAATGGTGCAAATTTTGGTTTTGTTTAATTATGTCCCGAGTTTGAAGAAATCAAGCAAAGAAGAATATTTGAGTGTTATAATACCTTATTTGCAGTATGACATCTCTTTGATGTTTCTATGTCTTGATGTTACTTGAGAGCTATTTGAATTTCTTTGAGATTTATGGTTACCTATATTCACTTAGGACATTTGAGCAGCTACCCTTTTTCCCTTGGTAATAATATCTCATCTGAAATGTTTTAGGTCTTGTTTTTTTGTCAAAACTCGAATGCTTAAATCCTGAACGCTGGATATTTAAGATATCTTTCTGAATATTTCTGGATAGTCAGTGTCATCTGACTGAACAGTCAGACAGCTTCTCTTTCTTTTTGGATTATTTCTTTTACATAAAATGGTTGTTGGTGAAATAGAGGAGTTTTATGTTATTTTCTGCAATTAGTTTGGAATACCCTTACTCGAGCTAAGTTTAGTTGTTTTCTTTTAATTACTATGCTTTTTGTGCCCGTAGGTAACTTAGTTTTTATTGGGCTCTTGTGACAACTGTAGTTTATAGCTCGAGATAATTCCTATATGGGGTTTCAGTATCGGAGTCTGTTATTTTTCTGGGCATGTTCAACCACTGGAGCATTCCTCCAGTCACTAGTTAATGCATCTTGGTTAATGGTAAACCCTGCAGACTTTAGCAAATGGTGATAGGTGGGCTCCTGCTGTTGAGAATGCTGTCGGGAAGCTGCTCAATGCTTTCATTGTGACAGACCATAGGGACTCTCTTCTTCTGAGAGGATGTGCAAGAGAAGCAAACTATAACAACCTGCAGATTATTATATATGATTTCTCAAGACCAAGGTAGATGGATGGCTGCTTTTATTATGTTCTTATGGGTCTCTATGGTGGATACTTCATATTTTGTTGTTGTTTTCATCTGCAGGCTGACCATACCATCTCACATGCTTCCGCAAACTAACCATCCAACTACATTTTCTGTTATCCATTCTGACAATGATACTATTCTAAATGTTTTAGTGGACTTGGTAAAATTCATAGGTCTCTTCATAGTTTCTTCCTTATTTAATTTAGTTTTTTCTACTTCCCTTTATGCTGTATTTGTTTTCTCCCAAAGCTGTTAATGTGCATGGACACTTTATAATTGTTTTTCTTACTCTTTCAGGGAAGTGCTGAACGGCAAGTGCTTGTAGAAGATTATGATGCAGGAAAAGCTGTTGCTTTTGAAAAACAGATCTCAAATCTAAAAGAGGTTTATACAATAGATGGTTATAAAATGTAAGTTGGAATTGTCCATTTTAACTGGTGTCAGATCCAGTCTCAGATGAAACTTGGTGATCCATATGAAATGCATGAGCATTGTTGGATTGTATGTTTGGACTCACATGACCTGAATTCAGATCTCTGTTAAGTAGCTAGCCTCATAAGCAATGAATCCATTTTGATTTTGGAAACTGTTGGTAATTCTGACATCAAGATACATAACTTATCTTGCCATTTCCTTTTCTTTTGGTCCCATAGCATATAACTTACAATAAAATACTTGTATACATAAGAGAAAAAAAGAAGGAAACCTGCAGTAAATTTCATGAATGCCCAGACAAAAAGAGATGTATTTTGTTTTTTCAATAAAAGAAAAGGAAAATCTTGTCTATCAACTCATTGTACGTGTCTCAATTTGTACTAGGAATTATTTGTACAAAACAAATGCAAGTGTCCTTTAATTATTTGTACACGGGAAGTGATAGGATATGTTCCAGAACTCTAGTATTTATCTTGCAAAACTTCATATTTTAAGAAAACAAAATGATAAGAGAAAACCAAAGTGTTTTCTGTGGAATGGAGTACTATTTTTGGATGAAACACTGCTTCACTCCATGCTACCGGGCACTTTTATTACACAGAAAGCACAGGGAGATCATTAGGAACTTCAAATTGCAATATGCAGAAAATGATTTGGAAATGTGAATGGTACCTATTCAAGCTTGCTTGCATAATTGGGCTCCTCTTACATTCTATATTGCAATGGTGTCCTCTGCTGCAGAAATTTTTATTACCTGTTCCTTCGTAGGTTTTCACGCGGGTCAGTCCAGACAGTTCTTCCCCCAAATAAGAAGCTTAGAGCTGGCCGCCTTTGTGGTTCATTTGATGATCAAATTAGGAATCTTGATCAATCTAAATCAAATGTTCAAAAGGAAGCTGATCTGAGCAGGAAGAGGAAACGAGAATCTGAGGCAAGCCTTCAACGTCTTCAACATGGGCTAAAGTTTATGAAGGTATAATTGTTTCTTAACTCTTGTTTACAAGTTTTTCAGTGATCCTTATATATTGACTTAATCCCGGGGCTGGGGGGGGGGTGGCGGAGTTCGCATTGAGGTTGTCGTCATAAGCACCCCTATAATTTTCATCCTACCTCATTGTACAACAATTAAGCTGCTCTTAATATAGGAGTTATTCTTTGGTGCAATGGTAACAGTCTTGGACTTGTCACCATAAGGTTGCAAAGTCTTGAGAATAATTCATGCAAAATAAGCTGAAGACTGCCCTTGAATTCCCTCCTCAAGGACTGCACTTCTGTGTGCATAGCTGAGCAATTTTTTTCTTTATTGCCTTCCTTGACAAAATATCACATAAGAGACATAAAACATGTGTTTTTTTAATTGAGAAAAATTGAAATCTAACCAAATTTCCAGTAACTCTTGCAGTTTCTGAGTATTAAAATTGTTGATCAACAATCCTTTTCATTTAATTTAAAATGTCAAGGTGAATATTTGAAATAATAAAATAACATTTCCAAAAAACATTGAATCTAATTACATGCATCAAGCTGTTGGTTATATTATATTCCAGAACTGGAAAAATAAATCCTATGGACAGAGATGAGGACAATCATCCTTTCCTGCTTTCATCTCCGTTAACAAAACATACTTTTAATGATTATCTAGAAAAGCTTGGTTTCCAATTCTAGGGAACTAGAGTCTACTTTTTGGTCTTCTTCTGCTTGAAGTTTTGCTCATACAAGATCATGGATCAATTTACATTTGGTGTTTTCCAACCAAATCTGCTTTCCTAAACAATGGATGAACAGAAGCTGGACCTAATGCCAAGCTGTGTGAAGTGGACACATTTGTGTCATGTTCCACATGTTCTTATATTAAAGTTGAATTTTTGTTGAACTGAAAAAAATGCATTTGCCCCCTTCTTGCCCTCCTTTGTGCAACCCCAAGCTTTTTGTTGGGCTTGTGTGTGTCTTCAGAAGACAAGGTTGGGCCCTTGTGCGGGCTCCAATCTTTTTTGTAGAATAAGGTTGTGAGTATTCACATATTATTTGGAGAATCAGGTTGACATAATGTGCGATACAAACATCTTGTACTATTTACCCTTTTGCCTATATTAATTCAACCAAGACCAACCACATTACAATCATCTTTTGTGCGAACAAGAGTTTCTGTATAAAGGAGCTCTTCTTTTTTTTCAATCGAGAAAATCATCATTGATTGATGCTTTGTTTTGAGTTTTTTCATTGATTTTGATGTGCTCATGTCAAAAAAAATAAAATTATTTAAATGTATTTTCAAGTGAAAGTCACTTTTGAAATGCATCTTACACCACAATAACAAACACGTACTAAGATTGCTAAAATACACTCACTGAACAAATTTTAATTCCCGTTACTTCACTTAGTCTATTTATAATTCTCTTTTAGGATGCAATGGGGAGGGTGTAGTTGAAGGTACCTTTTGATTATGTACATATAATGTTCCATTTGGTGATGTAGGAGAAGTGCAGGAATGCTGAGCGGGATCTGGTATCTAAGAAACTAGGACTGCAGGATGCAAAGAACTCGTATGCGTCTGCAACCAGTTCTCAAGCTGCTGTATCAACTGTTGATGAGCTTCAACAAGAAATCTCAGTTTGTTACATGCCATTAGTGTTGCCCTTTTATCACTGGGCTTGTTATATCAATCTGATTTAGATTTGCTGATTCATGCATGCAATATATAATGGATTTTCTTTTCCTCAATGACATTGTATCATTGCAAATGTTTTTCAGAGCATCCAGGAGGAGATACAAGAAAAGAAAATGCAGCTGGAGTCGCTTCAAGTCAGAATTAATGAAGCTGACTCAAAAGCCAGGGATCTTGAATTGACATTTGAAGATTTGCGTGGTATGGCATAGTGTTTAAACGTTTTAAGTGCAATCAAATGTATGCAATTATGCGTCATGCTTTTTCATCCACAATAATAACTGTGTCCACATGCAGAGTCAGTGAAAGAAGAAATCGATGCTATTGAGAAAGCAGAGAGTGAGCTGGTGAAGATTGAAAAAGATCTGCAATTTGCAGAAGCAGTTCCGTTCACTCATCCTTGAGCCTGTGTTTTATGGTCCACTGCAGTTCTTTTAAGTTATTTCTGCAAGATTTTTCTGAAATCAAAGTATTATATCAGGAAAAGGCCCGTTATGAAGGAGTAATGACTACCAGGGTTCTCCCTGATATTGAAATGGCGGAGGCACAATATCGGGAGCTTGAAGAGAATCGTAAGGTGCATTTCATGCCCCTCTATATTTGTGCTTATTCATGTAATTTTCTTTGGAGGTGTGTATTTTCTTTCAGAAATATGGTATATGCAAGAGATCTTCACTTAGTCTGATTGCTTAAGGCACACGGTAGCTTTCAGAAATATGGTATATATAAGAGATCAGCCCTTAAACCAGGGCATAACAATTGCTAAATATAAACTCAAGGACTAAGCCAATTTATTGTGGACCCATTTGCTCCTTGAAATAGTCGATGACTATCCTTTTTAAGATTAATCCAACCTAACTGTGCTATTCCAAAGTCAATTTCATTTTGGTGAATTATGTAATGCCAGACATACCCTTTTCAAACAATGAACAGTTACCTATCTCCTCTGCCTTCCTGCCTCTTCAAAGCTTAACTTAAGTTGTCGTGTCTTATGTTGTTGTAACCTGGTTAAAAGTGTAGTCTGTTTGGTTGGTGGATGAAAAGGATTAAACGGAAGGATGAGGGGAGAGAATGGATATTAACTCATCCTAACTAGTTTGCTAAGTAGGAAAGGAAATGATGGAAGTCAAATTGGGTGTTTTGCAAATTACAGCTCATTAAGAGTGGGAAGGATCCATCCCTTCCTTTTACGGGTCTGTATCTGGCTATTGAAACAATTTAACTTTCTCCTCTCATTTGTCCTTCCTACTTTTCCCTCCAAACAAGCAAAGTTGCAGGGTTCCAGGTGGCGAAGCCTCCACAGTTATCTTGCAACTAAAGTCAGATAATTTGAAAATTTGTCCTTTTGTATTAATGGCTGCAATCTATCATCTAAGAATCCCAAGATAATCTCTGAAAAGATGGAAAAAGAAAGGAAAGGAAAAGATGAACTAAAATATTTTTTTTACAAAATGAGCCACCAAACCACCGTTACAAAGCTTCAGGTTCTGTTTGCAAATCTGGGGCAACCAGGACACGACCCTGTTTGATTAAAAATTGAGAGGAACGTGAATTGAGACAGAATAATGGGAATGGGTTTACAATACACTTATGATCAGCCCCTGGGGGTGGGGGTGTTTATCAAAAGGATGGAACTAAAATGGTGGTGGGTTTCTTCCCCCCCCTGAAAACCACCCTCATAAACTCTCCTGGACAGTGTTTCCAAATACAGCTGATATCCACTCTTATCTCACTCTATTCTGTCCAGTAACTTCTCTTCTATGTGAACATTCTTTCCTTGTCAATGAAATTGCAACCATAACTTTGGTTTCAAGAAAATAAACTAGGTATTGTGAAGGTGGGTGGTCTAGGTTTTTGTGGCATGGGGGGCAGCAGGTGATGTTTTGGTGGTGTTGAGGTCGTGAGGCTGGGTTTTGCAATTTATGATATCTTTTATTGATTAGCTTACTGACATGATAACCAAGAAGGTGGAGCTGGGTTTTGCATTTTGGGATGCGTGGTGGGGTTCGGTGTTGGTGGGGAGAGGGAACTGACCAGGTTTTGCTGTTGTATATGCAGTTACAGAAGCATTCCCAGTGGTTCTCTGCACCTGATTTTATTTTTATGTTTTGTATCTCAATAAGTATAAATGTGATGGTTGTAGATATTTGAGGTGGTTAAATACTAGAAAATGCTGGTGAAAATGGCTTGTGGTTGCTGTCCTGTGTATATATGTTGGTTGTGCTTCTCTTGTCCTTTCTGTAGCAGAGACTGTTCAAGCATTTAAGCATTGAGTTTGTTGTGGCGCCACCTTGTAGCTAATTTTATGTTTTGTGAAACTGTAGGAGAGCTGCAGAAAGGCTTCAATTATATGTCCCGAGAGTGAGATTGAAGCTTTAGGAGGTTGTGATGGCAGCACACCAGAGCAGCTCAGTGTGCATTTAAATAAACTGAACCAGAGACTTCAGAATGAGTGCCAGCAGTATAGTCATGACTTGTATCTTGCACTTGGAGAACACTAGTAGCATGACAGTTTCAAATAATAAGCTTTTTTTTTTTAATTTGTAACAGGCATTCTGACTCTATTGATGACCTGAGGATATTTTATCAGAAAAAAGAGCGTAAAATTTTGCGTAAACAGCAAACATACAGAGCTTTTCGTGAAAAGTTGAAGGTAAATTCTACCTTTTCATTTATTTAGCATGTTAAGTCTAATCCTAGTTCCTGACATGCTATGAATGTTGATTGATTCCATAAATTGGATTTTTTGGAGAGTCAATTCTCTTGAATTTTCATCCTTGTTTTCATTTGGTTGTTGTTTGTGATCATTTCCACTCCTACAGTTGGGTTTCACACTTGCCTTAAAGGTGAGGTGGTGATGTGCAATGCTGTCTTTGAAAGAGTGGATGCTATAATTGGTTTCTTTTATGTTCAAGGTGAAAGTAAAAGAGGGTCAAGAAGATAGAAGGAAAAGGATCTGAATGAGAGGAAAAAAAAGGGAGAAGAGAAGGGAATAGTCTCCAAGAAATAAACAAGTAATAATGGTTTTTGGAGTTGGAAAATGGAAGACCCAATCCCTGTATTGGGACAGGTTACAAAAATGGAAAACCTTCTTGCGAGCCCATAAAGCTATTCAAAACAAAGATTAGTTTCGGTTTTAGTTCTTTCACATGAAACAAATAGTTTGACACCCCATTTAGTCTCTTTCTTTTGTTTTTCTTCTCTTTTTATTTCATTTGACTTAGAGAGTTGGGTATCCTCATGATAATTTCTTAGTTTTGTAACTATTATTTTTTTGAATCTTGTAGGTATCCTCATGAAATTTTGTAACTATTATGGTTTTTTTTTCTTTTGTTTTTTTTCTTGTTTTTGTTCATCTTTCTTGTTTTTCTTATCATTGCTTTCCACCACCTTTCAGAGTAGTCTCCCCGTTTTCTGCATTGTTTGCTCAGTGTTTCTGATGGAGGATTTTATTTTCATATCCATTTTTTCTCTTCTTTTTAATCTTTTGAATCCCAGACTTGTGAGGAAGCCCTGAATTTGCGATGGAGCAAATTTCAAAGGAATGCAAGTGATTTGAAGCGCCAGTTGACTTGGAAGTATGAATTGTTTTATTTGTTACATTTTTTTGTCAGACTGGTCAATTATCTTTCTGCCATTTCAAATGATCTATTATTTATTTGGACTTCCTGGTGACCTTTCCTTTTTCCTTCATCCGTTAGTTTCAATGGTCACTTAGGAGAGAAAGGGATTAGTGGGAGCATTAAAATTAGTTACGAAGAGGAGACCCTCAAAGTAGAGGTACATAACTTGTTTTGGAATCCTTGTGTAATCTGCATCTTTTAGTTCTATGCCCACGCCATTTCTTTTTTCTTTTTTACACCTTGGTGCTGCTTATGCTGGTCTTTTCTTTTTAACTTGCTATATTTACGCTGTCAGGTAAAAATGCCCCAAGATGCATCCTGCAGCTCTGTTCGTGACACTAGAGGGCTTTCAGGTTCTCTCCTGTACTTGTGAACTCTCTTGTCTGTGTTTGTATACTAATCATATGTCATAATATGCGATGCAAGGTTTGTTTAGTTACAGATACTGGTTTTAATCAAGGGTTTGCAAGAAAAATTGCACTGGGTTTTTATCAAATCTTTAATTCTGTCATTTCCATTATTTATGGATGTGTTATGCTTTCTTTAGAATTTTTAACCGGATTCTGTTTGCAACTCAAGATTTCCCTCTAGGAGTTGCTAACTAAATGATTTTTGTAATTTGCTTTTAATTAGGTGGTGAACGATCTTTCTCAACGTTATGCTTTGCATTAGCTCTTCATCAGATGACAGAAGCCTCATTCCGAGCAATGGACGAGTTTGATGTCTTTATGGTAAATTTCCTCGACATTTATATTCCATTGTATTTGCATGTAAAATTGTTCACTTAATCATAGCTTGTTATCTGGAGGATGCAGCTCCTAAGTTCCACTCTGAAGTGTAAGAGAATCAGTTTCTGATGCATATTCTTATTCTGCATTGATCTCCAGGATGCTGTTAGTAGGAAGATTAGCCTAGATACCTTGGTGAAGTTTGCATTGGCCCAAGGTTCCCAGTGGATATTTATCACTCCTCATGATATCAGGTTTATTACTCTTGCTTTGCTAATTTGACTGAATATTGTATGCTGCTAGGTTTGTAATCTCAAGTCCTTCTTTTTCAGAAAAATAAAAATAAAATCTGATACTGGTTTGTGTGCATATATAGATACTGGGTAGATGTTTTGTGTTCTTAACCATTTGAGTGGATGTTAAATGGGTTTCTTAGGATTTGGATTTTGGTGCCTGCGACACTTTCACCTGTCTGAAATTGTAGCCCAATCAATGGTCAAAGTGTCCGCATCAGAAGCAATCACTTTTTGTTGCTTTCAATAGTCATAGATGTTGTGTGAGATGCTTCTATGCTTATCATTTTTCCTTTTTGTGAAGATGTTGGATTGGCACAGAGCTAAGCAGAATTTTAAGATGTCTAAGATGAATTTGAGCCTTAGGAAGTACTCACTCTCATGTAACTTGTTGGTTCTTGTTTATACAGTGGTGTAAAACATCATGAGAGGATAAAGAAGCAGCAGCTGGCAGCTCCACGTTCTTGATAATTGATTGCAATTTAAGCTGCTGTTTTATGCTACTTGGAATGCAAGTAATGGTTAGTTTTGCTGCTTGGACATTTATACATGTGATGAATTCAATATTCACAAGTATTAGCAGTACGGTTATTGTCTTGGTTTACCTCTGCTGTTGATTTGGGATTCGTTGCCCCTGTCACTGAAAATTGGCTTTTCAAATACTGTGCATAGCCTCCTTCACTATCTCTCTGAGCTCGATACTTAAATTTCCATGACGACACGACAATCAGTTTAATTTCATCCACGCCCTCCGGGTTCCTTGATCAAACCTTTCTCTGCCCAATGTCTTGTTGAGTGCTTTGCTTTGCTTGACAGTCCGGGACATGTGCGTTGAAATTTGACCCTGTCCGGCAGTGCCCCCCCGGCGTGACCAAGTTTTGTTTGCATGATGCTGGACAGGACCTGTAACCTTATACCTGGCTGTATAATTAATCAGTGATCTCATCTAAGATGTGGTTTGGCACGATGTAGAAGAGGAGAGATGCTAGGCATCTTAGTGCCTGAAATCCAGTGATTGTTACAATTGAGTGTTTGAATGTTGATTATTTTTATTTTTATCTTCAAATAAATGTTTAAACCATTTAAAATCTAACAATCAATTGTAGTATTGGATATTTGACAAATGTTCTGTTTTGTGATGACATGGCATATAGTAGTATGGGTCCCAAAAAAACACACTCTCTGTTCAAATAAATCTTCTGTTTCGATCATGGAGATGCACTGGGATAGGTTATGGGCATTGTGCTCAAAGCCAAATATGGGATGGTTGCATTTGGCAACAGTTAATTCTTTTGTATCCACGTCGTGGCAATGGAATTGGTCTTTGCTCACCCACTGGCCGCTCTTTCACCCATTCCCGATTCACCTCGACTGTCAAACACGCACCTCGATGTGTTGTTTTCCCACCCACTTCTCAGCATCCATTCGTACCTTCTGAAAACACAAACAAAAAAATAAAGTAAGAAAGACTTCCTTCTCTTTCTGTTTCACTATTCATCGTCTACCTCTTAGAATACAAGAACACTGAAACCTAAGCCACTCCTTCACTAAGAAAATTCTGAAATGGGTACTACAAATTATGTAATTTTACTTTCCTACGTGCCTTTTTCTTTTTTCTTTTTTAATTCAGCTTGTGTTGGGGTGCCATGGCACCCATAGCACAAGCCGTGGGTCCACCTATAGTCACAGGGTAAACATCCAGGCCTAGCTAGGCAAGTAAAAATCATTAGCAATATTGCTCCTGCTTCTCTTTGCTTTGTTTTTACAAATTTAATTTTTTTTTACACGAAGTTTATCAAGTAACTATCTTTGAAGGATAATGTTTTAGTTGGTTTTGCTTTTTATTTATTTTTTGATTTCATTAACCTGTAGTATTGGAAAATTTGTTAGAACATGGTTACTATATTTTTTAGACCAAATAAAAAATGAGATCTATTCATTTTTTGAGTTAAAACTTTGTTATAATTTAATTTCCAATGCATCATAAGTTTTTTAATATGAAATATTAATATGATCTACATAAATTATGGATAAATAAAAAATTAATCTTAAAAAAATATTAGTTGACAGGCTCTAATGAAATCTAAAAACTCTTGAAAAGAACTCTGTCTTATATATTAAAGAAATAAAAAAAATCTGTGTTTATAAAGTGAAATTAAAATTAAATTGAAAAAACACTTAAATTTTAGAGAGAAAAGTTTTAAGTAAAGTGAGTTATGGATTTAATCCCACATGTATCGTGCTCATGTTTCAAGTAGGAGTTTGAATTTAAATTTATTGTAAAATAAAATTTAAAATCATAAAATATAATTTTTCATAAAACATAATTTTATTATTGACTAAAATTTAGGCTTGATTCATGAAAAAATATATTTCTAGTTCATTGTCATGTCAAATGTTATCAAATGTTAAGTGTCTTCCTAAATTATTTTTTCCAGTTCTTAACACTTTTTAGCTCAACAAATAATATTTATAGCCCTTATATTTAGATGTAATTCTTGATTTATAGTAGCTATTGAAAGGTTGATAATAATATAAATTAATTATGATTATTACTAAAATTGATTTTTTAACATTTTATCTTCAAAAATTCAATATAGAAAAGAGGTGAAATAAAAGTTTTTACAAGTTTTTCTATATTTTTACACACTCTTCCCTATCTTATTTTATTATTTTCTTTTCTTTTTTATATTTTTTGTATTTCCTCCTAATTCTAGAGCTTAGGTTCACTTTATTGATAAATAATGAAGTTATGTTACTTAGGTTCAATTTTAATTTTTATAAGTGCATCCTAGATTAAAGCGATGTTGTTAGAATCCTAAGAAATATATTACAAGTATCTTGATTATATAAGTGAGGAGTAATAAAATTTTAAGAATAAAAAATTTATCCCTGACAATGATAAAATTTT
Organism: Populus ilicifolia; assembly: GCA_015708895.1. Taxonomy (NCBI): domain Eukaryota; kingdom Viridiplantae; phylum Streptophyta; class Magnoliopsida; order Malpighiales; family Salicaceae; genus Populus; species Populus ilicifolia. The sequence goes on from SRLM01000969.1 coordinate 33,204, forward strand.
CGTTACTTTACTTTAACAAGTAAGTTTTTTTTTTAATTTTAACATACATGATGAGTTAATATTTTTTACTCAGATATTTTTGTGCTTAGAAATTGTAATAAGATAATAATCTAATCAAATGTGAGTTTGACAAAATATTATACTTAATATATTTAGGTTTAACTGTGAGTTGAGTTCAAAGAACTACAGAGACCTAATATATTTGTGTTTGGTCATATAAAACTAGTAAATTGTCCAATCAAAATGTGAGTTGAACTCAAGAAATCATGAGTTTGATAATTTATCAAACCCAACGTACCTAAATTCTAACATGAGTTGAACCCAATGAACCATAGATTATGTAAGTAGCTAAACCTAATATATCTGAATTTAGCTATGAGCTAAGCCTAAGGTACTATAAATCTAACAAGTTGCTAGATCTAGTATACTTGTATTAGCCATGAGCTGACTAAGGCACTGTGAATTTAGTAAGTTGTCACATCTAATATGCTTTAGTTTTAGTTGTGAGTTAAGTTCAAAACACCATAAATTTAGTAAATTGTCAAATTCAATATACTTGAGTTTAATTATAAACCCAATATATTTGGATTCAACCATAAGGTAAGCCTAAAACATTATGGATTTGACAATTTATTAGACTCATCCTTTCTAAGTTTGACTATACATCCAATTGAATTGGGCTCAAAGATTCACATTAAAACCATAAAGTTATATATAAAGATTATTGATATGATATATTCATATTAGAAATAATCATCTTCCAACATCTATAAATGTATGAAAGGTTTTTCGATTAGAAATAATCATCTTCCAACATCTATAAATATATGAAAGGTTTTTCGATAACCTGTCATGTTTTTATCTTATTAATGATTATATGAAATATTTATTTTTTATTAATATTATCAAGAAAAAATAATTCTTTAGTCCTTCCACTCTACCTAAGCAACAAGGTTTAATGAATATAAATACATAATGAACCATTCTGGTAAAAAATTCATTTTTTTATTGTCTAAACTTACATATTTTAATTATTAGAGCATTAATAATATAAAAACAAGAACAAATATTTTTGTTCTTGTAATTTAAAGCTTTTATTTATTTATTATCATTGTCATTTAAAGTTATTGATTTTTTTTATTAAATGGTCTTTGAAGCCCATCAATAGGGATTGTTTGTAGGTATTATGAGATTTACCATCAATTTTGTACCTTTTGAACTAAAAAAAAAATAGTAATATAAATACTTGATTAACCACTATCCAAACATCAAATAGCCTTATTTTTTAGAATATTGAATTTTAGAATATTATCACCACCTCATTAAACATTTTTGTTTATTAGTCTAGTACAATTAAAAATTTGCTATGCATATCTTTGTTAATCCATAATGTTTAATTTTATATGTTTTAAATATTTAACTTGTTGAGAAGTTTTATATCAGTAATATAGAAAATTAAGCTCCAGATATAAGTGCATATATAGTATATGTTTTTGCGGATAATATTAAAAATAAAGTTTTGTAAGTATATAACAAGCATAGTGGTGCACTATTTCTGAAAATAAGAAGCGTCAAAGATTGCCAGAATGCATGCTAGATAGGTTTTTTCACGTAAATATAACAATTATTATCAATAGAATTAATTAATACTACAGTCAATATTATTTTTTCAGTAATATGATTTTATAATATACTACTAATTATTTGCATTCCATAAATATTTAAAACGAAGATTGTCGTCATGGCTCACGTTTGATCTCTGAGTTTGACACTCGTGTCTTTTGTCCTGTTTTTGGCTTTCCAACAATGGCGTGGATCTTGTTGACCTCTTTGACTCTTCTTCTCGACGCTCCTTCTCTGCGTTAATTCTCTGCCAGTAATTGAAAAAATAAAAATGACATCGAATTTGAAATTATTACAGAAATCAGAAAATTTAAAAGTACCCGGGAAATTTAGTAAGGTTTTATAAATTCAAATCACAAAAGACTTTTAAGAATATGTTTGTTTTTCCGCTCAAAAATATTTTTGATTTTTTTTTTATAATTTTAATATATTAGTATAAAAAATCAATTTATATATATATATTAATATATTTTAAATAAAAATATTTAAAATTATAATAAATACTGCAATTCTAATACTGCCCTAAAAGAGGTCTTAATAATTAATTTTGAGCTTAGGAACTCTGAACCCCTTGTAGTCGCTGGTTCAATTTGCACAGATCGAACACCGAGGTTAAGAGTTGTGTTTGAACAACAATACATGTGTTTTTCACTATAAACTGTTTTCTTGGCTTTTACATGCCAAGCTGATCTATGAATTTTTTAGCCCAAGCGTCTCCCGTCAGAGCTTAAATAACATCGGTAATAATCATTTTTGTATTATTATGATGAAATTACCGTTCTTTTAATATATTAATAATACAATAGGTGTATTGACAATATTTTAAAAAATCCAAGTAGGTAGAGCTCTCAAGTTAGATATTTAATTATTTAGTTGATCTTTTTTTTATTTTTTTTAATAAAAATACTTATTGATTTGTACAGACTACTTGGTGAGTTAAGATAGCTTGCAACTAGTATTATTAAAAATCTCTTTTAATAAAAGTGAAGATTTTTTGATATTAAAATAAATATTATTTAAAAAAATATAATAATATTCTAGAAATGTACACACATATATATATATTGAAAATTATGAATATTTGTTTTGATGGTTTTATGATGTATTTGTATTTCATTGATTTTATCATTTTATAAAAAAAATAAATTGAAGTATAATTTTATTTTCATGATATTTATAGTTATATTATAAGTTATATTTTATTTATTTTATTCAATTAAAAAATGTTATAATGACTGATTATCAAAAAACTTTAACACATGTCTAGTATTTTTAAGATTTGATATGCTGTTAAATCTAATATATCTTTATTAAGATGTGCTTGTTTTTTTAAAAAATTATACTTGTAATTTTTTTATTTTATGTTTTTTCAATAAAAATATACTAATAAAAACTTAGTTTACCACATATATTTTATTTTTATACATCAATAACTTTGTAATACTCACAAGCTTTTTAAGATCAAAATAGGTTATTTTTAAAAATAAAAATAATACAAACAAATATTCTTAAGAACTTCTATTGTCTCACTATGATCATAAAGTATTTGCTAACAATTATTCTCTTTTTAAAAAAATATAAAATTTATCATTAACGTTATGTTATATTACTTGAAAATAAAAATGATCATAATTTACAATCAATTTTACTAAGCATACTGAATTATACACATGGCCGCGACAAAGCAAGGCAATTCCTGCTAGTGGTTCTTCGTTTTATTTTATCGTAGAGTAACATTAGATCCTCAAATCAGGGGGGAAAAGAGAGGAAGCATGCTCAAATTTAAGCTATAGTTTTCACAATCCATTAATTTATGGGTTTTAACCTTTATATCAGCATAAAAAATATTTAATTCTTTTTAAATGAATCAAAATAAATGTGAAGGATGCTTTTTAATTCTTTTGTTCGGCAATAAAAAAATATATATTTAAGTTAATTTATATATTGACTAAGAGTAAATTTATTTTCTGAATTATTTTAAAATTACATCTAATTTGATATATATTTAAAAAATATTTAATAAGGTTTAATAAATATTGTCCTTTTATAATGAAGCAAGAAGTTGGTTTTCATAGGAAGTCAAGGAAGGAGTCCAATTGATAGCTGAACCATGACTAATTTTATAGTGTAGTATTATATTAGTTATTAATTATAGTTTAATTTAAAAAATAAAAAGATAAAATTAAAACAGTTCTATATTTTTATACCAGGTTATTTATTTATTTAAAACAAATTTAAAAAATATTATTTTTATCCAGCACTATAAAAATCTTCTCTCCCCGCTCACCGCCTCTCATGTCACAAAAAAGAACCAAAAAAATAAAAAATGGCAGCCTGCCGCTCTACCACCGCAATCACCCTCTCCAGAAACCCTAATTTCTCCACCACCAACCCCAAACCTTCCCTCGCTTTCTTCTCTCCTCCTTGTCTCAAACTCCCTTCAATTCTCCCCTCCTTCAAACCCCTAACCTCCCACGCCCCACCTGGCCAACTTCTCTCCATCCCACGCGCCACGGCCGCTGACGCCGCCACCATCCCCACCCCCACCACTTCCTTCCACGGCCATTGCTATGTCGTGGGCGACAACATTGACACCGATCAAATCATCCCCGCCGAATACCTTACCCTTGTCCCTTCCAAGCCGGAAGAATACGAAAAACTCGGATCCTACGCTTTAATCGGACTTCCGGCAACTTACAAAACCCGATTCATCGAAGAGAACCAAGCGAAAACAAAATACTCTATCGTGATTGGGGGTGAAAATTTTGGGTGCGGGTCTTCGCGTGAACACGCACCTGTAGCGCTTGGTGCAGCGGGGGTAGCTGCGGTTGTTGCGGAATCGTATGCGAGGATTTTCTTTAGGAATTCAGTTGCGACGGGAGAGATATATCCGCTTGAATCGGAAGTTAGGATTTGTGAAGAGTGCAAGACTGGTGATTTGATTACGATTGAACTTGCTGAAAGTAAGTTGACTAACCATACGAGTGGAAAGGAGTATAAGTTGAAGCCTATTGGTGATGCTGGTCCTGTTATCGAAGCTGGTGGTATTTTCGCTCATGCCAGGAAGACCGGAATGATTCCTTCCCAAACACCATGATTTTTCTTTTTACGGTAAGAATTTCAATAATCTATGCAAATGCTTATGAATATTACAGACAGTTGAGATTTGGAATTGCTGTTATGTGATTTTTATTCTAATTTTATGCTGGAGGTGTTACTTTTTATGTTCATGTTAACTTAATCTTTGTTAGCTGCAATATAGATTAGGCGAAGTAAGGTCTGTGGTGTTGCAGAAGAGCAATGCTAATTTCACCATAAACGGCATAATAATTTAAGTTGTGGTCGGTAAGAAGTTCCCTAATTATTTTTGCTGCTGGTTTCAAGAATTTATAGATGCATGCCACATAAGCTGGGACGCATCAATACATGCTTGGTGGTTTTATTGCTGGAAATTTTGTTTTGCTTTCTTTTTATTACTTGATATTTTTTTTTTGTTGTTGTTTATTGCTTTTTTTTCCCCTGTTTGTAGGGTTTTGTGTTGTGCTATAGAGGATTTCGTGGACGTGTCAGGAGTAGAGGCGACCCAGCTTTCTGATTCTCACGATCAACTTCCTATAGCAGGTCCTGTATTAGAACTAGAATAATTTCCTTGTTCTATCTGTGTACTCAACTGATCATGCTGTTCTTCATGTTGAGCATTTTATCGGAAGTAATTTAATGACAAGTGAATAGTGCGAGAGCGAACCCACGATGTTGTTATTTTAGTGATTTAAGGTTGTTGAAGGTTAAATGTGCACTCAAACTTGTTTTTCATTGTCTGATTTCTGAGTTGTGTTTCACTAGTTTTTGTTTGCTATTAATTGAGATTGTAGTTGGAGTCATTCAAGGAGTTGGATCTTAAAACCCCTGTTGTACACAATTAGAGACTCCCAAATTGGAGTCATTCATGGTGCTATTTCTGTCATTGGTCGATTGTGGGTATCAATGAACAAGCGTTATTAGAGTTCTCGCATATCTGACAACTGATAAGCATCTTAATTGGAATGGATTGGAATCTCAAGATTACAGTTTTGCTTGGAGACCTGTCGAGGTATTATGCTACTGATGTAATCTTTGCTCGCTTTTATGATCTAGGCTTCCCCTTCATAGAAGGTTAGCATATGAATAACAAAGATTACATAGCTGGGCGTTGGCCGGGCTCGTGCTTTCTGTCAGATGTACTGCTCGTGCGTCATTTGGAGAACCCTATAACAATTACCGACAATTTGCAGAAATTTCAATTTCTTCGCGTCCTTGTTGACATAAAAGAATAGCCGCACAAGTGTTGAGGGCTCTAGGTTATCTCTTGTCCATAGGGCCCGCTGGGATTTGAGTATGGGTTATGGGTTAATGGTGTGAAGTGTTAATAATGTTTAGTATGAGTTAAATAAATGAGGATAAAAGTGGATTACAAAATAAATCAAATCAAATTTTACTTGAAACAAGATTATTAAGAACTAGATAATATAAATACTTGTGGTCCGAAAATATAAGTGTGAAAGAACAAATATAAATTAATATTAGATTTTAAAATAAAGGAGGGAAAGACAAATATATCGAAGTTTCTCCCCTCAAATTTCCTTTACCCCCTACAAGGTTAGCATCTAACCTTATTGTGGTTAAATATTATCTTCCCTTCAAATATTTCCGCCCCCCACCCGTTTATTGTGCTGAACACAGGTAAATGGGTGAAAAATCTCCCATATAATTTTCTCTACCCCAACGCCAAACATCATATTCTTAGGCTCAAAAAATATAAAAGCCTTTTCCCTCCTATCTTCTCTTGAAAATAGTCACAGTCACAATAACTGATATGCTCTAGGGTTCGAATCCTTGGAGACCTATTTCGAGTGCAGCGGCCATCATGGCAAAGATTTGCTCCAACCCCAATCACGGCAGTTGAGCTTGAGTGGGTTGATGGCTTAAATGAGCGAATTAGAAATCCAACATCATCTAGACCCTAGGTCACTGCTTCTCCAGTTTAACCATCAAGTCCAAACTGGATTTGACAACACTGATTCTAATCATCCTATCACCTATAGCCTTCTGCTAGCGACAATGGCTGGGACCATGATAACTAACGACACTAGAATCTCAACACAACACAACCCGTGTTCTATGATGCTTTGAGGATTCATCCCTAGTGTCTCTAATAAAGCTGTATTGTTGAGGAAATGTTTGGTTACTGTTTCAATTTAAAAAAAAATAAAGACACAGGATAAAAATGCTTTGAGGATTCATCCCTAATATCTCTAATTAAGCTGTATTTTTTTTTTACTACAAAGGAGCTTGTCTGTGAATAGAGATTTCATGCACAGAACTAGCATCCCCTTTGTGTATAGCAGCATGCTACAATTGTCAATGAGGCAAACCTTGAACTAAACATATATTTTTTTAAAAATTGCCCAGTGTTTGTACTTTGTATTGTGAGTTGAGAGCAATTTCTCTGCGAATTTTAATAATGCAGTGGTGATTTGTGGAGGGTGTTTTCGTATTTCTAACGGGCACGTATTCTCTACCATTTCTCCCGTCCCTTCCTTTATTTTACATAGAAGAGAAAACAGGTGCAAAACAAAGAGCAGATGGAGAAAAAAACGAAGGCAGATCGGAGATAAAAAACTACAGGGAGAGGGTGATGTTATTCCAAACCAAACTGACAGATACAAGGGGGATGACGGAGGCGCCAGGCAAAAGAAAAGGGATCCGTGATGGAGAAGAGAGTTGCAGAGGGAGGAGAGAGGATAGGCACATAATCAACCATCCAACTTCTCTAATCTCTACTATATTTTATTTATTTATTTATTTTTCACTGCCTCCACACTCTCTATATCTCCCTCTTTTTTTTTTTTCCCTTACAGACACGGACGAAATAAAAAACACCACGATTTGGTCTGGTTGTGGTAGTGTTTTTTTTTTAATAAAAAATGGAAAGAAAAAAAACAGAGATAAACCCATTAAAGATTAAGGCTTGTTCATTCTAGATCTAACCCGTGTTGCTTTTTTCTTTTAAAAGTTGTATTTTGTTTTAATTATTCATTTTTGGATCTTGGGTGTTTTGTGCTTGAAAGTTTGGATTTTTTCTGCATATAATTTACGGGTTTGTTTTTTTGGTTACTGGGAAATTCTGGTAGCTCATCTGAGTTTTGATTGAGAATTAAATGAATCTATTTTTGCAAAAGACTTGTTTTTTATGTTATGCTTGCAACTTGTCTGCTCCGAATATTCTAACATCCCTCTCTCCTTTGCTTCAAGTTCATTTCATTTTAGTTTTAATTTTATTTGTTATTAAAATTTATTTTTTTAGTGTTTTTGAATAATTTAAATAATCTAATATTTAAAATATTTTTTTAATATATTTCTTGATAAAGAATACTTTGAAAATTAACTTTTAACAAAATATTAAACATTATGTTTTTTTTTTAGTTTACAAAAATACCATATTAGCTGTTCCTTTAATTCAATTACGTACACATGTTAATGTCAAAGAAACAACAAGAAGATATTATTACCAAATGACTTTGGTGATTCATTCTAAACATTCTCAACATTAGGAGGCTATTATTGAAGATTAAAAGGCATAGATAGCACTCCATGATAACGGATATCACCTTGCCACACGAAAACCATTGTATATTATGACTTTGATGGCTACGAGCCCACACAGCACGAAGGGTCCGGGAAGCATAGAATTGAGGTCCGTGGTGGTTGAGCCATGTGGATTCGTTCATATGCATTGCTTTTAAATTTGCCTGCCAAGGAAGTTCCAAAAAGTGAACCTAACAGAGGCTTCCGTCCCCGCTTGCAAACCGAGTTTTGAATCCATTAACGGCTACTTATAACGGCTTTCTGATTGGACTCTTCCATTTCTATCCAAACAAAAAACAGAGGGACAAAATCATTTACCACTCCCTGCAGTCTCTGCTCTCCAGTGTTTTCAATGAGCCTTGGAAAAGCGAGCAAAATATTTCTAACCACTAGTTTATGGTTAGACTGTCTATATATATAATCCTTGGTTCATTTAACTCTAGATTTTTCCATTATATAAGTGACACGTAGAAAATATGTGGTTTCACTTTTGATATTTATGGTTGGAAAATTATTATTATTATTATTATTAATAGTTTGAGAAAAAGAGATATTATGGAGCAAAATTATTTATATAAATGAAGATTAAATTATCTCATTAAAGATATAATTATTTCAGTAAAATGATATATTTTAAAAACAAACGGTTGTAATGATAATTGAGTTGTGAGTTATTTTCTGCTTATGTTTATTCTTGTGGTTGAAAAATAATTTTACAAGGAAATATTTTTTTATTGTATTTAGATTATTTTAAAATTTTTATATTAAAAATAAATTTAAAAAATAAAAGAGTATGCTCTCCTAACCTCATTACTCTCAATGAAAAGGAGGAATAAAACATAAAACAAAATTGGCAAGAAAGAGGTGAGAGCAGGCAGACGCAGCCAATTCAAATTTTCAGATAAAAACAAAAAGCGCCATTCCCCAAAATAAATAAATAAATAATACTGAAAACACTCACCCGTTCAAACTTCCTTTCCTTCCTTCCTTCCACCACTTTCAAAGCCACATTACATTGCCAGAAAGTCCACTCTCAGCCTCAGAGAGAGGGTCTCAGTCTCTGTCACAGACATACAAACACACCAAATAGAGACGATCATCTTCTTCAGAGCTCAGACAACGCAACATGTAAGCTCCTTCACCACCCGCTTACTCATTTCATTTCATTTCTATAGAGCAGCAGCACCACCACCACCAACAACTATAAAAGAAAACGATGTCATTTTCAACTGAGAAACCTTTAAAGAAGAAGAGACCACCAAGGTGGTCAGATTTATGGCTCAAGAACACAAAACCATTGAAACATATTGTCTTTGCCATGCAGCTCCAGTCCCTCTCCAACCCAACAACTCCAACACCACCACCAACAACAACACCAACACCGACACCGACACCGAAACAGCAACTGCAACAGCAACAGCAGAAACAACAACAAACAGACCTCCCCACCAAATCCAAAGACAAAACAGGAACCCTAATCTCCAATCTCCCCTACATTGACCGCACACTTCTTTTAGGTGACGATCTACTCTTAAAAATCCTATCTAAATTGCCAGATTCTCAGAGAAACCCTAATTCACTTGTTTGTAAACGGTGGCTTAATCTCCAAGGCCGTCTTGTTAGGTCTTTAAAGGTTTTAGATTGGGAGTTTCTTGAATCTGGGCGTTTACTTTCAAGATTCCCAAATTTGACCCATGTGGATTTGCTTAATGGGTGTGTTGTTAGACCCCACGATTGCTGTGTTTTGTTGAGTCATAGGATTTTTAAGATGGATATAGATTCTGGGGTTTCTGGATTTTTACCGGATTGGCGTGTTTGCGAAGAGACTTTGTTGCCCGTTGAGGTTGTTGATAGAGGGCTTAGAGGGTTAGCCTCAGGTTGTCCGAATTTGAGAAAGCTTGTAGTGGCTGGTGCTAGTGAGATGGGGTTGTTAAGTGTAGCTGAAGAGTGTTTGACTCTGCAAGAATTGGAGTTACATAGGTGTAATGACAACGTGTTGCGTGGGATTGCAGCGTGTGGGAATCTGCAAATTCTGAAACTTGTTGGAAATGTGGATGGGTTTTATGGTTCTTTGGTTTCAGATATTGGGTTAACTATTTTAGCTCAAGGGTCTAAGAGGTTAGTAAAGATCGAGTTAAGTGGGTGCGAGGGTAGTTTTGATGGGATGAAGGCCATTGGACAATGTTGTCAGATGCTTGAGGAATTGACTATTTGTGATCATAGGATGGATAATGGATGGTTAGCTGGGCTTTCCTACTGCGAGAATTTGAAGACTTTAAGGTTTCTGTCGTGTAAGAGAATCGATCCCAGTCCGGGGCCAGATGATTATTTGGGGTGTTGTCCAGCTCTTGAGAGGTTGCATTTGCAGAAGTGTCAATTGAGGGATAAAAAGAGCCTTAAAGCGATGTTTAAGTTGTGTGACACTGTGAAAGAGATTGTTGTTCAGGACTGTTGGGGATTGGATAATGATCTGTTTAGCCTGGCAAGAACTTGCAGGTAATGAGTTGTTTTACTTTTAATTGATTACTTTTGGTAGTGTTTTTAAGGCTTTCAATTATTTGCAGTCCTTGAGGGCACATTAATAATACCAGAAGCTCTTTGAATTATTGCAGATGATCTTCTGTTATCATCCATTAAAGCTTGTTCATGAATTTTTAGCAATTGCAATAATTTGTAGTTGATATGATCTGGATCTTGTATTTAACTGCCTGGCTGGAATGTGCCACACTCACGCTTAACAGGTGCTGTTGGGTTTGAAGTTAACTGGCACTGACACTGATTTTTTATTACTGTTAGATGCATCTGATTATTAGATTCTCCACAGCAATAGTGACTGCACCACAATTGTATAAGAAATTTATGCGTATCTTGTAATTTCTTAGTTTAACTAGACATAAGAAAAATCTCAGTGCAGATTTAGTTCAATTGAAAAGGAAAAGAAAAGTGAAAAATAATTCATTGGTTCACCTAGACAAGAAAAAAAAAACCTATAATTTTACAGGGAACATTATTTTATAGTTTATTGACTGATGTTATGACACTTAGATTGAATAATTTTCTTGACAAATTCTTATAATTGGAAGACCCTGCTATATCCAGTTGATATTGATGGGCAATCACTATAATAAGCTTACGTGGAAGTTTACATGTTTGAGATATAAGTGGTCGCGTGTAATTTATTTTTCAGGAGAGTGAAGTTATTATCTCTGGAAGGATGCTCCTTGTTGACAACAGAAGGCCTGGAATCAGTACTTCTTACCTGGAATGAACTTGAACATCTTAGAATAGAGTCCTGCAAGAACATAAAGGACAGTGAAGTCAGTCCAACCCTTTCAACCTTGTTCTCTGTTCTTAAAGAGTTGAGATGGAGGCCAGATACCAGATCTCTTCTTGCATCAAGTCTTGTGGGGACTGGCATGGGAAAGAAAGGTGGCAAATTTTTCAAGAAGAACCTCCGCCTGGATAATTATGCGCAGATGATCCACACAGCTACTTTTTGAGGGTTCCTGATTTTGTCTTGAAATGCTGTATGATCCTGTGCTCATCCAATGTTCATGTAGATGGTGAACACGATGTTGAGAGAGGTCATGTCATGCTTCTGTCTTTGCATGGAAAGGCAAGTGGATCAACTCAACTGTGAAGAAGGTTTGCACCACTTCTGTTTGTGGTCAATTTCAAGTGCTTTATCTAAAGAAATACCTAGTTGTAAAAGTTAGGACTCTGCTTTTAAGATGTTATATTTGCCAACCATTCTGTAATTAGACCTGGATAACTGGTCATGTTATCTTCTAAATGTTGAATTCGCAATGCACTGTCAACCTATGGCAGCTTGATTCCTCGTTTCAAGATTGCTGATTTCTAGCATGCATTGCTGGGAAATTGATGTAATTACATCTAACGTTATCAAGCCCATCATTCTGGTTAATTTAAGGGCTTCCGTTCAGGCCTTGTTCAATTCGTAAGCTCAGGCCAGGCCCCTAAGAAGCAGAAGCAAAAGCGAGCATCGGGATTTGACTCATTCGATGCCATCAACCAAGAAAGTTATTTCGACTTCAGGGATTACCCCTCCTTTAAACAAGTCTCGATAAAAAGCTAGACCATGGGGGCGCGACAGTATTTGGAGATCTTCGCACCAAACACAGTGATAGTTTAATAATTATTAGGGTTAGCGAGGGTTTTTCACAAAATCAATTAAAATATTTTTTTTTGCATTTTAATGCATAATAAAATAATTAAAATATTCTTGAAAGTAAAATTTTTAAGTCTGTCATCCAAGTTTTTTTTTCTTCATATTTTCTACTGATTTTCTCGTTTTAAGCAAGTTTGTTAAGGGATAATTTCATATTATGTTTTTTTTATTTAATTGTTATTTTTTATTTTATTATTTTTTATTTAATTGATTTAATAACATGGATCTTTGAAAAGTTAACGTGAGTTAATATATATTTTTTTATTTATTTTTTTTTGATTTTATTATTTGATATATATTTTTTAAATGTGTTTTGTAATTTTTTTTAATTTTCTATCTAATTTTCCTAATCTTATAATATGTATTGTAGATTTAATGAGTTAATATGAGTTGAATTAATTTTTTTATAAGTTTTTTTTTAAAAAATAATTTTAATAATCTTTTAAATATTATTTTTTATAAAAAAATATCCAACTCCACGGTACAGCTAGAGTTCACGTCTAATTTTACAACTAAATAGAAATTTCATCATTTACTTACTATATTAAATCTCAAAATTTATTTATAATATCAGTCTATATAATTCTTTTTTTTTCCTTGTGAAAACAAGGTGCGTGGCTTAATAACTAGGCCTAATTTGACACAATTGATAGGGTCTGTTTGGCGTTTTGCTTTATTTTTTTAATAATATTTTTAAATTGTTTTAATATATTTAAATTAAAAATATATTTTTTTTTAAATAATTACTTTAATATATTTTGAAGTAGAATATCTCTTTAAACTAATCCTTTACTTACTTTTTTTTTTTTNCGTGGGTGTCCGGGCCAGCTTTCGCGCACCACGACTAATCCCACGGGCCCTGAAGTTAACGACCATGTAAGCCTCCAGTGGCCATCATATAAGCAACCAAAGACTCGAACCTGAGACCACAGAAAAAACAAACCCCTTGATCCCAAGTCTTTATCACTTGACCACCACCTAAATGGTTTCCTTTACTTACTTTCTTAACCGCCACAAAGAGTGTCCGAAATTGAATCCTTTCTGCTGCTGTAGCAGTCAGGTTTGCGCACGTGTTTTTCGAATATGTTTTTTCAGCCTTTCCTTGATAAATAAAAAAGAATTAAGAAGCCGAGAGGGGGGGAGAGAGAGAGGGGTCACCCATTTTTTATTCTGAGTCCTCAAGTTTTAAAAACTGCGCGTAAAATTGTGCGGTTGTTGAAACTTAAAAAGGGAGGGAGGAGACGCACCGAGAGACAGAGAGTGAAGTTTCTGTTGAGCAGAGCAGTAACAGTGCAGGAAGTGAAGATGACTAGAAAAGGGAAGGAAGCAGTGATATCAACAAGCCTTAATCACAACAGTGACGAAGATGAAGAAAAAGAAGGCGGTTTCGATCACCCAAAAATCAATGGACGACCTTTCTCTCCTTTCCCTAGTTTCTCCTCTCGCAATGCTTCCTCTAAATACGACTTTGTCAAGGTCTGCGTTTTCCTCCCTGCAATTTTCTTCAAAACCTAAATAAACGATGAGAACCCTTTATTCAATTCAGTTGATTTTTGTTTGTGGTGGTATATATTTAATACAGGTGAAGGTGTGGTTAGGTGAAAACGCTGATCACTGCTATGTTTTATCAAGATTCCTGCTCAGCAGAATGTTGACTGTCACTAAGGTCTCAAATTACTCTTTTTTCTAGAGATTGTGTTTGATGGCGAAATTTTATGCTGATGGTAACAAGTAGTGTTAATTGTTTTTCGTCTCCGAGTTTCATTTTCGGTTATTCTAAGATTTTGGGTGATTTCAGATACCCAATCATGTTGCTATTAAAATTGCTCTTGAACTCAAGAAGCTGCTTATCGATAACAGCCTGCTCGACGTGTAATGCCTATTCGAACTTTCCTTTCGTTTCTCTCTTTTTACCCTATGTATTAGTGTTGGTGATAATTTTTTGGTTTTTCCTGAATTTTCAAGTAATGATCATTCTCTTGCACTATTTTTGCAGCTCTCAGTCTGATTTGGAAGCCAATCTTTTCAAGGTACATGGCCTTTCCTTCTTTAATGTTACAATTCTTAGATGCCTATGGATATCAAAGGGCATAATCTCCTATATTAGGGGAGTTTGGGTTTGCCATTTTCTTTCTTGTGACTGTCATGGAAGGACTGCACTAAACACTGGAACACTTTTGAGACTTTCTAAATATTGGATTTAGTTTCATTAGCGTTCCTTATACATAGGAGTCTATTTGCAGCTTATGGAGCGGCGGGGTTATGGAGAAGAGTACATAAATCATTACAAAATGATGACCAGGTAATTTAGAGTTCTATTCTCAGTATTCACTTGACTTTTGGCTGCTCAGAAGCACCTTCTTGACTCATTATCCTTTTCTTCATTAAAAAAATATAAAAGGTTTTTGCAGATTGTATGTTGAAAAACAATTGATTTTTTTCCTGGTCATATCCTTTTAGATTTCACTATCAACGAGTGCCCTTGGTAATTCTTGTTTGTGGAACTGCCTGTGTTGGGAAGTCTACCATAGCTACCCAACTTGCACAACGGCTGAATTTGCCTAATGTCTTGCAGGTCCTTCCTTCCACCTAGCTTTGAAGAATTTTGCTTCCCTTATTTTCTTTTCATGTCCCCTCTCGTTTGGGTTCAATACTGTGCCTTGCATTTATGTTTTCGTTTTCACATGACAGACAGATATGGTGTATGAATTGCTGCGAACATCAACTGAGTATGTGTATCTCATGCTTTCCATTTTTAATTCCATGGTTTCTATTTCCAATGTTAGAAGCATTTCTGTCTAGAGGAATTAAGAATATCAGAAGCATGCCAAGCTATCTAGCATGCTAAATGTGAAGAAAGGTTTTAACAAGGAAGATTCTTTTTGAAAAATGTATATTGTTGACTGGAAATAAGGACTCTGGAATTTATATATAACCAGTTTTCATTTTTTTTTGACACTATATTATTGTCTCTAGTATATGATATTGCATCATACAATAGTCATGCTAGCTATCACTTAACCCCCTTTATTCTCTGGATCATATTAGATTACTCACTCTTCTCTTTTATCCGAGTTAGTGCACCATTGGCATCTACTCCTGTATGGGCACGGGAATTCAGCTCTTCTGAGGAGTTAATTACTGAATTTTGTAGAGAATGCAGAATTGTTCATAAAGGTAGGCTGTCTGTTTTGCCATCTTTCTTCTTTGATCACCCTTCTTATCTGAAAAATTCCCCTTTTCCTTGCCTACCCATCTGATATTCGTAGTTTTAATTATTTAATGGGATTTCAAAGATGTTCTTTGTTATACTAGAAACCATATTAATTTTGCTAGATGGTCTGCAAGTTCATGGGTTTTTGATTTTTAAATTAATGCTTACTTCATAGGTTTGGCTGGTGATTTGAAGAAAGCAATGAAAGATGGAAAGCCAATTATAATTGAGGTAAGGCTAATTTTCCATTTTTATGCAGGTTGTCAATTAGATTGCACCATCAAAACTTCCAGTCGACACTTATTTCTTTGCTGTTAATATCCGCCCATCTGCTAAGATTCTTACAAAACCATACATCAAATGGTCTTATGATGTGATATCATGGGGGAGTAACAGACAGTGAGCTGGACAATTCTTTTGGAATTTGATGCATGGCATGAACATATTTGATCTACATATTAAAAATCTGGCACTCATTGCTAAATTACTCTCAAATTGTACCCCTTTTTAATTTATGATGTGTGGGAGCCTGTGTTTTGCGCATGCATGTGCATGTTTATCATAAATGTTGTTCAGATTACATTGGTGAGCTATTTAGTTTTTCAAGAAATACAGTCCCATTATATATAAAAAAAAATGGAACATTGTCTGCATCTATTCATGGAAGCTTTTATTTTGTTAACGTTTGGGGTGTTTGTTATGGCTGTTATCATCCACAATCCTCTAAATGAAGTTTTGCTACGATAAGATGACCTCAGTAGGAAAAGATTGTGAGTATTTTGTAGAAGTGCGATTCCATCAGAATGATTTTAATCTTTGAATAAAAAACTGTAAATTTGTTTTATCATCCTCCTTGCAGTGCATTCCTTTTGGGGATTTTGAGAGGGGAATTCTTTGTTTGAGGATGATGTCATATCCTGCTCCTCTCTTATCTGTGATATTTTCTTACTTGTCAAAGAAAAGAAAATGACCGGAAACTAATCAATGTTGAAAAGATGAGTAATTTTGCCTTTAGTTATTCTCTGGGGAAGTCAGAAAAAATTGTAGTTCTGACAGGCTATTGATGATGTTACCAAAGTCGAGGAAGTGGAAGAGGGGACTGTGTGTTCAGATCCGGTGCAATTAGGTTGTGATTAAATCCAATTATTGAAAAATGACTGTTTAAACTGACTTGATAACGCCCAAGCATTTTTTTAATGTAGAAACATGTTGTAAGATGTTGAGATTCTTGTTATAATATTGATTGGCATGGTAATGTCTCCGAGCACTCCTATCTGATCTGCAATTGTTTCTGACAAATAATGATAGGGGATACATTTGGATCCAAGCATTTACTTGATGGATGAAGAAAATAAGTTACCAGCTAAAATGCCAGAAAAATCTGAGACAAACACTGTGTCAGCGAGTCTGGATGATGATCCTGCAAGACAGTTGGAAAATAATTCTGTCAGTGAAAATAATACTGAAAATAGCAACTGCTCTACGGGATATTTGACCTCAGAAGAAGGGAAATCTGTTAACCTGGTAAATAAAGTTGTGGATTCACAGGAATCTATAGATAAAGCTGGAAGCATTTCTGACAGTAAGGGTAATTATTTTTCTGGTTTTGATGACGAGTTCAATATTCTATCTAGTCTCTTCAAACTCATAAATTGTTTGATGACAAGTTTTGAATGCATGCATGAGGGACACGAGTGACAGTTTTCATTCCTGGATTTCTAGGTGAAACTGTTAAGGATCTTGAGGGAGATAGAAAGACTCCTGTTAGCTTAAAATCTGGTCCCAAACCAATAATTATACCAATAGTTCTGAAGATGGCTGAATTTGACCACAAGGTTTGTGCTTCTATTCTTACTGTGTCAAAAGTTTCTTCATATTCTTGATATAAACAGACAGTACTTGTTCCTATATCTGAATTATATCATTCCACTTTCCTTCTCTCATTGTTTACCAGATAGATGGTACTTATTCCTATATCGGAAATATATTTGTTCTAGTTCCCTTCCCTCATTATCTGTCACTTTCTGAAGGTTTCATATTTTTCTTGCATCCTTGCTATTTGTCCCTTCTATCAATCTTTTCTTCCCATGTGCAGGCATTACTTGAGGAGTGGATCTCAACACGTTCATTTAGTGATAAATGCCCTGCTGAGGTATCAAAGACTGCTGAGTTATTATTGTCATTTGCCAACTTCAAACTTAGGCAATCAACCAAGTTTTAATAAGTTAACAGAGTTAAATATTAGCAAACAATCAATGAAACAATCCATGGTTAAACTTGGATTTCCAAATCAGAGGCTTTACATTGTCAGGTACATATCCAGGGATGGATGTGTGGGAATTTAGGGGATGTGGCTGCCTCGTTGATCACCAATACCTTAACAGGCCTGGCTGAAATGGTGGTAAATTAGTTTTAGTAGAAGTAACATGGTACTCCAATCAAATGCAAAAACAAAAACAGAATAATAAATCAAGTGATGGTCAGTGACCCTGGTGAAGCACTTCCATTTTTTTAAAATTTTAAAGATAAAAGGCATAAGAAAATTCTGGCATGAAGGTTAGCAGGATGAAAGCAATGAACAGTAATAAGATCAGGCCTTGATGGAAAATACAGTAACTCTTGGATGTATTTGGTGAGTGGGAAAGTGGATCAAAAGCAGAAAATTGCAAAAGCAACCAAGTGTTGCCAAGTTCAAATAATTCTAGATTGGATTAAGATGGCAAATAATAACTTCTCGTTTGCTTGCTAATACTTTTGGTTTGCTTAATCAATGGAAATTGGCTGGAAACCTCCTCATACACTTCAACAAGTAAAAGTCTAGCTTAGTATTATTCTGCTAACAAGCTTCTTGTTTCAACTCTTTGCTTGCTAATGAAACAAATCTAGAATATAAATTTAAAAGTTTTTATTTAGTGCAATATAAAGTTTGATGTTATATAGGTATTCCCAGAAATTGCTTTAATGTTATGCTTATGCTCTGGATGAATTCCTGGTAAAAACTTATTGCAGTATCAAAGAGAAATGTTCATTCCACTTTGCTCTGACAAAATGTGAGGCAATATTTTGTAGAAACAAGTTTTCAATTGATTTTCTTTTCTTTTGTATCCTTGTGTTGATTGTTCGTTAATTTCACAAAAGTTCAACTGATTGTCTTGTTTGTTTTCTTCATAATAAATAGTTTGTTGAACTTTATTCAGAATATGTTCATGTATGATTTTTATGTTTTCAGGACAAAGATAGCTCAATTACCAATTTGAAAATCATTCAGGACTATCTCTGCTCATTCAAGTCACAGGTTTGCTTCTTCATGTGTGTTTGTTAGTTGACAACATGCCATAGAGATTTTTAGTTTTGCCTCTTTGTTAATAATTTGGAAATAATTGATTCTAAATATTAGAAACATTGTGATAAAAAGTTGGATTGAGATATTGACGAGAACAAGTTTTGCTCTGATGTCTTGTCTGTAGAGTTATTGTATTTTATGACATGAACAAGTGGATAATTCGGATGTTAAAGTCAAAGAAATCAGGTACATATTTAGTCAAATTGCAAGATAAAAATTATTGATGAAAAATGGGGGAACCTTTATTCATGGTATTATGTTATTGGGCTGGAGCAATATACTGTTCATGGAATTTTGTCATGCTTGGGAAATAACTTTTGATTTGGGCTGGAGAGCATTGGAGATGGTTGATTGAAATTGAAGTGAGCAGGCATATGAACAGGGCTGACCGATTTATTTCAGTCACATGATAGTTGATACTTCTTTTCTGTTTGAAAGATGGGTGTAAATCTATGATGTGGTTCGGATAGGCTCTTACAAGCAAGTTTATTTATGCTTCAAGGGAAGAAATGAAGAAGACAATTACATCATCTCAGAAATAATAGGGCGGTGACTGTATTTTATTATTAGTGTTATGGGTTTCTGAAATGTCATTCTACCAGTTAAGTGAGATCATACTTCTCAGAGTCTTAACTAGGTCTTTCAAAGTATATCAGCACCATTTTATTTTCACAGTATATGAGCACCATTTTATTTTTTCTCCTAAAATACATTGCATTTTTCATGGAACAGGGTCTGACAGTTGCCAATATATCAGCCACAACATTCCCTCAAACACTGGATTGGCTGCATGGCTATCTTCTTCAGGTAAATTTTACTGATCAGTTTTGTGTAATTCTGAAATGTCTGGACCACTGAACATGTTGTTCACCTGGAAAATTGGATGTGTCGGAGATTAACTAACTGTTCTGACATCATATTGCTGGTGTTCTCCCACATCAGCAAATAATTTGAAAAGCTGTTTCCCTTGTGTGCGAGGCAGTTTATTTACTGCTTCATTATCCTCTGAAGAGTTTTCTTCATCATCTTGCATATTTCATTCTTTCTGTTCTTTTTTCTTCTTAGTTCTCCAATAACACCTCCTGAAGAGGTAGCATTTTGCTAAAGATTATGGGTTAGGTTTGACAAAAATTAGGAAGTATTAGTCTTTGATTGATTTTCTCTTCCATTTCTTTCCAATTTTTTGGACCATAAGAAATAGCATTGAAGCATCAGGTGTCAGTTTTGTTGCCTTGTTTTTGTTTCATTGAACATTAAAAAATGATCCCTCAACATTAGCAGTTGATTTTCTTCTAGTTTCTTCTTGTCCTGCTTATCTTGTTTTTCTAAATCTCTTCTGCCCAATTGCTTTCACTATCCAGAGTATTGAGCAAGGCATCTCATCAGTGTCCAGTGAAAATGGTAGACAACCAGCTCAAAATTAGATTAACTGCCGAAGTTAGCTTGAGCAGCTCAAAATTAGACAGGTATGAATGGAATCTTTGTGCTTGTTTCGAATGCATGTAGGTGTAAAACTGCAATGCATTTTCAAATGCATCTAATTGATTTTGAATGAATAGAAGAGTCCTACCAAAAAAAAAAAAACCACTGATCCCTGCCTAAATGCTGATTTAGTTGTCCAAGTTGCAAATGTGTCCCCGTGCAAAAACAAACAAACAAAAATATAAATATAAATAACATAAATAAAACATGTCTGTCTTTGTTTGTACAAATGGGATGCCAGTTTATTGTCATCACGTCTTAAATGGTCATTCAGAATTCAGTTGCATGCTTTTGTCAAATAACACATGACCTATCTTTGCTGAATTCACTTTTGGCTTTTGTTGCTCGTACGATTGCCTTACAGTTTTGTGCGCATGACTAGCTCTTGCACATTATGTCGTCTGCACGAATGGCTTTTACCTGCGCAGCCTATAGTTTTGTCCTCTTACACGGTATACATAACTGCTATACACTTGGTGCAGAATTTGGAGGAACAGCTTTTTAGCATTAGTCGCTGAAAGCAACTATACAGATGCAGTAGCTGAAAGCAAATTAAAGAGCTTAGCGCAGAGACCTTCAACCCTTGTAAGATGTAAACTTATCAGGCTATGGGAAAGCTACTATCAGACAATGAAACTTCTTGTGATGGCAGCACTTGCAAGTTTTCGAAGCTGCCCCATGTGGTGGACCAAACTCTTTTGAGGGCATTCCAGATATTGGCTGCCCCCATATGAAACTGGACACGTAGAATCATCTAGCAAATATTGCCGAATCTAAAGTCATGATTGTTTTGCTTTTGATGTTTCCAGACTTCTTCGTGATCTTTAATTTGCATATCTTGTTTATAAACATATTTGTAACACGTTTCATGTCGTATTGCAATAAAAAATGTTTGCATTAAGCACACCGACAAAACCAGCATACAGAGAGACATTAAGATTATTAATAAGCATCAAATAGTTCACGCCGGCAAGCTAATTTAGCCTAGTAAAGTGGATTAAAAACGATTCATGACAGGCAGCAAGTTTGTCTATCATGTCATGATAGTTCGCCAAATAAATACTGAACAAGTTGTATATGACATTATGTCACTGAGCTTTTCCCCTTCGTACCAAATGAATTATGACACGACCTCGGCTCACAAGTCAAGCCTGCAAGGAATAAGGAGGAGCAACAGAAACCCCAAATCGTACCCCCACTGTGCAGTACAGGAACTAATAATCAAATCTCAAAATAAATAATTAAATGACTTGAGCAATGGGGTGACTGTATTTTTTTTCCCTCAAACCCAGCTTTCTCCCATCATAAAAATGAAATCATTCTTGCCTTAACGATTTCATTTATTCAAGAGAATATTTGTGTTTCCTTTACGTATCGTAGTTGATCACTCACTCTTAAATGCATCTGTCTTATCGTCGATGTGGTATCATGGTGGAGAAACTTGAATATGTCTCCCATTCCACAATATGATATTTGTGGATTTCTTGCACTGATGGGATGCCAATCTTGTATGGTCCTATTATTTTCTATTTGACTTTACTTTTATATTCTCTGTGAGTGCAAATATACCATTCCATATTCGTGGTTGATTGTCTACTCTATTTTAGTGTTATTCTGATGAAGATGACAGCCATTTTCATCACTCCATTTTTTTTTAGGTATCTTGCTTTTCTTTCCAAGTTTTCTTTAATCATAAATGTCTTGCTATTCTAAATTAAACTTCTAATCTTCTTGCCTGCTTATGGACCAAGAACAGATTTAATACACTACTTTGTGGCCTCTGGCTGCTCTAAAGCATCCTTTTCAGTTAAGTGTTTTCTGAAAAAAATTACACACAGATCACAATTCCATGCAAACGTTAGTTATATTTTTATGGCTGTAAATTCTTGTGGAATTTCAGAGATTTTAATTATGAGAACCATCCTTTTATTTTTTCTCCAGTCTGGTGTGGGAACGACTCTAAGAGCTACTTTTATAAGCTTCTATGGATATTTGGAAACTGTTCTTTGTTGCACTTATGCCAGTTTTGAAGGTGCTTCTGCTCACAGCTGTTGGCGTATTTCTTGCAATTGAGCGCGTGGGTATTTTGGGGGCAGATGCACGAAATCATTTGAACAATGTAAGTATTTGTTTGGTTCTGTTGCTTCTCTCCCTATCTGTTTATATATACACTAGAAAAAACAATGGAGCTTTTATTCGTCCGAGGGAAGATTTAGTTCATAACTATGATTCTTGTCTTACTCAACAATTTCCGTTGTAACAATTTGTTAGGTTGGTTGTCATTTCATGTGCAACAAATGGATGACACCAACCATTGACTATTGATAGCCACCATTGTTGAATGAGCTAGAGTTGGTGACCACCATTGTTGAATGAGTTAGAGTTGGTAGCCACCAATGTTGACAACAAACCAAGAATAGCCTCCATGGATGTCTATAAATAGAGGCATATGTTAGAGAGCAAAATGAGAGAAAGGAAGAAGAACCAAAGATGTGAGAAATGTAGAAGAGAGTGTGCTGCCAATGACAGCAAGCAGTAACTGTCATTGCAGCACTGTAAAGAGAGAAATAAAGTGAGGTTGAGAGTCGCCAAAGAGGGGATGATTCCTCCTCCTCTATTGTTGTAAATATGTTCTCTCCCTACATAATGAAATGGCTTCTCCCGTGGATGTAGGTGATTTGCCGAACCACGTAAAATATTGTGTCAGTGTGCTTGGCCTTCTATGAGCAAATATCAGTACATCACCGGCTGGATTCCCCAACAATTGGTATCAGAGCACATGGTTTAATGTGGTGTTTGATTTTGCTAAAAAATGAAAGTTGTCAAAATTGTGTTTTGACCACACCACTGTGTAGAGGAGGAAGAGACGAAGCCACTGGTGAAAATCGCGTCGAAATCGGACGTCGGAAACCGCCGCATGCGGCGGCGGGGGTGTCTGTCCACGTCATCAGCCACGCCATCAGTTCTGCACAGTCATCAGACACGTCACCTGACATATCAGCACTATGACCTGTCAAACATCCACATCATCTGACACGTCAGCATGTACAGGTGGCATGACATGTCAGCACCAGTCAGCAACCACGTCATCAAAATGGGACCCGCTGCCACGTCACCAGCCGCGAGCCGAGAGTGAGCCGAGCCGTGCCAAGTCGAGCCAAGTCGGAGCGGAGCCGAGCCGAGCCGTAAGCCGAGGGACAGGATTCTGTATGGCAGAGTCTACGTGCAACCGGATCTGAGATTGAATCTGGACCACTGATCAAGCGAAAATTATTTTGATGAGATCTCAGCCGTCTGAAGTGTGATTTGGACTATTTCAGACTTGTTTCCAGCTAATTTGATCGTTCCGAATGCAATGGTATGGTCCGATCGTTGATATTGAGATCAAAAGTGGCGGTGATAAATTATTAAAGAGAGATTACCCGATCAGGAAGCATCTGATGATCATTATGGTGGTCGATGGAGATGATGAAGAAGAAATCACACATGTTTGCCCAATTACATGTGTTGAACTATTATATGGGAAATTTTAATTGCCTTGAGGGAAGGCAAAATTGGGGACACTCTAGACACCCGATTATGTGGACAATTTTGAAGTGGAGAGTGAAATTTGATGAAGACCAATCTTAACGAATCTGAGCATTGGTAGTCTCGTCAGATGTTGAGAAATCAGGTATAAAACCAGGATATCCCAGATCACTTGTAAAGAAAAGCCGCTACAAAGCTAGCAAATGGTTGTATATACGGAAAGACAGTACGATGGATAGATATGGCCTAAGAAGTTCTGTCTAGGAGATTGGGTTTTAAGCGGGACTGGTGTGACCCCTCCAATCTTTCCTGGAAACTTGCTTAGTGGAAGGATTATCCATACGGTACTATTTTCGTATATGTGATAGTTTGTTATGAAACTATTGAAGACTAGCAGGATGACGACACAAAGAAACGGATAGGTTCCGTATGATCAAGGATCTGATGGAGTGGTGATTTCTCCAAGGAAGTTAGATTCGGTGATTGTAATTTCTCGAGGGGAGAGTTGATGAAGACCCTAACAATGGAAGAGAAATACAGCAAAAGGGATAAAGATTGGCACCCTATTTTGACTTGGATAGATGTTGTGACAAGGTGAGCTGCTGTCAAACATAAGCAAGGAATAGGGAGAAATCTGGAGAACAGAAAATGCACGAGGACACACGGAGATTGTGTAGGAGTACCCGAAGGATCCAACGAGGTACTATAATGAGACAACAGGTGTAAGGAGAAGAAAAGTTCCCAGATGAAGCTCAGAGCAGAGACTGTATGAAAAAGTTGTACAACAAGAAGTCTCTTATGCTCTTGATAAAGGCAACAAGCAAGGATCTTTCAATGCATGCAAGGATGGAAAGATGAGCTGTTGTAGATGCACCTAATTGAGGGGGTGCAAATGCCTGTGATAAAAGGCGACCGCCTATGATGAAAGGCGAAGACACCAAAGGGAGTTGATGTGGGTGAAGTTGTTAAGTAGAAAAGCGTAAAAGCTCCAAACATAAAAATTAAGATGAAGGATTGTGAGGTGTATACCGCAACTTTCTCTTTCTATGTAATTAGTGGCAATGACTTTCCCATAGTCCACATGGTGGTAGAGAATTTATGGAGCCACTTTGAAGCATCTCAGCTAAAGGAGGATGCGACCGCCTATGAAAGGCGAAGACACCTTAAAGAGAAGGTGTGAGAGTTATGAGATGAGCACATGATTAGACTGCCGCATGACGACGAGCGAAGACACCTCAGGAGAAGGTGTGAGGGCCGTGGAAGGAGCCCAGTTCAGAATGCCCCAGAGCCAATGTGATGGCCAAGTAAGAGTGGATAGATGAATAGCTAATGAAATAGCTATGATGAGTATGAAGATAAATGCAGGATTGACTTTCATGGATATTGCCCCCATGCTAAAGATCAATGAGCTAGAAGACATTTGCCCTGAACAATAAGTGGATGACTTGTGGAGCATTAAGACGCGACTGCTATGAAGGAGCAGAGGGCATGCGCAGGTTCCGGGAACAAGTTGACTCTTGTTAAGGTGGTGAGCTCGGTAATGACATTGTAATACTCAGAGTATGAAGACAGATATGGATCAACCTTTTATGGGCTGCTCCCATGATTAAAGGTGGAAAGCTACCTAGACTCTTGAGACTAAGAGTGGGAGACTCATGGATAAGTAAAGCGTGGTTCCTAAGGTGGAACAGAGGGCAGACGCAACTCCTGGATGAGTAAACTCTTGGAAGAGTGGTGAGCTTGTGATCATATTGAGATACTCAGATAATGACTGTCACACTTGAAATATTCATTTGAGGGGGTGTTATAAGCCTTGATGTGAGGCTTGATGAATCATTCCAGACCGAGCATGGTTGATACGCTCGAAGGGGAATGTTGTTTCAGAGACAAGCGTTAACACTATTCAGATGTGATGTGGCAGACCATCTGGTTATAGTGATCCTTTTGTGTGAGAAAAGGTGTTTGGTTACTCTAATGATTGAAAGATTTGGCAAGTACCTGTAAACTTGGCCAAAGATGCTCTCAAAATAGAAAGCTTGGAAGAGCTGCAAGGTACAAGGTTGTGTTGAAGAAGAAAGAAGACAGTTGCCCCACATGAATGACAAAGGGGGTGATTGTTAGGTTGATTGCCATTTCATGTGCATCAAATGGATGACACCAACCATTGACTATTGATAGCCACCATTGTTGAATGAGCTAGAGTTGGTGACCACCATTGTTGAATGAGTTAGAGTTGGTAGCCACCAATGTTGACAACAAACCAAGAATAGCCTCCATGGATGTCTATAAATAGAGGCATATGTTAGAGAGCAAAATGAGAGAAAGGAAGAAGAGCCAAAGATGTGAGAAATGTATAAGAGAGTGTGCTGCCAATGGCAGCAAGCAGTAGCTGTCATTGCAGCACTGCAAAGAAAGAAATAGAGTGAGGTTGAGAGTCGCCAAAGAGGGGATGATTCCTCCTCCTTTATTGTTGTAAATATGTTCTCTCCCTACATAATGAAATGGCTTCTCCCGTGGATGTAGGCGATTTGCTGAACCACGTAAAATATTGTGTTAGTGTGCTTGGCCTCCTATAAGCAAATATCAGTACATCATCGGTCGGATTCCACAACACAATTTTCTAAATGCAGAAATTAAGTCTTGAGAATCATACATGACAATAGCTTCATCCGATACATCATTTAGACTCATGCCATCTAAATACAAGACAGTTTATCTTCAGGGCAGGACAAATTTAAATGAATGGTTGATTATTGACAATGGCTGTGTAATGATTCGTTTTATTTTTTACGCGGGGTGTAGGCTGTAGCATGGATAAAACCTGGATTTTTAAGCTCTCAGGTTACTGTCCAAAACTACAGAGAAACAGGGAAGACTTTGGTTTTTTTTTTTTGTAAAGTTTGTAATTCAATAATCCTCTAAAAAAAGAGAACCTACTGTGCAGCTTGAATATACATATATACATACATACATACATACATACATACATATATATATCTATCTATATATATATATAAAGTAAAATCCTAATTAAATCGAAAGATGTAATCTTGTCAAACTTCCGGACTAAATTTAGGTGTGTTCGTGAACTTAGATGAATCTATCTTCTTTTATTTATGGGTAATATAACCTTTTAAAATATTATTAGCAAAATTTTAACTTGATTCAATAGCTGAATAATGAGTCATGATCCATTTTTATTAGTAAGGTTATTTGATTTTTGTGAAGTGCTTACCTTAAGCTCCCTCGTCCATGATTTCATGGTTAGAAATTAAAGTCTTACATTCCGAAAGAACAGGTACTTCAGATAGAACATTTTTGATTTCCGATCAAATACATGTTGAAAAACATTTGGAAGTTCTTTCGCTGCATCATCGACATCTTTCGTAGTTTGTTTTACCTTTGGGTTTCTGATTATGTCATTACTAAACTCTAGTCCTATATATTTGTTCTTCATGGCTCGTTTCGGACTCCTTGATTTATTGATATATTCCTTATGCAAACATATTCTATTACTTTTGGTAAGGAAGAATTTTGTAGATGTGTTAGTATTTCTACTTCTTTCACTTACTCTTTAACTTTCTAAATCATTTTTCAGTCTCACAATCTTTTTTTTTCTCATGGAGAGTAACGCAATTGATAGTGTTTGATTGTACTCTTTAAATTTTTCATCAAGGATTGCCTCGTTAAAAAGAATTTTATTTTCTTGGAGTACTTTAAGACATTAAGAATCACTACATGATAATAATTTAAAAATTTTTTTAATATTTTTTTTAATTGGTAGATAAAACATCAAGAAGCAAAACAATATTTGCATTAACATTGTTGTTGTTACAACTATTATAAATGTTGAAACAATTTATTTTGGAGAGACAATACTTTTTTTATGTTTCTTCTCCTTGTTACTTGAGAAGATTGAAGCATAGGGTAAATAATGATAATCTAATTGCTTACCTATCTAATATAAAATCCCTTCATAATTAATTAATTGTATAAACTTTAAAATTAATAATTGTCTCAAAATTTGTCATCAAAGAATTAAAAGCTTATTGGTACAAGTTCTGTATTTTAGAACTTCAAACCATTGTATTTTAGCACCTTAAAACAGTATGTATATGGCAAGTTTTATTTTTTAATAGCCAGAAATATTTTTAAAATAAAAGTAATTTTTTAACTCCAATAAGTGAAATTTGAAAAATTTCATCAAAGAAAGGAATTTTATTGAAATTAAAAAAATATTTTTTTAAAAAAGTTGATTGCAAGTTAAGTTTCAATACTTCACCTTTTATAAACATCATTGTTTATATAAATATGATGTCTATATGATTTTTTATAAATGGATTTAGGGTGTGGTTCACTCCGAGCTGAGTCTCTAAGCACATCCATCCCTCTTCTCGTTTTTTTATCTCTATTTGTGCCTCCTATTCATCAAACTAAATATTCCAAGATTGTAATTGTCTACTCTAAATGACATAGTTTATGTGATTGGGTTCCTTGTGTTGCCTCTTGAGCCCATACAGTGTCCCAAAAGGCTTACAATCCTATATTACGAGATGAGTTGCAACTGTAGCCGTCCATCAAACATGCCAATCCACTCTAATGCCAAGTGACAAGCGTATAACGTTAATAAAAACCAAGGTTTTCAAGTTTTAAGTTTATGGACTGAAACTATTAAGAAAACTCTAATATTTTCTGAAAAAAATTGTACTTTCATGATTTTCCAAGAAAACGAAGCATGCAGTGATATTTAAATATATATAAAAAATCATAATTAGTAAAATTCTAATTAAATTGGGTCTTAATCTAAAGAAAAAAAATAAATCCAAATATCATAATTTTTATAATCGGTTCGGTTCAAGACCTGAGTTTTGGTTTTTGATGATTGTTTGGATTAATTTTTTTAAATCAAAATGATATTATTTTAGTAAAAAAATAAATATTAACAGGTTGCAATTAGACTTTTAACTGGATCTTATAAGGTCAACCAGGCCATAAAAAGTTTTTTATTTTAACTTTTTTTCCAGCTAGTCTCAATTCCAGTCCTGACTCTGCAAGGTTTGAAGTTGGAACGAATTTCAAAACTATGCCAAATGCAAAATATAGAAAGAAAAATAAAAAAAATAGAGAGCAATAACTTTTAAGGAGCTGAATGCAAACATTTTCTGAACTCGGATGAAGTTGTCTTCTTAAACTTAGTGGTAACAAGGTTTTTAGAATGTTTGCTAAAATTTCAACTCCATCAACTGTTAAATCAAAACTTATAACCTAATTTTGTTAGAAAGATTATTAGATGAGTCCAGACTTTTTGTTAAACTATTAGCTAGGACTCTTATTACACGCGCCGTATCAGTTTTAGACTTGTGTAACAACATTATCCATTTCAAGACTGAAAACTATTTTTTTCTTTGCTTGATACAAGGTGGGGGTGTCGGGGTGGGGTGAATACAGTTTTTGTTCCAGTTTTTCTTTGCTGTATTGCTCTGATTGATGCACTGAACATTCTGAATTCCGTATGACTATAATGTGTTTTTCTAAACTCAATTGTTGTGCAGCTTGTGTTTTATGTCCTGAGTCCAGCACTTGTTGGAAGCAGCTTGACAAAATTCGTAACATTAAGAAGCTTGCTTGAGCTGTGAGTTTCTCTGGCCAATTTTTTGGGGGCTAGTTGCTTTCAGTGAGGCATTCTGTTTTTTTCCTGCTAGTTTCCTAAATCCAAATTTGGATGAATTATGCAGGTGGTTCATGCCACTAAATGTTCTCATGACCTTTATCATTGGCTCAGTGCTTGGATGGTTGCTTGTAAAAATTACCAATGCTCCTAAACGTATGCGGGGCATGATTTTGGGATCCTGTGCTGCAGGTAGGCTTTATAATATTTGGCTGGTTAATTGAAGGTATGTCTGCAGATCTTGAGTGTCCTTTCCATTTTATATTTTCACACAATATTGGTCTTCAAGAAAAAAGAAAGGTCTGAAAAAGCTAGTTCACTGGCATTGGGTATCAGTAGTCAAGTCAGAATCTTCAGGTCTGATGATATGCCATTTTGCTGATGTGAGTTCAAGATTCTGTTTCAGATATTCTTCAATTTCATGGAGATTATCTACTTTGCTACTTAACAGATGATCCTTCCAGCACAAACAAATAAAATTTTGCCTTTTTTCCCCTCGCTACTCAGCTCTCTCCTCCTGTCTTTCCTAGCTTAGAAAAGAGGCCGATGTGCCCTTCACTGGTATTGAATCAAGCAGAACTGCATTTCTACCATTCACGCTCTCATCTCACACTTCTATGCTTCTTTCTTTTGCTATTATATGCTGTGATGAAACTATTTTTTTTTTAATAAAAAACCTATCTTGAGAGATATTAGAACACCAACTGGGGACGAGGAGGTAACCTAGAAGACAGTAAATCATTCCAGTTCGTGCCAAGATTTTCAGCTGTAGTAATATAATGCTCAGTTCCTTAAAATCCTGTTTTTGGCTTCGGTAGCGGTGTATGTGTCCCAATCATTCAGTATCACTGACCAATACCACATGCATGCATCACGTTTCATCTCTTATTAGCTATTAGACTTGCATTTCGCCCTAACAAAAATAAAAATAAAAATAATAATGATATTTTCATGTTAAATACATTAAAAATTATTTATACAAACAAAACAAATTAAAATTTCAATTTCTAATTAGTTAAAATTAATTAATTAAACTCATAATTTTAATTATAGTGGACTAAATCAAACACAATAATTTCTTTTTATATTTTTTTTACTTAACTAAATAATAAGAAAAATAGACACTCATAAAATTAAAAACCAACTAAATATCAGAACGTGTGTTTGAAATTATGATAGACCTATAAATATCAAATCAATACAAATCACAATATTTAATTCTCAAATAATTTAATATTAAATAATAAAATAAAAAATAAAAATATTAAATATAAAGGAGAAAAAAAAACTCAAATTAACACCGAGCAAACCTAACACATTTGCGATCTACATCGTACACCTTACTGAAATTAATACGTTTTTATTTATAATTTTTTTATTTAACTATATCCCAACTAGGTGTGTGAAGTTTTTTTCTCATGCAAAACAACAATATATATTGGAAAAAAAAGAATGGCTCATGATACTAAAATATAAAAGGCAAGCCTAATCTTTCAATAGTTTCATAAAAGAAGGAGGTTTTTTTAGAAGTTAAATTAAAAAAAAATTAAATACCAAATAAAGGATGCAATAATATGTATTTTTTTTAAGTTTAAGGGGTTAAAAATATTACCACTATGAGATTTGAGCCGACCCAACAAACTCACATGTGACCTAGGGCATAGGCTAAGTCTGATTAATAATAAAAAAAAAATTGACTTAATATGATCTGCTCAAAATCTTACATTAACTTGTGATTTCATTGTCTCAAGTAAAACTCGATTAAAACTCAATACAAAACTTGTTAATATTTTTTTTAAAAAAGTTTAAAAACAATGTCATTTTAATCTCTCTCTCTCTCTCTTTCTCAATTTTTTTTTATTTTTTGACAATATCAAATTTGACTTTCCTAACCATTTCCTTAGTCCATGTCTCAGGCTAGGTTTTTATAGCAATAAAATATATTAAATAAAAATAAAAAAATAAAAAAAATTAGATATGTGGACCTATTTACTAGTTTGACCTGCAAATCAGACTCATGTAAAAAGATTTGTTCCATGTGTTAGGGTTCCTTTTTTGTTTTTAGAATTATTAAAGGGTGGATAATGCACTGTTTACCTTTATTTTTTCTATAAAATCTAGTAAATGACATGTCATTTTTTTTTAACTATAAACAACATGTTATCTAAAGCCATGGAAGACACTATCCCTCGTCTATAAATGATGTATCATCTATATTTCCAGAATCTTGTGATAATAAGGTCATGAAAAGTTAGAGCAACGTGTTTTAAATAAAAAAATTCGTTTTTTAGCCTTAAAATTCTTAAAAAACAACATAGAAACCTAAGTAAATTTGTTTATGCTTTAAAACAACTAAAAAATAATTATAAAATAAAAAGTTAATTTAAAACTTATAAATTTTTAAAGGTCAAATCTATATTTTCAAGTTATTTTAAGGCGGAATAACACCGGAGATAAACTTCTTTTGTTGAATTGTATATATAAACATTAATATTAATTTTTCTTGTGGTTGGAATCGTGCTAACCAAAACTCTTTCTATCACCAAATTCTAACTAACATTTATCTCTCATTTCTTTAACAACAAATTAAAAAAAAAGTTAAGTTTTATATAAAAGTTAAATTTTAGAAATATTAAGGGATTTGGAAGGAAGGTGTCATTGGAAAAGAACAAGGATGAAAGTAAATTTTTATGTTCAAACTTTGAAATCATCACTTATTTTACCCATCCTTTTCAATTAGGTCCTATATCTTTTATTTTATCTTTTCTTAACCATTTAACTTAATTTACCTCAAGTTTTGTCCGGAAAGGGCTGAATAAAAGAAAAAAAAAAGAAATGGTACGGAAAATAAAGAACACTCGGTGCATAATGAGTCCGTAGTGCATTGAATGTGTGTCCACAATGTAGTTGCTTTAGGGAAAATGCCATACATGTTTTCTATAGTACTTTATAGTTAGCTATTAGCCCACGTTTTCATGGATATGTGATAAAACATGTAGTTAAATTCCTTTTTATTTTTGTATTTTAAAAAGATTTTTTTTAAAAATAAATATTTTTTAATATTTTTAAATTATTTTAATATGTTAATGTTAAAAATAAAAAATATTATTTTAATGTATTTTTAAATATAAAATAATTTAAAAATAATCATGATGATATTCCGGATAAATCTAACATGTGAATTAAACTTGAATATTTTAAAAAATTAGAATTATTAAAACATTATGACGAGAATATCTTTCTTTTAAATAAAAAAACCAATTTTTTCTATACTTCCAAGATTAAATCTTTTCTCGGAATTTTCATTTTCATTGTCTCGGACATCTCATCGAGTTTAAGAAAATCCATCCTATCAAAATCAAACAAATCATACTAACAACAATACATTGGTCTCACATCAAGGTGTATAGAGGAGCATTGCTATTTAATTGAATCAGACGGTATAATTATTTCAATTGCTTGGTGAATTTTCGACGCCAAACATATTTTTAATTTATATCATGATTGATTTGGGCTTCTACGACTGGATCATATTTTTAATTTATCATGCTATTTTTTTTTAAATCCATATAATTATGTTGGGAAAGTACTCTTCCACCCATTGTAGAACTTAGTTTCAGATGCACTAAACTGGTACTGCGTCTTCCATAAGTACGGATGCTCGTGGAATAGGCGGGTAATTCTTGCAACCTTAAGAATAAAATCTTCAATTTCTTCACCTCAAACATTTATCATAGATTTATGTCGTGGCTGGATGCAGATTTCATTTTATTTTTTCATTTAAATTTGCTTGACTAATCATATTTTATTAATATTTAGGACTTCAAGTAATGACTAATCATATTAAACTCTTCATGCTATAGTTTATACATTACACGATTTAATTTTATTTTTTCATTTAAATTTGCTTGAGAGGATTTGTGTTTTCTAGTTAATTGCTAAGTCGATGCTGCGGGTTAATTCCTAAAATTTCTTTTTATTTAGTTATTTTATAATTAAAATAGATATTTGTCTGACGTGTAATAATTTAAATTCCAGAAAAAATACATTTTTTAGACTAAATATCCTTTTATTTCTTTCATTTATCTTTTTTTTATTTGAATATTTTTTTATTAGTAGGATGCTTTTTTAAATCAAAAGTGATGTTAATTAAAATAAAGGCTTGTAAAAAATTTAGTCTAAAAAATATACATCTCTTCAATCTAAACCCTATTTCATTATTAATGCATTTTTTTTGTTTCAACAAAAATGTATTTTTTTAATTAGAAGTATTAGTTTTTTTTAAAATTTTTTATCATGATTTTAAAAATAAATTTTAATAAAAAAATGTTTCGATGTTGTGTATGTGATTAAAAGGAAAAAAACTATTTGTTATAAAATTGTATAAAAATCTTTTAAAAAATAAGAAAAAACCATTTCCATTAAATATTCACAAGCACATTCTTAGAATATTTTAGAGGTATATAATAATTAAAAATTAATTGTTAATATAATTATAAAAATATATAATATTATTTAAAAACTATGGCAAATTGAATAATAATTTAAAGATTATTTCAATTATCTAATCCAACAGGACCAATAAAGAGAAGGATATATGCTTTCTATCTGCACTGGAATTCTGCGTTGATTAATAATAAAAGCATGCTACCTTACTAGTTTATTCACATGAATAATATGTTAATTTGAACCTCACATCTATTAACCAATGATCAGACGTCCACGTGTCTCCTCATAATTGAAACCACCTCATCTTCACTGCTATAAGTAAATGATATGATAGGATGGATGGTCGATGTGAACAGGAAATCTGGGCGCCATTCCTCTCATACTGATCCCAGCAGTCTGCAAGGAAAAAGGAAGTCCATTTGGAGATTCTAATGCCTGTATCACGCGCGGTCTGGCATATGCTTCGCTCTCTATGGCTGTATGGCTACATTTTCTAACTTGAACTTGATTTAAAAATGGTGGTGGTAGGGAACTGGGATTCGTAAACCTCCTTCCAATCTTACTTTTATGTTTCAGATTGGTGCCATCTATCTGTGGTCATATGTGTACCATATTGTGCGTGTATATTCATCAAGTAAGGATTCTGATGAACCCAAACTGGATGAATTGCCGGAGGGTGCGGAGTCTGCTGGAGAAACAACAGAAAACCTTCCAAAATGCCGCACTGGGCCTCTCCTCCCTTTAAAAGAGCCCTCACTTGAAGAGGGTCATATGGAGCACTTGGAGCTTGATTGTGTAGTGCCACTGGAGAAGGCCAAGGTCATTTGAAATTTGAATATTTACCTTCATTTTTACAGTGCTTTGTTATCTGTTTCAATATATTGTTTCATGTTCATTATGAGCACATTTTCGTTGTGAAGGTAAATAAAATATTCTTTAAGAGAAATCTTCATCCTACCTGTCAATGTTTCTTGACAGGAGCCATTTCCGAGTAACGTTACGCCGGGCTTTCAGAAGGTCATAAAGAAACTGAACTTGAGAAGATTGTTTTCGCCTATAATTAACGGAGCGGTATGCTAATCTGCGCTTTGTACATGCCTGGTTTATTCTTGAACAGCACTGATCTTTGAAGAACATTTATGGAGACATTTTCGTGAAGCATACATTGATAAGCAGCTTGCGGATTTTTTTTATCTACAGTTTCTTGGTCACGTTAAAAAATCTTGAAATTTTCTACACTTAAGTATAAAATGCCAGATTGACACCCTTTACTGCTTCATTTTTATAGATCGTTGGGTTTATTATTGGTGTCGTCCCCCCGTTCCAAAAAGCCTTTATTGGTGATACTGCCCCTCTACATGTGGTGGAAGACTCTGCGTACTTTCTCGGGTCAGTATCCGATTTTGATGATACGAAGATTCACAAGTGTTGGGAAAACTCGGAACAATCGGACACCAATTTACCCGGATTAATTCAGCGGAATACAATTACAATTCACAAGTCCTAATTCTTTCCCTCTTTTTGCAGTAAAACAGAATCAAACAATGATGAAAAATAATGCAAAAATCACAAAATCAACACCAAGATTTTTAACGTGGAAAACCCGATATGGGAAAAATCACGGAACCGTAGTCCACCTAAAAACTTCCACTATCAACAAATAATGGGTTCACAATCATTCTTCCTCAGATTCAATTAAGGGATACAACATATATATCATCAAGAACAACTTATTCTTGGATTACAACAAGATTAAAGGAGAATTATTTGAGAAAAACTCACAAAACTGACAGCCTCGTTTTCTGTAAAAACGGCCTGCTTCCACACCATCAATATTCGATCCAACCATCCAGAATGAAGATCAATGTGTCTAGAAGCTGCTGTCAAAATCTCAACCCGATCCAACGGTGAACGAGCTGGAAATCAAAGAAAGAATGGAGGTTGCTCTGCTACCTTTTCTTCTCTTTTTCTCTCTTGATTTTCTTCTCCTCTCTTCTCTTTTCAAATCTGTTGCTACAGTACCCGAACCACACTAATATTAACGCCAAGAGACAGCCATCACATGACATTTAATGTGATGGTCCCACCATCACATGGTGTGGGACCATACAGAACACCAAGCAACCAAAAATGTTACGTTAGTTTCATTTTCAGCTACCTAACAAGTTTCCCGTGGCATTCCTTTCATGTTTGCAGGGAGGCAGCCATTCCATCTGTCACTTTGATCATGGGAGCAAATCTTCTGGAGGGTAAGCGTGATCGTTGTGATTTATGTCAAGATCCCTCCTTCTTTCACAAGTTGAATTGTTGAGAGATGCAAACAATGACCACCATTGATGTCCTCAGGTTTGAAAGGGTCAAAGGTGCCACTCATGGTGATTATCGGTATAGCAGCAGTCCGGTATATTATCTTGCCGATTTCGGGAGCACTTATCATTAAATATGCAATCCGGTTTGGCTTGTTGCCCTCTGACCCACTGTATCAGTTTGTTCTTCTGCTTCAATTTGCACTTCCTCCAGCAATCGGCATAGGTCTCTGTTAATTATGATTAGTGAATTATATGCCTTACTGCTACAAGATCCACGCAAAGCTCCACCGTGTTCATGTGTTTTGATATTAAATCGATTTGTTTCTCTCTCATTTTTTTTGGCCTTGACTTGGCAGGTACGATGACCCAGTTGTTTGGAGCTGGCCAAACCGAATGCTCTGTGATCATGCTATGCACCTATGCCTTGGCCACCATTTCACTAACACTTTGGTCAGCATTCTTCATCTGGTTTGTTAGATAATTGTCACCTGCCTCTGTGATCTCTTTCGACAATGATCTGTCAATGCAATATCCGTTAGCAGAGTTGCTTCATTAGTTTTCTGCAAATACATAGGTAAATAAGGAGAGTACGCCCTGTATCTCAAGGTTTTGAAACACGACAATGTCAAAATTGCTGCAATTATATTACACACATGCAACGAGGAAAATAAATCCCTGTACTTTTAATTATCATTTTGATGAGTATTTCAGTACTCTTTTCCTCTTTCTTTTTTTAATTTATTTAAATTGAAATTTAATAAAATCTTAGTTAATACATAATGCTATATTTTTTTGTGCCCTCACCAAACCTCCAAACATGAAGTACAAATTGCCACTTTTAAGCCATGGAGGTAATAATGGCTTTGGGCGATCATAAATCCCACGCTATAAACTCACAGGCAACTTAACTCACGTTAATTTCTCCAAGCAATTCCTTTTTGAACTCTCCTCACTTTAATTTTCAATGTCATTCTTTATTTGAATATCTAGTTTAATCTCTTCTTTGTGCGATCACTTTTATGTATGAATGGGATCTTTGTGGTTGATTTGAATGCATGCAGGTGTGAAAATGCAATGCATTTTCAAATGCATCTAATTGATTTTGAATGAAAAGAAGAGTCCTAACAAAAAAAAAGAAAAAGAAAGACTGATCCTTGCCCAAATGCTG
The DNA here is from genome assembly GCA_015708895.1 of Populus ilicifolia. Lineage (NCBI taxonomy): Eukaryota > Viridiplantae > Streptophyta > Magnoliopsida > Malpighiales > Salicaceae > Populus > Populus ilicifolia. The sequence goes on from SRLM01000969.1 coordinate 70,801, forward strand.
ATTTAGTTGTCCAAGTTGCAAATCTGTCCCCGTGCAAAAATAAATAAACAAAAATATAAATATAAATAACATAAATAAAACCTGTCTGTCTTTGTTTGTACGAATGGGATGCCTGTTTATTATCATCACGTCTTAAATGGTCATTCAGAATTCAGTTGCATGCTTTCGTCAAATAACACATGACCTATCTTTGCTGAATTCACTTTTGGCTTTTGTTGCTCCTACGATTTCCTTACAGTTTTGTGCGCATGACTAGCTCTTGCACGTTACGTGGTCTGCACGAATGGCTTTTACCTGCGCAGCCTATAGTTTTGTCCTCTTACACGCAGTATACATAACTGCTATGCACTTGATGCAGAATTTCTAGGAACAGCTTTTTAACAGATGCAGTAGCTGAAAGCAACTATACAGATGCAGTAGCTGAATGCAAATTGAGGAGCTTAGCGCAGAGACCTTCAACCCTTGTAACATGTAACTTATTAGGCTTTGAGAAAGCTACTATCAGACAATGAAACTTCTTGTGATGGCAGCACTTGCAAGTTTTCGAAGCTGCCCCATGCGGTGGACGAAACTATTTTGAGGGTATTCCAGATCTTGGCTACCCCCATATAAAACTGGACACGTAGAATCATCTAGCAAATATTGCCGAATCTAAAGTTATGATTGTATTGCTTTTGATGTTTCCAGACTTCTTCGTGATCTTTATTTTGTATATCTAGTTTAAAAACATATTTTTAACACATTTCATGTCGTATTGAAATAAAAAATGTTCGTATTAAGCACACCGACAAAACCAGCATACACAGAGACATTAAGATGATTAATGAGCATCAAATAGTTGATGCCGACAAGCTAATTTAGCCTAGTAAAGTGGATTAAAAACGATTCATGACAGGCAGCAAGTTTGTCTATCATGTCATGATAGTTATTCAAATAAATACCGAACAAGTTATGTCACTCATGAACTTTTCTCCTTCGTACCAAATGAATTATGACACGACCTCGGCTCACAAGTCAAGCCTGCGAGGAATAAGGAGGAGGAGCAACAGAAACCCCAAATCGTACCCCCACTGTGCAGTACAGGAACTAATAATCAAATCTCAAAATAAATAACTAAATGACTTGAGCAATGGGGTGACTGTATTTTTTTCCCTCAAACCCAGCTTTCTCCCATCATAAAAATGAAATCATTCTTGCCTTAACGGTGGCATTTCATTTATTCAAGATAATATTTATGTTTCCCTTACGTATCGTAGTTGATCACTCACTCTTCAATGCATCTATCGTATCGTCGATGTGGTATCATGGTGGAGCAACTTGAATATGTCTCCCATTATCATACCTGTGGATTTTCTTTTTATTAATTATTAATATTATGTCCTGATTAGCTTCTACCGTGTATACGTACACCGATTAACTTTGTGGATTTTAAAATTAATAATTATATAAATTAAAATTTATAAAATTTAAAATGATAATTTTATAAAATAAATTCAAAACCTAACTAATTAAAATTCACCTTAGATTTCTTGGACTGATGGGATGCCGATCTTATTTAGCCCAAATTTTTATTTTCTATTTGACTTTTCTTTTATATTCTCTGTGGGTGCAAACACACCATTCCAGAATTGTGTTTGATTGTCTAGTCTGTTTTAGTGTTATTCCGATGAAGATGACTGCCTCTCCATTTTTATCACTCTCATAAAAAATTGTTGGCTCTTTTGGTTTAATTATGTGATTAGCTTTATAGAGATACCTTTCACGTTTTATTTTTATTTTTGAAGGTATCTTGCTTTTCTCTCCCTAGTTTTCTTTAATCATGAATGCCTTGCTATTCTAAATTAAACTTCTAATCTTCTTGCCTGCTTATGCACCAAGAACAGATTTAAAACATCAGTTTGTGGCCACTAGCTACTCTAAAGCATCCTGTTCAGTTAATTGCATGTTTTCTGAAACAATTTACACACAGATCACAATTCCATGCAACCGTTAGTTATATTCTCATATATGGCAGTTAATTCTTGTGGAATTTCAGAGATTTCAATTATGAGAACCATCTTCTTCTTTCTTTCTTTCTTTTCCCAGCCTGGTGTGGGAACGACTCTAAGAGCTACTTTCATAAGCTTCCATGGACATTTGGAAACTGTTCTTTGTTGCACTTATGCCAGTTTTGAAGGTGCTCCTGCTCACTGCTGTTGGCGTATTTCTTGCAATTGAGCGCGTGGGTATTTTGGGGGCAGACGCACGAAATCATTTGAACAACGTAAGTATTTGTTTGGTTCTGTTGCTTCTCTCTCTATCTGTTTGTATACACACTAGAAAAAAACAACTGAGCTTTTATTCGTCTTGAGGGAAGATTTACTTCATAAACTTTGACTCTTGTCAGCAAATTTTCTTAACCTCGATAATATATTTTAACTAGTCAGGTTGTGTTTGTTTTTTTAGAAATTATCCATTTATATTTTATAAATTTTAAAAGATTATTGGAGAGTTATATAATTATTAATTTTAAAATTTATAAAATTAGTTAAAATATACTCAAATTAATAAAAAAAAAATAGAGATTTTGAATATAGAATTTACTCAACAGTTTCCGTTGTAACAATTTTCTAAATGCAGAAATTAAGTCTTACATCATTTAGATTCATGCCATCTAAATACAAGACAATTTCTTCAGGGCAGGACAAATTTTCATACTGTTCCAGATGGATGGTTGATTGTTGACTATGATTATTTCTATTTTTTAAGCGACGTGTAACACGGATACAACCAGGATTTTTAAGCTCTAAAATTATCGTCCAAAACTATAGAGAAATAGAGAAGACTCTAGTATTTTTTTGTAAATTAAGTTTGTAATTCAATAATCCTCTAGAAAAAAGAGCCCACTATGCCGCTTTAGTATATAAAAAATATCCTAATAAGTAAAATAATAATTAAACTAGAAGCTCTAATCTTTCAAAAGTTATATGCTAAATTTAGGTATATTCATGAACTTGGATGAAGCTATCTTCTTTACTTATGGGTAATATGACTCTTTAAAACACTATTATCAAACTTTCAGCTTCATTCAACACTCGAATTATTTGACGTGTCTACACTTCTTCTTGAGCTTTGGGCTAGGACTTTTGTTAAGCGCTCCACCTTAGGCTTCTCCACTTGAGAAGAATAAATCCATAAATTGAAATCATACATTCCAGATAAATAGATGCTTCAAATATAACAACTTTGATTTCCTATCAAGTGCATGTTGAAAAACACCCGAAAGTTTTCTCACTGCATCATCAAAATCTTTTGTAGTTCATTTAGCTTCGAATTTCTGATTGTGTCATTACTAGACTTTGGTCCTCTATATTCATTCTCCAAGGCTCAATTCCGACTTCTTGACTTATGCAAGCATCTTCCATTATTTTTGGTGAGGAAGAATTTTGCGGATTTATTAGTATTTCTACTTCTTTCACTTCTATTTAATTTTCTAAACCATGATTCCAGTTCCATAATCTTTTTTTTTTTCATAGAGTAATGTAATTGATGATGTCTGATTGTGCTCTTCAAACTTTTCTTCAAGAATTGCCTGATTTGAAGGACTTTTCTTTTAGTACTTCATAACAATGAGAATCAATTACATGATACTGATTTAAAAACTTACTTAATTTCTCCTTCACCATGGATAGATAAAACATTAATAGACAAAACAACTTTTACATTATTAATATTATTGTTGTTTTTGTTACTACTATAATGTTGAAATAACCTATTTTAAAGAGACGACATGTCTTCTAAGTTTCTTCTCCTTGTTATTTGAGAAGACTGAACATAAAACAAATAATAATAATAATTATTATTTAATTGTTTATCTATCAAGTATAAAGTTTTTTCATAATTATATTGCACAAACTTTGAAATTAATAATTGTCTCAAAGCTTGTTATTATGGAATTAAAGCCTTACTAGTACAAGTTTTTTTAATAACAAAGAAAGTGCGTGAATGACAAATATTGGTTTTTTATAATAAAGAATCTTGTTAAAATAAAAGTAAACTTTCAACTCTAATAACCAATTAATGAATCTTTTAGTTGAAAAATTTCATCAAATAAAGTAATTTTATCAAAATTAGAAATGTTTTAAAAAAAAATATTGATTGCAAGTTAAGTCTCCTATACTTCACCTTTCATAAACATCGTTATCGATATAAATATGATGTTTATATGAGTTTTTATAAATGAATCTAGGATTTGGTTTGCTTTAAGGTAAGTCTCTGGACGCATCTCTCTCCTCTTCTTGATTGTTTATTCATTAGTCAAACCAAATATTTCAAACTATTCAATATTGTTACCATTGTTTGCTCTAAATGAGATTGGGTTCCTTACATTGCCTCTTGAGGCCAATAGTACACCATAAAACCTACAATATAGGGTGAGTTGCTATCGCATCCGTCCATTATATAGTGTGGATACAAACTATAATTTTCAAGGTCCAAGTTTATAAACTAAAACGATAGAGAAAACTCTAATATTTTCTAAAATTTTTGTAATTTAATGATTTTCCAAAAGAAAAAAAAGGTGCAATGCTATTTAAATACAAGAAAAATATCATAATTAGTAAAATTCTAATTAAATTAAGAGACTTCACCTAAAGAAAAAGTGTCCAAATATAACGAGGAAAATAAAGAAAAATCATGAGTAACTTTTGAGTTAAATTTAAATATGTTTCTGGACTCGAATGAAGTTGTCTTCTTAAACTTGGTGGTAAAAAGGTTTTAGAATGTTTTGGTAAAATTTCAACGCAATCGACGGTTAGATCAAAACTTAAATGGTGATTTTGTTAGAAAGATCATTAGATGAGTCCAGACTATTTGTTAACCTTTGAGCTAGGACTTCTATTACACGCACCGAATCCGTTTTTAGACTTGTGTGACAACATTATTCATTTCAAGAATGAAAACTTTTTTTTTCTTTGCTTGATACAAGGTGAGGGTGGAGGGGTGGTGTGAATACGTTTTTTTTCAGTTTTTTCCTTCCTGTATTGCTCTGATTGATTGATGCATTGAACATTCTGAATTCCGTATGACTATAATGTGTATTTTTAAACTCAATTGTTGTGCAGGTTGTGTTTTATGTCCTGAGTCCAGCACTTGTTGGGAGCAGCTTGGCAAAATTCGTAACATTAAGAAGCTTGCTTGAGCTGTGAGTTTCTCTGGCAAATTTTTTTGGGGCTAGTTGCTTTATTGTGGCATTCTTTTCTTTTCTTTTCTTTTTCCTGCTGGTTTCTTAAATCCAACTTCGATTGAATTATGCAGGTGGTTCATGCCACTAAATGTTCTCATGACCTTTATCATTGGCTCAGTGCTTGGATGGTTGCTTGTAAAAATTACCAATGCTCCTAAACGCATGCGGGGTATGATCTTGGGATCCTGTGCTGCAGGTAGGCTTTATAATATTTGGCTGGTTAATTGAAGGTATGTCTGCAGATCTTGAGTGTCCTTTCCAGTTTACATTTTCACAAAATATTGGTTTTCAAGAAAAAACAAAGGTCTCAATAAGTTAGTTCACTGGCATTTGGTATCAGTAGTCTTAGAATCTTCAGGTCTGATGATATGCCATCTAAACAGATGACCCTTCCAACTCAAACAAATAAATTTTTGCCTTTTTCCCCTCCCTACTCAGCCCTCTCCTTCTGTCTTTCCTAGCTTAGAAAAGAGGCTGATGTGCAGTTCTCTGGTATTGAATCAAGCAGAAATGCATTTCTACCGTCTACGCTCCCATCTCACACCTTTATGCTTCTTTCTTTGGCTATTACGTGCTGTGATGAAACGCTTGGGATGTTATAATCAAATTATACATGCCTATACATCACTCAGCGATATTCGGTAGTATTTCACTTTCTCGGTTATTTTTTTTTTTAAAAAAGAAACTCTCTTGAAAGATATTAGAACACCAATTTAGGACGAGGAGGTAACCTAGAAGACAGTACATCATTCCAGTTCGTGCCAAGATTTTCAGCGGTAGTAATATATTGCTCGGTTTCTCAAAATCCTTAGAAAATAATATTTACAGACCTCCATCATATCAGTTTATGTTATAAAGTGAAGAGTTCATAGTTAGTGGAACTACAAGTTCCAGGTAGTGCGTGGAGTCCCAGGTAAGTTGGCAATCATCATTAGTTATGGTGACTTGTGTCTTTGATGAAGAGATCAGAGTTTAATAAGCGTTGCCAGCCGACTAGAAACGATGTGCTGTATAAAAATCTTGGTGGGCGCCCATGGATGGTCACCACCAGAATATGAGAAAACATTGATAAAATATTCTGTTGAGAAGCTATCCACCACTTACTCCGTCGACGAATTTACTAATGAAAACATTTCATTCCAAACCTTCAAGGCTATAAGTTTAACGGGATAAATTTTAAATTTGATTTTTAAAAATTATCGAGTTGTATAAATTTTAAAATTATTAAAAATTTATATAATTATTAATTTTAAATTTTATTAAATTAATTAAGATATACATAAATTATCCAACTACTCACATTTAAAAAACATTATTATTAAAAAATTTCTTATCAGATATTTGCTATCCGTAAACATGATGAAATAAAATGTACTAACTACAATATTCTTGTAGTGAGTGCACAATGTTGTTCTGACTTTTCAAAGTTTTAAAAATTATATTAAGGCACCAGCCCAGAGCTTGGTAATGGATCGAGGCCCGTGAACAGCTCGTGAGGGTGAGGGTGAGGGTGAGGAGGCTATTCAAGCCTGGCGTGAACGACTAGAATTATATGGGCTTTTTTTTTTCCTTCAAATTTTGTGCACCATCAAAACTTAAAGATCTTCAATTAGTTAGCAAATAGGATGTTTGACAAATTGTTTGGAATCTTACCTTTCGATAAATCATCATAGAGATTTTCATAATTGCATTCAGCCGAATAATTGGCTATTTTGTATAATATAACTACAAATTTTTTATATATAAAATAATACAAACATAATATATATAAAAAATCATGATTGAATAACACTACATTAAATAAATATTGCATTTATAAAATGCAATTTCTTTACAAAACACCACATTAAAAAGGAAGGCTAGGGATCAATTTTGTGATATATAATGATTTGGAATCATGATAGGATAAGTTCTTGCTATTTAGAATCATGATAAACTAAAATTATGGTATTTCATTAAAAAAGAAAATTATCATACTATGCTATTAGCAAATATTTTTAATTTATTATGCTAGTTTTTTTTTTAATCCATATAATTATGCTGGGAACCTCTTCTACCCATTGTAGAAATTAATGGTTTTGGGAACCTCTTTTTATCATACCATGCTATTAGTCAATATTTTGTTAGACGAAATCTCTTTTTATTTTATTTGTTTGTCTTTTTTATATGAATAGTTTTTTTACTAGTAGGATATTTTTTCTGTCAAGATGAAAGTTTATTTTTATTAGTCAATATATATATATATATATATGAAAACTTAATATATAAAATATTAACAACATAACACAACATGCAAAAATGAAATTGAAAAAAAAATTAAATTGATGAATTTATTTTTAAAACAAGCATTGTTCACCCACAGTAACAAACAGTAAAAGAACATGTTATTGAATAAATTTTACTCTCCGTATCTCTGCTCATAAAAATTAATTGACACCAATCTAATGCAACAAGACCAATAAAGAGAAGGATATATGCTCTCTATCTACATTGGAATTCTGCGCTGATTAATAATAAAAGCATGCTACCTTACTAGTTTATTCACATGAATAATATGTTAATTTGAACCTCACATCTATTAACCAATGATCAGACGTCCACGTGTCTCCTCATAATTGAAACCACCTCAGCTTCACTGCTATAAGTAAATGATATGATAGGATGATATATGATAGGATGGATGGTCGATGTGAACAGGAAATCTGGGCGCCATTCCTCTCATACTGATCCCAGCAGTCTGCAAGGAAAAAGGAAGTCCATTTGGAGATTCTAATGCCTGTATCACGCGCGGTCTGGCATATGCTTCGCTCTCTATGGCTGTATGGCTACATTTTCTAACTTGAACTTGATTTAAAAATGGTGGTGGTAGGGAACTGGGATTCGTAAACCTCCTTCCAATCTTACTTTTATGTTTCAGATTGGTGCCATCTATCTGTGGTCATATGTGTACCATATTGTGCGTGTATATTCATCAAGTAAGGATTCTGATGAACCCAAACTGGATGAATTGCCGGAGGGTGCGGAGTCTGCTGGAGAAACAACAGAAAACCTTCCAAAATGCCGCACTGGGCCTCTCCTCCCTTTAAAAGAGCCCTCACTTGAAGAGGGTCATATAGAGCACTTGGAGCTTGATTGTGTAGTGCCACTGGAGAAGGCCAAGGTCATTTGAAATTTGAATATTTACCTTCATTTTTACAGTGCTTTGTTATCTGTTTCAATATATTGTTTCATGTTCATTATGAGCACATTTTCGTTCTGAAGGTAAATAAAATATTCTTTCAGAGAAATCTTCATCCTACCTGTCGATGTTTCTTGACAGGAGCCATTTCCGAGTAACGTTTCGCCGGGCTTTCAGAAGGTTATAAAGAAACTCAACTTGAGGAGATTGTTTTCGCCTATAATTAACGGAGCGGTATGCTAATCTGCGCTTTGTACATGCCTGGTTTATTCTTGAACAGCATTGATCTTTTAAGAACATTTATGGAGACATTTTCGTGAAGCATACATTGATAAGCAGCTTGGGAATTTTTTTTTTCTACAGTTTCTTGGTCACGTTAAAAAATCTTGAAATTTTCTAGACTTAAAAGTATAAAATGCCAGATTGACACCCTTTACTGCTTCATTTTTATAGATCGTTGGGTTTATTATTGGTGTCGTCCCCCCGTTCCAAAAAGCCTTAATCGGTGATACTGCCCCTCTTCATGTGGTGGAAGACTCCGCGTACTTTCTCGGGTCAGTATCCGATTTTGATGATACGAAGATTCCCATGCAACCAAAAATGTTATGTTAGTTTCATTTTCAGCTACCTAACAAGTTTCCCTTGGCATTCCTTTCATGTTTGCAGGGAGGCAGCCATTCCATCTGTCACTTTGATCATGGGAGCAAATCTTCTGGAGGGTAAGCGTGATCGTTGTGATTTATGTCAAGATCCCTCCTTCTTTCACAAGTTGAATTGTTGAGAGATGCAAACAATGACCACCATTGATGTCCTCAGGTTTGAAAGGGTCAAAGGTGCCACTCATGGTGATTATCGGTATAGCAGCAGTCCGGTATATTATCTTGCCGATTTCGGGAGCACTTATCATTAAATATGCAATCCGTTTTGGCTTGTTGCCCTCTGACCCACTGTATCAGTTTGTTCTTCTGCTTCAATTTGCAGTTCCTCCAGCAATCGGCATAGGTCTGTTAATTATGATTAGTGAATTATATGCCTTACTGCTACAAGATCCGCTCAAAGCTCCATCATGTTCATGTGTTTCGGTATTAACTCGATTTGTTTCTCTCTTGTTGTCTTGGCCTTGACTTGGCAGGTACGATGACGCAGTTGTTTGGAGCTGGCCAAACCGAATGCTCTGTGATCATGCTATACACTTATGCCTTGGCCAGCATTTCACTTACACTCTGGTCAGCATTCTTCATCTGGTTTGTCAAATAATTGTCACCTGCCTCTTTGATCTCTGTCGACATGATGATCTGTCAACGCATTATCAGTTAGCAGAGTTGCTTCATTAGTTTTCTGCAAATACACAAGTAAATAAAGAGACTACGCCCTGTATCTCAAGGTTTTGAAACTTGACATTATCATAATTTGCTGCAAGTATATTATGCAAATGCAATAAGAAAAATAAATCCCTGTACTTTTAATTATCTTTTTGATGCGTATTTTAGTGCTCTTTTCCTTTCTTTTTTTTTAAAAATTGAAATTTAATAAATTCTTCATTGATATATAATGCTATATTTTTTTTTTGTGCCCTCTTCAAACCTCCAAAGCACATGAAGTCCAAATGGCCACTCTTAACCCATGGAGGTAATACTGGCATTGTGCGATGACAAATCCTACGCTGTAAACTCACAGACAACCGTGTAGGTTTTTCAACTCACGTTAATTTCTCCAAGCAATTCTTTTTTGAACTTTCCTCACTTTCAAAGAGCGCCCACACACATACCATTTTAATTTCCACTAAATTTTTAAAAATAAAATTAATTGTTATCTCATTTGATTTTCGATTAATTTTCAATGTCATTCTTTATTTAAATACAAATAAGAGAGCATCGTTGGATTTTAAAAAATAAAAATTAACTTACTCAAATCTAGTTAAAACTCAATTAAGTTAATGAAAAAAATAAAATATTATTATTTTAATAAAATTAATTGATGAATACTAACTAATGACTCATGGATTGACTTGATCATTAGTAAGATTTAAGATCCCAAAACCAAATTTTAACAAGTTTTAACCCTTAAATATCCCAATAATCTTGGTAAAGTATTTAATTTTTAACTATAAAATATCATCCAATTACATTTAAAATAAATAATCAAACTAAATTTAAAAAATATTAATGGGCACTTATCTATTTTTTCTGGTATATTTAAAGAAAAAATCATTTTTTTAAAATTATACAACTAAGATGAAATCATTAACATGAATGTTGTCTTTTTATGGTTGAAATGTGACTATCTTTTTATGGTTGAAATGTGACTAACCAAACTTTTCACTCTCTTTTTTATCATTTTATCCCATTACTCTAAAAATAAAAAAATGAGGTTTAAAGCCTCATTTATTTTTTGGAAAATTATTTTTATGAAAATTATATTTTAAACCTTTTCATATTTATTTACTATTAAAAAAATTACTCATAGAGAAAATTTTAGTTTGGTTTCTAATAAAACACTTTTATTTTATTTTGAGAAGAATATATTTTTCAGAAGTTATAAGAAATTCAATAATATCTTATCATTTGTTGATTTATTAAATTTGATTCTCAATCATTTAATTAGTATATATTTTGTTTAGAATTCCTTTTCAATTTATTTATTTTCAATTTCATCGCTTATAATTTGATTTAATTTTATTTTTATATCAAATTTAGTCCTTATTTTTTTGTTTATTATTTTTTTTCTTAGTTTTTTTCAATTGAAATTTTTTATTAATCAAATTTAATCCTTATTTTTTTAATTATTTATTTTATTTAAAATAATTTATGATTTTGTTTAATTTTATCATTTTTCATCTTTTTATCTGTCAAATTCAATTTTAATTCTTTTGATTTTTAATTATTTATTTAAAATAATTTATTAAATTATTTTTTTAATTTTATCCTCTTCAACCTTTTTATTTGTTAGATTTGGTTCTTATTATTTTAATAAATATTTTTTTAAAATTAAAATATTAAAAATTTATTTTTCAACTTATTTTTCCTGGTACAATGAAACGCTATAAAGTATTTTTTAAAAATTTATTTTCATGACACTTAATTTCAAAAAAACAATCCATTTTCTATGGAAACCATTTTAAACATGAAAACTAATTTTTTTTGGCAAACAAATAGAAATTAAGAACAAAAAGTAAAATCCTAAGGATCAAATATTTAAAAATTGAAATTTCAAGGATCACATTGAAGTTTTTTAAGCCTTTTCACAACAAGAACAAAAAGCTTAATTTTGATACTTGTTATATTTATAACTATAACATTAAAATTTAATTTCATAATGCTAATCCTTAATTTAATGTTGAAAAACTCTCTAAAATTTTGTATACGTGATAACATATAAAAAAAACAAATTCAAACATATAATAAAAAATTTAGTATCATTCAAGGAACAAATGTTGTGGTGTTTGAGAGTGTTTTTTATTTTTAGGTTTTTTTTATATATATTTTTGGTTTGATAAGATATTAAATTGATATGTTTTTTGTTTTTGGAGTTTTCTAATTTTTTTGAAGTGCTATAAAAAATAAATAAAAATTCTAAAAAAATATTTAAATACATAAAAAACTATTTTGAAAATCAAGAAAAACAGAGGTAAGCTACAGTACTCAGTGGTGTGCAGAATTCAGGGGTGGCGGCGGCAGCAAAGAACAGCTCAAATTGAGCACAACCCGGTTCAAAACAAAATGGAAAACAATGAGTCCACCTCTGAACGCGTGGGCCCTTCTAAAAATCGTGAGTGGGAGCGCAAGGCTCTGCTGAATTCAGCCATTTAATCCACGCAGAGAAAAAGTTTCCTCAGAATAATTATTTGGCCGGAAAAAATTGCAGACTCCCACTGATGATATCCTTATGAGTAAAAGGATGGTGGTATGGGTTAAGTTTGACTTTTACCAGAAAAGGTTATGATTAATAAATTCAAACACGGGAGTTACGATAAATAGAGTCATAAAACCATCTGAACAGCAAATCTATAGACCCATCAATCCTGACCCTACGTACCCAACTGTTAAAAAAAAAAGTTGAGAAATCCTTGCCTGATGAAATCCAAAACTTAATTCATACGCTTAAAGGAGAAATTATATACTCTTGTTAGAACACAGACCTTTGCGAAGATTCCACGAATTCTATTTATTGAAGGCTTCTTTTTCATTTTAAAAAGTGTTGTTATATAATTAATAGACAATTAACATTTCCCAGTAAACAACCTGTGAGATTAAATAGATAATGGGCCACAAAATATCATTTTAATTTAAGAAAGTAAAACGTGATTAACATTCATGACTTCATACTCGGTCGCACAATCAAGATCAGAGTGCTAGGAAGCTCTTTTGATTCCGATATAAATGTGGGCATTTTCTGTCTTTTGTACTCGTAACTTGTTCAGTAACGCGCTTTCCTTGGATTTCCTTTGAAAACGTTATTGCGTATATTGTTTATCGGCAGTGCATGGTTGTGCGTGTTTGACCATTCGGTATTATCTCTTGCATGTGTATGTTCTTAGGGACACAAAAACTGATAAAAGGTTCAAAGGCTGTTAGGAATACGGAAGGTGATCAAATTATTATATAATGAAAATAATTTGAAACCGAATATATGCGTTGCATATTTAATCCTAACTTATACATGGATCCGCGAAAGCATGCTGACAGACAGATTAATTATTCGGAACCGGCAGCCTTCATTTCGAGCTGCTGAGACACAGTTGGCGTGGATGGTCGAGATTGAGGGTCAACACATATACATAAACGAGCAAGAGTTATGATACAGGACAATAGATCAACAGCTTTCCGTTCTGCAGGAGGTGAGAGACGGGGATATGTCGCATCTTCGAAGTGGATTTTTGATTAGCAGAAGAACGTAGAGAGGAAATGAGTTCTCCTGGATGCTTTCCCATCAGAACTTCGAATGCCAACACCCCAAAGCTATAAACATCGGATGTCTCATTCACTGTCATTGTGTAAGCGAGCTCTGCAACAGTCAATAGAAGACCATGAATGTTGGGGAATCCGACCGGTGATGTACTGATATTTGCTCATAGGAGGCCAAGCACACTGACACAATATTTAACGTGGTTCGGCAAAACCGCCTACATCCACGGGAGAAGTCAATATATTTAGAGATAGAGAAAGAATACAAAACAAATACATGGAGGAGGAGGATTACACCCTCTCATACTCAACTCTCACCTCTCTTTGCTGCACTTGCAGCTGCTGCAATGGCAGCAAGGCTGCTGTCATTGCAGCTCTCTCTTCCTCTCTACTCTCTTCACATTCTCACAATTCTCTTCTCACATTTTGCTCTCTAACATATGCCTCTATTTATAGGCATTCATGGAGGCTTTTCTTCAACAAAGGTGGCTGCCAACTCCAACTCTTCTTCAACAATGGTGGCTGCCAACCTTTGACATCTTGTATGAATGCACATGTTTGGTGCAATACCAAATAGTTGTTGCACATTAATGGCAACCAACCTAACAATGAAAACTGTTAGCACTATGTTTGCTAAAAAACGTGATTACAGCCAAAGACCATAAAAATATATTTCTTTTCTCACCTGGAGCAACATATCCATAGGTGCCTGCAATTGCTGTCCAATTTGATGAATCAGGCTTCAGAAACCTTGCAGTGCCAAAATCAGGAACATGAGCCTCAAGTTCAGAGTTCAGTATGACATTTTGCTTGATATGTCTCGATGTACTATAGGTGGAACACAACCATGATGCATATAAGATAAAGCATGAGCTATGCCCTTAACAACCGCTATCCTTTTTCCCCAATCCAACTCCCTGGCTCCTTCTTCATCGCTTAGCATGCCAGCCAAACTACCCCTCTCCAAAAATTCGTAAATCAAGAATTTGTGCCTTCCTTTAGAGCAAAATCCTTGGAGTTTCACTATGTTGCGATGGCGTAATTCTGTTAAAGCTTCAACCTCATTGCTAAAGCTTTTTGCAGTCTCAATCTCTTCGTCTTGAACCAGATAATTCAGCCTTTTCACTGCAAACACTTGACCATCTGACATTTCTGCTTTATAAACCTTTCCGGTTCCTCCGTCCCCAATGCAGTACTTGTCATCAAAGTTCTTTGTGGCTTCAATGATGTCTCCGTACGCAATTTTCCCTTTAAAAAACCATATTGGTAAGGGAATTTCCCTCCTTGATCTGCTTTCAGGTGTTGAGACATTTCTGGAGTTCCGATGGTGGAGAAACGCAATAATACCAACCAATGCGAGTGAAAGAAACAAGGCACTTGTTATCGAAGCAACAATAATAACAAGTTTTCTTTTTTTATCCCCCCAACCTTTTCATTGGCTCTAGTGGCGCAGCGTCTCAAACCCTGAACTTCACCACACTGGTCTCTATTGTTACTATATGAATTCGGCTCAACTAAATGAAAGATGCTGCTATCAGGAAGTCGACCTTCTAAATTGTTGTATGAAAAGTTGACAGCAACCAAGCTCAACATGTTGTTGAAAGATGCAGGAATTGAACCACTGAGATTATTGTGGGACAAGTTCAGCTGCGCCAAACTTGTAAGCTTTGCGAGCTGAGAGGGTATCCCTCCAGAAAGCAAATTATAGCCCAGATCTAGCAAGTCGTGTAAGCCTACAAGATTTCCGATTTGACAGGGGATTGTCCCATTTAAACTATTCATGCCCAAGCTTAAAAATCGTAGTTTAGAGCATTCTCCAATTTGATATGGAATTGGCCCGCTTAGCATGTTCAAAGAGAGATCTAGATTCTCCAAGCTGGACAGGCCGTCAATTCCCACTGGCACCTGTCCTGAAAGCATGTTATCTTTCAGATCTAGAACCAACAGGTTGGACAATTTTCCAAGTTGCGCTGGCAACTCTCCAAAAATTTGAGTTGAAGAGAGGTCAATCATTCTCAGTTGGTTTAGCAGAACAACTTCAACAGGGATTTTACAACCAAGCAAGTTTCCAGCAAATCTCAGAACAGTCAGGTTCTTGCACTCTCCCCATTTGGGTGACAGCTCGCCTCTTACCCTGTTGGAACTTAGGTCAATATAAGTGAGGTTTGGATAAACTCCAAAATCTTGTTCTAGAAACCCCGACAGTTGGTTGTGTTCAAGCATAACTCTATACAAGGTGTGGCAATTTTTTAGGCTGATAATTTTTTAGGCTGATCGGGATTGGACCAGAGAAATTGTTAAAGGCGGCGCTGAAGTTGGCAAGCTTTCCACCCTGGCACACTTGCTGCAAATGGCCTGTGAATTTATTCTCGGCCAGGTGTAGAACAGTTAATGATGAAAGGTTGCCTAATTCTGCAGGCACGAAACCACACAATTGGTTCGTGAGCAAGCGCAAGTCAGTTAACTTGCTCAAAGTAACTATATTTGGTGGGATGTTTCCTGAAAGAAGATTGTTGGAAAGCCGTAGAACGGCCAACTCACTCCAGTTACCTAAAGATGAAGGGATAGGTCCGTGAAAACGATTCTCATCTAGAGCTAGAAGGGACAGAAATTTACAATTTCCTATTTCTTCAGGAATTCGACCTCCAAGCCCAGTAGTTTGAAGGAGGAAGTTTTTTAGGCTAACAAGGCCAGTTTTGTTCGCGGCTGACCCATCAGGGAATAGCCGTGGGTCTATTATGCCAGTTAGGTTGTTTCGGGAAAAGTCGAGCTCATAAGCCTGAGTAAGATTAGCAAGAGAAAGAGGTAGAGTACCATAAAGAAAATTTGTGGCAAGATCAGATATTGGAGCTTGTAAAGAATTCCAATGCTAGATGGAATGGTTCCTGTAAGTTGATTTTCTCTAAGATCAAGTCGAAGAAGATTTGTTAAAGAAAAGAAATCCAAGTATTGCAGGGTACCTGTCAAGCCCACGTTTGGAAGATTTATTTTATTTGAGTTACATTTCCTGCGTTATCTCAAGTTGTTCCACGCCACTGGCATGGACGAAGGGTACTTGAATTGGCATTTGCTGGGGCGTCCCATGACTGGAGAATGGATTGGTTTTCAAGACTATCTTTCCATCTGTGCAAGGCCACGGCTTCTGCATTTGAAGCTCAACTTGCTTTGCTGCAAAATAGCAGCAATAATACCCAGTCAATTAAATTTGCCAGAGAAACAAAACTTCCTCGGGCCATTGTAACAAAGGCTGCCGTGTTTGGCTCCTCGCCTATGTCAAGTAGCAGCCCTGAATGTTGGAGGGCTACGACAAAGAGTTTGACCAGCCAACCCATTTGACAAATTCATTGCCAACTATGTGGGCATCCAAAAATTGCTTTACGCCACTTAAAAGGACTTTAGAGGCAGTTCAGAATTACGCGGTTGTATTTTAAAATATTTTTTATTTAAAAATATATTAAAATAATAATTATTTTATTTTTAAATTTTATTTTTCATATTAAAACATCTCTAAAAATATTAGTATGAAGTGAAGTAAAAAAATTAAAATTTTATTATAAACATTTAAAGAAAAAAACTCTAAAAAAATATAATCTAAAAATAAATTTACTGGACAACCAAACAGGTTATAACCAGTGCTTAACTTGTGAGAGAAAGAAACTAACTTGTAATAAATACAAATAGAAGCAGGTTTCACATATATTTATTTAAGACTTAACATATGAGAAGGTGATAATTACTTTGTATTATAAAAAAAATGCAAGTTCCGTGGATATAAAGAATATTGGTGATATATAGATATTTGAGGTTTTTTTTTCTATAAGAATACTAATTACCATTGTACGAAAAGCAGTAAAGAAGGGATGAAAATATATAGCTGTATAAATATAAATATAATTTGAGGGGGAAAGATTGTAGTGAAGCATATACAATGAGAGTGATAATATTAATTTAGAGCTTCGATTTAATTAATTGATTGGAATTGAGAGAAGGTATGGATTTAATTTTCATTTTCTTTGATTTGAATATTCAACTAAACTTTGAGCCCGTTTCGCTATGATTTAGCATTTGTTTTATTATTTAACCATGAGTTTTGAATTCAGTTTTTGAGAAGCTCCTTCTAAATATTTTTGTTATGTTTTTCCTCTGCTTTTCATTAAATTGTATTTATATTGTTGAATTTATTATTCATAAGATCAAAATACTCTCATTTTTATTTGAACTAATCAAAAAATCAATCTAGCTAATTTTTGCATAAATTAAAAATTTGATGAGACCCAAGTTTTTGTATCTGATAAAAGTATATAAGTGTTTTAATTCTCAACAATTATTTACATAATTTAATCCCTCCTATGAATGTTTTTAATTTATATAATTCCATGTTCACAACTTTATAGAAACTAGAGGTATTCTTATATGGATTATGTTTGAGAAGTTTAATGGGACAATAAAATTAGTCTTGTAATTTGCATAGTTGTTTTTACAATATATGAATAATGAAATGCACATTAATATACTGTAAAATAAAAAATTAATACATGTTCTTTTAGATCATTTTATTATCAATATCAATTTCAATAATTATTTTAACTAAATATTTTGAACATGTTTTTTATTAAATAATAATTTCAATCATAATTTAAATCAAACACGTATTTTAATCAAAACAATTATAATTAAAAGTAATTTTTTAAAATTTATTTTTTTAGAAGTGAATCACAAAAACTACCTTTTCCAAGAGTTGAGTGGAAGAGCTAGCAAAAGAGGCCATTACTAAATTTCCAATCTCAACTAATATGTTCAAAGTGGCAAGACTCAGCCTCTATTCTTCGTAAAGTTTTATTTTATTTTCTTCTATTTTGCTCTTGCAACAATACGAGTGAGAGAGAGAGAGAGACCACCTAATTTGTTTGTGTTTCCGATTTTCATTCATGGGGTTTCTTAATTAGGAGAGAGTATTAAATTTGATGGTAGGAAAGCAGTGCTGTGAGGATGCAAGGGGGAGGAGGTTGGTGGTGGTGGTGGCGGCTGCTATTGATGGTGCCTTTGCTAGCGCTGATTGTTGATGGTGCTACTGCTAGAGTCGAGTGTCGTTATTAATATACGGTGGCATTCTTGTTTTTTCAATTTCGTGATTAGCTAGCATCGATTAAGAATGTGAAGGTTAATTTCTAAGAAGTTGGCATGTAAAGTGTTCTCACGCATATCGATATTTTCAGTGATAAATCTTATATGGAATTACAGAAATCTATTGAAACTCTTCATAATAAAATAAAAGATACTTTATCTTCGGCTCCTTTATTTCTCTCTTGCCAGCTACAAGAAGATGAAAAGCTATCCAAAATGAGTACAAATTAATCAAAGGTACAGCTAATAGTAACAGTAACTTTCAGCAGCACGAACTTTTGATATCAGCCTCCACGCTTCACCATAACGCTAGGCAAAAATCAGGATAGCAAGGTAGCAACGCTTACTAATGCGTACAGAAATTTATTGACTGTAGATGCATATATTACAATATTAAACTATTAAATATTTCCGTTATTTTGTACGCAATAAAAGATGTCATGAAATTCAGCTAATTAGCCGCTGGGGGGAGCAGCCCTATAATGGCCGTCCCATGGAAGACCCCTTTGAGTGCTAGTAGCCTTCTCATCAACTACATGAACACAAAGAAATTAATTATGCAATAACGTAGTTCATTTCCTTTTAGGACCTCAGAGATACATAATTTATTTTTCAAACAAATGACAATGGGGTAAGTAAGGCAAAAGAAGAGTTTATAACAGAGATAATATATGGTACTGGTATGCTTGCGTTTATGCCTTCGGCCACTTAAGAAATTAATTAGCCCGAATATGTGGAAGTAGATTACATAGAGTCATCTGGGCTTAAATGCCGTATGAATAACCTAAGCACACTGTTGGAATCGTATGAATTAAGTGACCATTCTGAAGAATTAATCCTTATAAAAAGAAAAGATTTTCTCTGGTCCTCTTTTAAAAGGTAATTAGCTAAATATCCCTTTTCTTTTCTTTTTCTTTGATGATTAAGCTAATTAAATATCTCTATTCAGAATTGTTATGAAGATGCAAGATGTTCAAATAAACTCATCTTTCGATTTAGCTTCTATTATAGAATTAAAAACTCGCAACATTCTGAACCAAGAAATTAAGAATGCGCGCAGGTGAGACTTACGAATCATGCGAGGCCTGGCAATCTCTGACAGATCCCTTGATCCCATTGCAGAAGAGAAAAGAAGTATAACAATCAAGAAGGCGTTCCAAAAACACAAAAATTTCTTTGAAGCCATTGTTCTTGTAATACACATTCGATGAGAACATAGGTGTGTGTGTGTTTATAATAATGATACAAGGGTGGGAACTAGAATTTCTAGGCTGGGGGGCATGGGTTGACTGAGATGGTTTGGGGATTAATGCCGTGGCAAGATGTATTAAACTAAAGAGTAGAGAATCTTGCGAGGTTTGGAGGTTTCATGGCACCTGCAGCTTAAGCTAGGTCCGCCTGCCCCATGAATCCTTACGAGAATTCTTCGAAATTGTGGAAAACTGAGAACTAAGACAATCTCAAAGTCCAAGTCGTACGTTGCCATTAATCTAATTTGAAGGCCACTGCGTGTCTGGAATTTTGGCCAACGTGACTTCCAAGACTTTGCCCTCAAAATCTTGGGTTTGAAACGTGAATAATTAACGTTGAAACACAAAGAGAATTGCATGTTGGTTTGTTAGGTTTCACGTAAGCTACAAGAAAAGCCTTTTATATGGCACCTCAGCAACACGTCACCCATCAAAGCCTGCTAGCTTGATCGGCACCATAGCCAATCGATATATGTGATCTACGGTGAATTTTTTTTTTAAAAAAAAAAACCTAATCTGTATGGTAAAACTATTTAGCAAACACGTGATTGGTTGTGAATTGAAACAGTAAAGTTACGCCTTCGTTCATCATGTAAAAAATGGTTTCACTGGCCATGGGGTCAAATACATTTTCCATTTCAAAATTATTAAATGGTATTTGGATTTTTCATTATGGTCTAGGAAAAAAACTTTTGGTTTTTCACTTTTTAAATTTTAAATAATCATCTTAGCTCAAAAGATTAAGTTATTAGATGAGATTTAAAGATATGATTTATATTATTTTTTAACACATCCCTTCAAATAAAAGCTATTTGGACTTGAAGCTTGTACAGACTCACACTACACTATATTTAATTTTTTATCAAATAAATAAAGATAGTGAGATTCAATCTCATGACTATTTGGTAATTAAAACTTTGATGTTATATCTAATAATCATCTCAACCTAAAAGCTTAAGTTGTTAGGTGAGATTCTAAGATATGATTTATATTATTTTTTTAATATTAAATAACAATATAATAGCTAAATTGCCCTTGGAATCAAAATTCTTTTAACATGCTTTTACTGGTTTTTCTATAATTTTATAAAGGTTTTTTTGTAATAATTATATTTAATCTTGTAAGAAATGTGGTAATTTAATAAATGAAAAAGTCACCTTTAGCCGAATATTCAGCTAACTCTAGTGGTCGAAACCATTCTTCATCCATGTCATTTCTTTTAGTAGCCTCGTCCTTTCTAGATAGTGTGTGCATGGTAATTTAGTTTAGTTTGGTCTTGATTTGAATTTTTTTTTCTTAATTTCTTTCTTTTCCATCTCAATGTTGTGGCCCTATAAACAATTTACAACATCTCTTCAATTTATTTTCCTTTTAGGTTAAGTCCAAGATCTTTTAATTATAATTTTTTATTTGAAACAATTATTTCAAATTAGGAATTATTTTTAATTTCATTCTCCTTTAATTTTTTCATATTTCATATTTGATCTTCATTCTTTTTATTATTTTTTTATCTAGGATAATTTATAAAATTAATTTTTTTATAGTTTCATCCTCCTTTATTTTTTTTTCCTATTAGGCTTAGTCTCCATTTCTTTTATTGTTATTTTTCTGTTTTGATAAGTTTTTTGAATTGATTTTTTTTTTCTGATTTTGTCCTTCAATAGAAAAGTGATTGAGAATTGAATTTTTCAATTTAGCACATATCTTAAATTCCACATATTATTATTTTAGAAGATTAACTTCTAAAAAGCAAGCAAGTATTTCATTCATCTCTCAATGCCTTATCAATGCTATTTACTATAGTGTCATCATCTTTCTCAATAGTTAATAAATGGATATTAGAATCACAAGAAACTATGTTTCCTTAATTAATTGTCACATTCATTTGTCTTGTAGATATTATTAATCATGTAAGGGTAAAACTTTTCATGTTAGTGTTTAAGAGTTTTTCTTTAAACTATATAGGGATATAATACATTTGCACACTTTGGTATCTTGACCATTTTGTTTTTGTTAATAGTCAAAATTTTATTAAGAAAAAAGGCTACAAAGATAATAGCCTAACTTACATCAAATGAACAAGTAGAGGAAAGAAAGTATAAAAACTATTGAATGAAACAAGGGAGAGCAACAAATGAGGGAATAAACAAATAATAAGAAACCAATTTCTCCCGACTAAACATTCTCTATATTAAGCTCTAAAGAGTTGGAATCAAGCCTCAACCATAAAGCAATACTTTGACTCACCATGGAGAAACAAATTTGAAAGTTAAGGGCAATATCATTAAAAATAACATCATTTATGTGAAGCCAAAGATTTCAAACAACGCATGAGAAAAGAAGCTACCATGAGAGATTTTGCTGCTTGCCTTTAACCATTGAAGACCATTGGTAGCACATATCATTAACATATTTTGGAAAAACACTGCAAAAGTTTGGAAAAACACTGCAAAAGCCCCAATTAGAAAGCAGTTTCATCCATATATTCCAAGTGAAGTGGCAGTGAATGAAGACATGACTTGAAGATTCCAAGCTTTTATTGCAGAAAGCGCATCTTAACTCCTAAAAAGTGAGGTAGTCATGCTGAAATAAAAAATCTCTTATGGTTACTTTGTCTTGGACAAGGAGCCAAAGGAAAAGTTGCACTTTTGGTGGGGTTAGTTTTATCCAAACAGAAGATTAGAATGGTTTGGCATCACCATAGAGCAACTGATCTATCATTTTGGAGCAAGATTTTACACTAAAGATGCCATCGCTATTGAGAGTCTAGATTTTCTTATCCATCTTATAGCAAAACATTTTCTTGGATTTCAGCAAAGATGATAAAAGTAATAGTTGTTCTTGTTCAAAATGAAATAGAGGTCTGCACCATTGTAAGGACCAGAGTCAGATTCCATTACTCCATCTACCCATGTCAGCCACTAAAGCAAATTTAAAGGAAGACAAAAGATATGGCCTAGGAAAGACTGTTTTAAGAGAGTAGTCACCAATCTAGTTATTTAGCCAAAAAGATGTTAAACTACCATTCCCTACCATGAATTTACAATGATTCGTGAAGACGGGGTGAACGTCTGTTTGAACAATGGATATAATATCATTCCAGATCTTGGAGGATTGGTCATAAAAAATTAAGATCTCATTCTCATAAGTTAGATTGTATATTGAAGAGATAATCATTTTCTATAAACTTGTACTTGGGGAAAAGAGTCTCCAAATTCATTTTAGAAGCAAGGCTCTGTTTTTCAATATAATGGAGCCTACACTGAGGCCTTCTCATTTCTTATCACGCATCACTAGTCTCCGTTGGATCTTGCAGAAATATCTTTACTTGGCACATCCACACCACAGGAAATATCTTTGGATGGATGAAAAAAGCTTGCTTAGCCCTTTTGGCATCTTGAATACAGACATAAAATATATAGGTAGGGAATTAAGGACACTTTTAATGAGTCATAGACGACCAGCCATGCTTAGTAATCTCCATTTCCACATATGAAGCCTTTTACGAAACTTCTCTATCACTGGCTTCCATGTAGAGATACGAGATGGTTTGGCTCCTAGTGGCATGCCAAAATATGTGCTTGGGAGGGAGTCTGATCTGCAGAAAATAGATGTAGCCAAGCGCAAGCACAAGTGATCATCGACATTGATACCAATAATAGAGCTTTTATGGAAGTTTATATAAAGGCCTGAAGTCAAAGCAAACCATCTTAAACTTCTTTTGACTTGAACTAACTGATCAATATCTGCCGAGATGAATATTAACGTCTCATCTGCATATTGTAGATGGCTGACAAAAATTCCTAATGCAAATTGCAACCCTTTGATAATATTCCCACTAGATGCCCTTTGAAAGAGAACCGAGAGGCCCTCAGCAGTTATGTCAAACAAAAAAGGGGAAATCGAGTCTTCTTGACGCAATCCTTGCCGAACAGAGAATTGTATTGATTCCTTTGGGCAGCCTTCCTGTTCTGAAGAAGCTTAAGACTATATCAAGGATGTCGATGTCTTGAGCAATGAAATCCCATGCTAATCTGTAGAATTTGAAGTTGAAACCATCTGGTCCAGTACTTTTTGACCCATCACAATCCCATTCACTACGCTTCACTTCTTCCATTGTGATTTCCTGCTCCAGCCATTCAGAGGATTCTTTAGAGAGGCATTTGAAACCCAAGGGATTTAACTGCGGCTTTTTTCCAGAGGGGGAGTCATACAGCTCAGAGAAATAATCCACAGCAGCCTGCTTGATACCCTGCTGAGAATCAAAAGTGTTGCCATTATAGTGGATTTTAAGGACAGATGATTTAGCCTTCCTGAAATTGGCAATCAAGTGAAAGAACTTGTTATTTCTATCACCCAATTTGCACCACATCTGTCTTGATTTCTGCCTCTAAATAGATTCAATGTGATTGTTGCGAACCCAACGGTCTTTCAACAAAAAGTCTAAATGCTCCTGCTCTTGGTTGGTTATACCTTCTGCTTCACATTTTTCCTCTAGTATATTGATAGCTGAAAGGGCTCGTTGAAGGGCAGCTTTTTGATTTCCAAATTCAAGCTTATTCCATTGCTTCAATCTGACTGCAATATGATTGAGCTTTTTGAGAAATTTAAAGCGGCTAGGGTGAAGGGAGCATGCATCATTCCAGAAGTTTTCAATAATATGCTTGAAATTTGGGTACTCAGTCCAACAGTCCAAGAAACGAAAAGGACGCCATCCATGGTCCTGCAAGAAGCTAGATAGAATTAAAAGGCAATGATCCGAGAACTCTCTTGGAAGTCGTCGAAGAGATAAACTGGGGAAGTGAAGATGGCAGGATGAGTTTGCGAACATACGGTCCAGTTTGCTCTTGGACCCTCCTCTGAACTAGGTAAAGTGACCTTCTGCTAAAGGGTATTCAGTGAGCTCACAAGACTGCAGAAATCTGTTAAAAGAATTTGAGCCTGTAGGATGACAGATTCCACTGTTTCTGTCTTTCTGAGAGAGTGTTTCTTTAAAATCTCCTGCTATTATCCAGGGAACTTCAAAAGCGTGCTTAAGAAGAATGAGATCATCCCAAAGTTTTTGTCTGTCCTGGTAATTACAAGGAGCATAGATGCCAATAACAAAGCAATGAAAATCACTGTGAACATGCTTACCATATAAACCGATCCAACCATGACCATATTCAATATTAGAGACTTCAAAGTTAGTGTTTTTCCACATAGCAAGCAGACCTCACTTTGATCCCTGAGCATCATTACTAAACCAACTCACATGATTTTCATTTCAAATACGAGATGCAAAGCCAATGGAACAATTAGCTAGCTTAGTTTCCAGCAGGAAACATATATCAATCTTATATTCTGTTATTAATTTTGTGATTCTTCTTCGATTCCTCATCATCCCAAGCCACCGGAATTCCAAGAAAGAATATTCATGACAGAATTAAAAGATCTATCTGCAGGGACAGGGATGAAAACTTACTATTCATTGTTGTTTTTGCCAATCTTCCCTCTCCTTTTCTAGCTGTCTTATGATAAGCCCGGAAAATTTTTCCAAGAGAGCTGAATTACCAAGACCCAAAGCTTCTCCCAAATGGATCATTTTGTTGACTTCATTGTGAGACGACTCCGCTGCAGATTCCTTCAGGTTACGGTTATTATTCACCCTGATGTAAGAGTCTATAGAATATATGCTTGCTGAAGAGTGCAAGGAGAGGAGACTCCCAGTGGAGGATATTTTCTTTAGTCTTGGTTGTTTGGCTATTGTGGTCCGATGTTGGTTGGGTGTAAGAGGCGGGCCTTGGGCTTTGCAGTGGGATTCTAAAGAATTATCACTGCTGACAAGGGTATAAGGTTGTGGCGAGAAAAAGTCTTTTTTGAAGGCCATGCTTTGATGCTCCAGTGGGCTTGCTGAATTTACGTCGTATAAGACAAGGCCCCGTTCTGCTTGGAGTTGATCTTGGGAAAGCTTGTTAGGAGAGAAACAGTGGTGGGGAGTCCTTGGAGCCGCTATTTCTGGAAAGAGATCTTCAACAATGATATGTAGCGGTTATGTGTTGTCAGTGGCATTTATTGTGGCCGGAAAGCTATTATCGTAGACCTCATATGTCCCATGTGGGTTGTGCTTCCTTGACTCCAGCGTGTGTGCCTTGTCATCAGCTCCAAAATTCTTAGCAGCAATAGCCGGCCTGCAAATGTTGTCATCTCCTACCAAGTCAAAAGCCAGATCAGTGTACACTTCATCATCTGAGTCACTGTCAGCATCTTCTCCCTGAAGTAATGTGGTTTGAAATTCTGCCATAGAGTATGAAATTCCTTTTGCCTCTGGATATCTTAAAGGGTCAATCTCATCCAGCTGTATGTGTACTAACTTGGAGTTTAGCATGAGATCTATAGAGTCGTGGATCTCCGGCAAGTGAGTACCTATAAGGATTTTCACGCTGTGAAGTTCAGAGATTTTTAGGCTGGTCTTGTCAAAACCTATCACCCGTCCATGGTTCATGAGGAGGTTTGAGATAAATCTCAGACTCCAGCCAGAGATAGGCAAATGAAAGATGGAGATCCATGCTAGACGACTCTCTGTCACATCTTCTTCTGTCCACGGGCGAACTTCATCAAAGTAGAGCTTCCAGCATTCCATACCTTTCTGCATGGCTTGTTGCATAGATTTCTCACCATCAAAGCTTATGATTGCCTGGGAACCCCCCAGGAAACGGACAGCAGAGAAGCAGATGCCTAGCTGAATTAATCCATGTCTGATTTGTGCATAATCTACCCCTTGAGATATCTTGCCTATAAGACTATTTCTTAACCATAGAATTTCCTCATCTGTACTGTTGAAAGAGATGAAGTTACGAGGACGTGGTGTGGCATTATCAGACGCTTGATGCACGTGACTCCCTAACCTGACTGCCTCAAGATAGCTTCGGTTGTCTCTTACACGGATAGGGGGCTTGGCTTTGTTGTTCAGCTTGGATATTTGTTTCCCTGTTCCCACTGTTTTCTGTTTCATCACTGCATCTTTTCTTCTGTGCTTAGCCACATTAACTCTCAATTTGTAGGAATCAAACCATATGTCATTTAAACATTCTAGTAAAGTTTTGTCTGACAGATTCGAGAGGATGGTGACGAAGCCAAAATGCTTTCCTGCTTGATTTGTTTTCCGAGAAACAAACAACTTAATAACTTTGCCCTGTTTTCTGAAACGGTCTTTGAGCTCGACCCAACCTGGGAAGTTTTCAAAGTAACATTGTAGGTGAAAACCACGGTAGTTTTAAAATTGCCGTCACGCTGATTCATATAAATTTCTTCTTTTAGAACCATAGTTTCAACATCTATTTTGTCAATTTTTAAATTACGACTAATTAAAATTATCTCACTAAATAATCTCATCGTTTTCAATGTCTAAAATTTTATAGGTTTTATATATTGTGGAATGCATAACCCAAATTAAAAAAAAAAAAACACAAGTGTCACAACTATGATATCTAGTTTAGGTATTTTAAAATCGGTTAACCTCAGATAGACTAAACATCCCTAAATTATAATCCTTTCATAATTTAAATGGTGTCATTTTGTGGCACATGGTACGTATATATGCAATCAAAATTACTTCACCTCAAAGATTTGAAGGAGCACTTGACGCTGCCAACATTGCATTAGGATTCCATTTTTCCTCTTGGAAACACCATTATAGATAGGAGAGTATTTTAGATTATTGTATTTGCCAGATAGCCTCTCATCTCCTTATCAAGAATTATGTCCTTGCAGCTTCCTTTGTTGGTAGTAAGGACAAGATATGATGGATAACTTGCTCGGACGGAACTGAGGGAAGTCCACGCTGCTACAGGCCTCTTCTTCGTGAATTGCCTGCATAACAGTGCTTTCCATTGCTGAAAGCCCGACAAACAGTTTCTTAAGAGTGAACGGGAATACTATCAAAGGATTAATATCGAAGGACTACATGAACAAAAATAATAATTAAATACTAAAAGTTCCGAGGATAAAAAAACCAGTGCAAATCCATAATGACTTGTGTGTGTATAAACAGTATTTTCATGTACTCCTTTAGATTTGTTCTTGATTCCCTGTGAAGTGTCTTTTTTGTGAAATTAGAATGATTCTTGTTCGAACTAATGAGATTTTTTTGCCTAAAAGCATGATGATTTCAATAGAATTGTACAAAAACTGAAGATTAAAAATTTTGGCGACTTTTTGACAGAATTGATGCCCTTGTTGTATTCCCGGAAGAGGAAAAGAAAGAAAGTGACGCTTTGAGAAAGAGAGTGGAGCTCGCAGCCTTGGTTTCCTTTCGCACAAGAAAAGATGCTAAAAATCGCCTTCAGGAACCCTTCTCTGCCCACCTTTGAAGTGGTCGGTTGAATTAGAATTTTGACGCATTGAATCCAGATGCCATATTTAACTCTGTTTCTCGTGAACTCGTCTTAGCATTTACACCTTGGTGGAATAAGTCTTAAGCCCCAAATTTCTCATGTTGAGAAAAAAAATCTGCTAGGGAATTCATGAAGAAAACAATATGTACACACGACAATGGCAACAAAGAAAAAAAAAGAACAAAGCCTCGGCGGCAAGCGAGGAAAACTGTTGAGAAAAAAAAACAAAATCATTCCTACAGTCTTATCCAAAAGCTTCAACTTCTTTAATATGAATTTTGTTCTTCTAATTAAATTAAGATTTTCAACACGTAGTAGTGAAAAGTTCATGCAGATTTCACAACTAAAGGTTTTCATTTTAAAGGTGTGTTAATATAAAACCATTCTTGAAACACTCCACAACTGCACAGGGAAAATTGCCTAGCAGCCTAAGCATCCCCAAAAATAATTGATGCATTGAGAGGCTAGTTCAATCCTGAGCAGAAATGGGTATTTCTGTGTCCTATAATTCCAATATGAGATATCATCAGCAATGGGCTTGCCTACATTTTTTATATGGAGTAGGGGTTGATAGGGCCTTTACAGCAAACCGGGTTAATTATGAGACGCATAAAAGTTCTAAGCCTGCCAAAATCTAGGGGACTACTATAACTATAATGAAATGAAACTGTTTTGTGGCGTATTCATCACCCATGCATACACGCAGATACAAAGAAACGACGTAGATGGAGCCTAAGGTTAGTATGAAAGTGCAAACCAACAGGGTTCCATCTTTTCCAACCTTTCTACTTCTATATTTGAACTCTTAGACTCTGAACCACCAGGAGTACAAAGAGACTGGTAAAACCAACTGAAATTTACAAACACGTTTCCAATAGATTAGCCATCTGTTAAAGTTTAGTGGTACGGCAAACTCGTTGGTTGATGCTGGAGATGATGACTATGTCCAGTTTGATCAAAAGAAATAATTCAGTCTAACAGAGTTTCATCTCATCTATGGCACTAGTCACTGCCATCCCAAACTCCTAATTGTTAAACGATTAGCTTCAACATTAAAACAGACTAGTCAAAATGCCATTAGTCAACGGTATATGTTATGAGGTATCATAATAGAACATTCTACAGATTAACATGCATGAGAACGAGATGTTTTCACAATTGACATCGTACCATGGGCCATTGAAACGAAATATCACCATTTCAATCAGCTTCAGTGGCATGATTCACAGCTTAGGCCCCAGCAGTCTCCATTGGCAAGTTAAACGAAAAACCATCTGTATAAACATAACAAACATAAGTTCGAATCATCAGGACACCAGCAATAAAGGAGAAAGCAAATTTGCACGCATCACCATTATTTTTATCATTTCATCAACCCTTTCTAGGGACCACACTGAAGTAGTAGTTCTCCAATTTCAGTTTTGTCAATGGAGGATGAACTATACAATATATTCATGTAGTAATCGGAAGCACCGGAATCCAAATACATAAATTAAATGAATAGAAAAGCTTCTAAATCCTGTGAATCATCTAGTAGAGATTTTAGTTTGACTGATAGGCAAGCGCTTAACATCAATATTATAATGTGATTTAATTACAATACAAACAACATGTACGACTTCAAAATGAAGAATTTTAAAAGGTAGAAACTTCTCACTTTTCTTGAAAAAATACTGGAACTTGGTGTCAGTCATTCTTTATTTGAATATAAATAAGAGAGACGGATGGATTAAAAAAAAAGTTACTCAAATCCATTTAAGACTCAATCAAGTTAATATATATATATTATTGTTTTAATAAAAATAATTGATTCATTTTAATTAGTGATTCATGGATTGACTTGATAATTGGTGAGTTAATCCAGTAACTCAATCAATTACAAATGTAAAAATCGCATATGAAGACTTTTTATAAAAAGAAGTAAAATTATAGCCTTGTCTTCATGACTTTTATTATTTTCGAACCGCCTCGGCGTATTTTCATACACAAAGCATGGTCAGGTATGTGCGGTTGGGCTTGAAGCGGCCCGCGTGCTTACAACAAGTCATCCATTTGGGGAAAAAACCCATTGTCCATCATTTGTTCTTCTTTTTTTAATCACCTTTGGTACTAGAAAATTCTGGATTCTAGTTTTAAGATCCCATAAAACCAAATTTTAACAAGTTTTAACCCATAAACATCCCAATACTCTCAGTAGAGTCACTTACCATCCAATCACATTTAAAATAAATTATCCAAAAGAAACCTTAAAAAAGAAGAAGTTAATGGGCACTTATCTATTTTTTCTTGTATATTTTAAAAATAAAATTATTTTTTTGAACCATCCAACTATGATCAACCCATTAACATCAATATTGTTTTTTTATGGAACCAAACTTTACCACTCTTCTTTCTTTTTTTATCACTTTATCTCTTTGCTCTGAATATCAAACAAATAAAGTTTAAAACCTCGTTTGTTTTATAAAAAATAATTTTTATAGAAGCCATTGTTCTTGTAATAATACAAAGCATATTCGATGAGAACATAGGTTTGTGTGTGTGTGTGTTATATAATTATCATACATGGGCTGAACTAGAATTTCTAGGTTGGGTGGCGTGGGTTGACTGAGATGGTTTGGGAACCAATGCCATGGCAAGATGTAATAAACTAAAGGGTAGAGAAATTTGCGAGGTTAGGAGGTTTCATGGCACCTGTAGCTTAAGGTAGCTGGGCCCGCCCCATGAATCCTTAATCAGATATCCTTGCGACAATTCTTTCACGTGGAAAACTGAGAACCAAGACAATTTCAAAGTCCAAGTCGTTGCCATTAGTCTATATATTTGGAGGCCACTGCGTGTCTAGACTTTTGGCCTAGGTGACTTCCAAGACTTTGCCCTCAAAATCTTGGGTTTGAAATGTGAATAATTAAACACAAAGACGATTGCACGTTAGTTTGTACAAGAAAAGCCTTTTATATGGCACCTCACAACACGTCACCCATCGAAGTTAATGGACACTCTTGTATATTTAAAGAAAAAACGATCTTTGTTCAACTATCCATGATCCCATTATCATCAATGCTGTATTTTCATGGTTGGAATATGACTGACAAAACTTTATCACTCTAGTCTTTATTTTTATCATTTTATCTCTTTTCTCTGAACATCAAATAAATAAAGTTTAAGACCTCGTGTAGTTTATAAAAAGTAATTTTTATAGAAATTATGCTCATGTGTATTTTTATCATGTTTATTTCTAAACATCAAATAGTTGAAGGCCTCATGTATTTTATAAAAAATAAAGTTTAAGGCCTCCTGTATGTTTTCAAATAATTAGAATATTTCTTTTCAATTTTATCGACTCAAATTTAATTTATTTTATTTTTATATTAACTTTTATCTTTATTTGTTTTACTTTTTATTTATTTTTTTCTTAGTTTTTTAATTGAAATTTTTTCTTTATCAAGCTTAGTCCCTTTTTATTTTTTATTTTATTTGAAATAATTTATGAAATTAAGATATATTTTTTAATTTCATCATCTTTTAAATTTTTTATTTGTCAGATTAAGTCTCCATTCTTTTTATTATTAATTATTTTATTTAAAATAATTAATAAAATTAGATTATTATTTTTTAATTTTATCCTCCTTTAACAGTTTTATCTATTAGATTTGGTTCCTATCATTTTAATAATTTTTTAAAAAAATAAAAAATTAATAAATTATTGTTCAATTTATTTTTAAAGGCATTGCTAAATAATATAAAATATTTTTCTAATTTATTTTTTATGACTTTGCTAAATATATATTAAAAAATCTATTTTTCATGTAAACCATTTTAAAAATAAACACTACTTTTTAACAAACAAAGCTCATGAACAAAAACAAAATTCTTAAAAATTAAAATTTCAAAGACCACATCAAAGTTTTTCAAACTTTTTCACAACAAAAAAAATTAATTTTTTTAACCATGCGTTAAGTTTAACTTTTACCCTAAAAAGCTTTTGATTAATAAATTCAAACACAAGAGTTATAATAGACGATAAATATAGTCATAAACCTCATCTCAACCGCAAATCTATTCATGTATCAATCTTGACTGTGATCTGAACATATATATATATATATAAGGAATCTTTTAAAAAAAACAAAAGATATTAATTTAGGTTGACTCATAAATTAATTTATCCAACTTGTAAATTGGATATATATCTTTTTAACTATGTGTGTGTGTTTGAACATTCGGTATTATCCCTTGCATCTGTATATTCTTAGGGACACAAAAACTGATAAAAGGTTCAAAGCCTGTTAGGAATATGGAAACTGATCAAATTATTATACAATGAAAATCATTTGAAACGGAATATATGTGCTCCATATTTAATCCTAGCTTATACATGGATCTGCGTATGCATGCCGACAGACATATTAATTATTCGGAACCAGCAGCCTTCATCTCGAGCAGCTGAGACACCGTTCGCATGGTTGGTCGAGATTGAGGGTCAACACATATGCATAAACGAGCAAGATTTATGATACAGGACAAAAGATCAACGGCTTTTCGTTCTGCGGGAGGTGAGAGACGGGGATCTGTCGCATCTTCGAAGTGGATTTCTTGATTAGCAGATGAACGTAGACAAGAAATGAGTTCCCCTGGATGCTTTCCCATCAGAACTTCGAATGCCAACACCCCAAAGCTATAAACATCGGATTTCTCATTCACTTCCATTGTGTAAGCCAGCTCTGCAACAGTCAATAGAGGACCATGAAAACTGTTAGCACTATGTTTGCTAACAAACGTGATTACAGCCAAAGACCATAAAAATATATTTCTTTTCTCACCCGGAGCAACATATCCATAGGTGCCTGCCATTTCTGTCCAATTTGATGAATCAGGCTTCAGAAACCTTGCAGTGCCAAAATCAGAAACATGAGCCTCAAGTTCAGAGTTCAGTAAGACATTCTTGCTTGATATGTCTCGATGAACTATAGGTGGAACACAATCATGATGCATATAAGATAAAGCATGAGCTATGCCCTTAACAACCGCTATCCTTTTCCCCCAATCCAACTCCCTGGCTCCTTCATCGCTTAGCATGCCAGCCAAACTACCCCTCTCAAAAAATTCATAAATCAAAAATGCGTGCCTTCCTTGAGAACAAAATCCATGGAGTTTCACTATGTTGCGATGGCGTAATTCTGTTAAAGCTTCAACCTCATTGCTAAAGCTTTTTGCAGTCTCAATCTCTTCGTCTTG
This sequence comes from Populus ilicifolia, assembly GCA_015708895.1. Taxonomy (NCBI): domain Eukaryota; kingdom Viridiplantae; phylum Streptophyta; class Magnoliopsida; order Malpighiales; family Salicaceae; genus Populus; species Populus ilicifolia. The sequence goes on from SRLM01000969.1 coordinate 104,091, forward strand.
AACCAGATAATTCAGCCTTTTCACAGCAAACACCTGACCATCTGACATTTCTGCTTTACAAACCTTTCCGGTTCCTCCCTCCCCAATGCAGCAAATGTCATCAAAGTTCTTTGTGGCTTCAATGATGTCTCCGTACGCAATTTTCCCTTTAAAAAACCATATTGGTAAGGGAATTTCCCTCCTTGATCTGCTTTCACGTGTTGAGACATTTCTGGAGTTCCGATGGTGGAGAAATGCAATAAGACCAACCAACACGAGTGAAAGAAACAAGGCACTTGTTATCGAAGCAACAATAATACCAAGTTTGCTATTTTTACCCCCCCCCCCACCCATTTCATTGGCTCTAGTGGTGCAGCGTCTCAAACCCTGAACTTCACCACACAAGTCTCTATTGTTACTATATGAATTCGGCTCAACTAAATGAAAGATGCTGCTAGCAGGAAGTGGACCTTCTAAATTGTTGTATGAAAAGTTGACAGCAACCAAGCCCAGCATGTTGCTAAGAGATGCAGGAATTGAACCACTGAGATTATTGTGGGACAAGTTCAGCTGCGCCAAACTTGTAAGCTTTGCGAGCTGAGAGGGTATCCCTCCAGAAAGCAAATTATAGCCCAGATCTAGCAAGACGTGTAAACCTACAAGATTTCCGATTTGATAGGGGATTGTCCCGTTTAACCTATTCATGCCCAAGCTTAAAAATCGAAGTTTAGAGCATTCTCCAATTTGATATGGAATTGGCCCGCTTAGCATGTTCAAAGAGAGATCTAGATTCTCCAAGCTGGACAGGCCGTCAATTCCCACTGGCACCTGACCTGAAAGCATGATATCTTGCAGATTTAGAACCAAGAGGTTGGACAACTTTCCAAGTTGTGCTGGCAACTCTCCAAAAAATTGATTTGAAGAGAGGTCAATCACTCTTAGTTGGTTTAGCAGAACAACCTCATCAGGGATTTTACCACCAAGCAAGTTTCCAGCAACTCTCAGAACAGTCAGGTTCTTGCACTCTCCCCATTTGGGTGACAGCTCGCCTCTTACCCTGTTGAAACTTAGGTCAATATAGGTGAGGTTTGGATACACTCCAAAATCTTGTTCTAGAAACCCCGACAGCTTGTTGTGTTCAAGCCTAACTCTATACAAGGTGGGGCAATTTTTTAGGCTTGCCGGAATTGGACCAGAGAAATTGTTAAAGGCGGCGCTGAAGTTGACAAGCTTTCCACCTTGGCACACTTGCTGCGGCAAATGGCCCGTGAATTTATTCTCGGCCAGGTGTAGAACAGTTAATGATGAAAGGTTGCCTAATTCTGCAGGCACGAAACCAGACAATTGGTTCGTGAGCAAGCGCAAGTCAGTTAACTTGCTCAAAGTACCGATATTTGGTGGGATGTTTCCTGAAAGAAGATTGTTGGAAAGCCGTAGAACGGTCAACTCACTCGAGTTACCTCAAGATGAAGGGATAGGTCCGTGAAAACGATTCTCATCTAGAGCTAGAAGGGACAGAAATTTACAATTTCCTATTTCTTCAGGAATTCGACCTCCAAGCCCAGTAGTTTGAAGGAGGAAGTTTTTTAGGCTAACAAGGCCAGTTTTGTTCGCGGCTGAACCATCAGGGAATAGCCGTGGGTCTATTATGCCAGTGATGTTGTTTCGAGAAAAGTCGAGCTCATAAGCCTGAGTAAGATTAGCAAGAGAAAGAGGTAGAGTACCATAAAGAAAATTTGTGGCAAGATCAAGATATTGGAGGTTGTAAAGAGTTCCAATGCTAGATGGAATGGTTCCTGTAAGTTGATTTTCTCTAAGATCAAGTCGCAGAAGATTTGTTAAAGAAGAGAAATCCAAGTATTGCAGGGTACCTGTCAAGCCCACGTTCGGAAGATTTATTTGAGTTACATTTCCCGCGTTATCACAAGTTATTCCACGCCACTGGCATGGACTTAGGGTACTTGAATTGGCATTTGCTGGGGCGACCCACGACTGGAGAATGGATTGGTTTCCAAGACTATCTTTCCATCTGAGCAAGGCCTCGGCTTCTGCTGCATTTGAAGCTAAACTTGCTTTGCAGCAAAATAGCAACAATACTATCCAGTCAATTAAAATTTCCAGAGAAACAAAACTTCCTCGGGCCATCGTAACAATGGCTGCTGTGTTCAGCTCCTCGCCTCTATCAAGTAGCAGCCCTGAATCTTAGAGGGCTACGACAACGAGTTTGAACAGACAACCTGTTTGACAAATTCAATGACAACTCTGTGGGCATCCAAAAATTGATTTTCGCCACTTTAAAGGACTTTAGAGGCGGTTTGGTATTAGGTGGTTGTATTTTAAAATATTTTTTTATTTAGGAAAAAAAGGAAAAAAAAACAACTCAAACAAATTTACAACAAAAAAATAACACAAAAAAATTCATATGAAAAAAAATGAAGTTGTGATTGTTAACAATTTAAAAATTTTAAAAATAAATCAACTAAAAATTAATCTCATATGAAAAAAAAACCTACAACAATATCCATACAATTATTAAAAAAAGAAAAATTAAAAAAATATAATGAAAAAACACAAAAAAAAAATATCTTACCTTAATGTAGTTGTGAATAAAGCTAAGAAGAGAAAAATCAAATTCATAAAGTATATTAATTAAAAAGAAACTGAGAACAAAAAAGAGAAGAAAACATACATGAGCATGGAGAAGAAGAGAAGGAGTTGAGGAGAGAAGAAAAGAGAAAGCAACGGATGTTGTTTTTTACATACGTGGAAGAAAAGAAGAAAAAGAAGAAATGAGATCTATATGTTGTGAAATAAGGGATTCTATGCCTTTTGTTTTAGGATTTTACTGACTATTTTACTTATAAATAATTAAATATTAATATTTTTAATCATTTCGTTAATGATTCCATTGGCAATATTTAATTTAAATTTTTTATTTAATAAAAAATTTAGAAACCGTCAAATATCATTTATGATTTTTTAATCTATCGATGATTCTATTTGTAATATTTAATTTAATAAAAAAATTCAAAAACCCATCAAATCACAATGACGACTTTTAAATCCGTCAATGATTTCTCTTTAAATACTTATTGCATTATTAAAAAGCAATGTTTATTCCACTTTGCTCTGGTAAAATGCGAGGCAAGATTTTGTAGAAACAATTTTTCAATTGATTTTCTTTTATTCTGTATCCTTGTGTTGATTGTTCGCTAATTTCACAAAAGTTCAACTTATTGTCTTGTTTTTTTTTCTTTATAATAAATAGTTTGTTGAACTTTATTTAGAATATGTTCATATATGATTTTTATGTTTTCAGTGATGTTTGGGGATCTTTTTCTATGTTATCTATTAATGGTTATCAATATTTTGTGATTTTTGTGGTTACTTATACTAAGTATATCTGGTTTTTTCCTTTAGTTGCTAAGTCTTATGTGTTTAAAATTTTTCTTCAATTTCAAGCTCTTGTTGAACAAGAATTCACCATCAAAATTAAATTCGTCCAAACAGATTGGGCAGTGAATATAGAAAGTTAAACACATATTTTAAAACCATTAGTATTCATCATCGTCTAATATGTCCTCACATGCATGAACAAAATGGCACTGCTAAGTGTCGTCATCGTCATATTATTGAAACTTGTCTTACGCTTCTTCATTAATGTAAGGCTCTATTAAAATTTTAAGAGTTATATTTTTGAAACGGCTGTCTTTCTCATAAATTGTATGCCTATTGCTATTCTAAATGGTTGTACACCTTTGGAATGTTTGTTTAAATCTTCCCTTGTTCACAATTTTCTTCATATTTTTAGGTGTTTATGTTTTTCTTTTTATAACTGACATAAACTAGATTTTTGCTCTTTCCCCTGTGTATTTCTTGGTTATAGTTCCTTTCATTTGGGTTATCATTATTTTGATTTGTCATCATCTTGTATGTATATTGCACAGCATGTTAAATTTCATGAAAACAACCCTCCCTGTAATGTTTTGAATAAATGAGTAGGAAAATACAATAAAGCCCTTGGTGGCTTAAAATGTGGGTATAAATGAATGAAGGGTAGTGTAGTAATTCAACAAAAACTTAATAAATATAAATAGAAAAAAAAACAAAACAAAAGAAGTGATCTGAAATTTGAGAGAGAATCGGCAGGAGAGAGAAGGGAGAAAGAAGAAGAAGAGAAAAGAGAGAAATTAGAAGAAAAAATAGAAAGGAGTTGAAGGAAATAAGTTTAAAGGTAAGATTATATATAAATATGTGTTGATTAAGTTTTAATTTTGATTTTGATAAATATTAGGGTTTCAAAAATTTGTGTTTTGGGTTTGATTGATGAATTAATTGAATGTTATGGGTTTGATTGTTATGGGTAATTGATTATTTAGTGGATTTTGAGAGATTGAATTGAAAGATGATGATTTTGAGTTATGATTTTGTTTGAATGGTGAAATTGTGTTAGAAATCAGGGGATAACAGTAGGTAATCTGTGAAAATTCTGGGTTTGAGGTTGAAGATGACGAAAATTCAATTTGGTCCCTCAATTTTGGAAAATTACAGAATGGTCCCTGGAGCGTATTCTGAGATTCTGAACAGAATAAAATATGAATTATGGGCAGAATTACTGTATAGTTATGAAATTTTAAAACTTTCAATTTAGTCCTCTAATTTGATAAAAATTACCATTTGACCCTAAAAATTTGGTAAAATTCCATAATGGTCCCTGGAGTATAATGAGATATTCTGGACAGATGTGAGGATTAATTATGGTCATAATTTCAGTATATTCATGGATTTATGATAAATTTTAGTTTGGTCCTCCAATTAGACGAAAATTACAATTTGGCCCTAAAAATGAGATAAATTTCATATTAGTCCCTAGCTGTGATGTTAGCTTTTTCAGATTGGTTTGATGAATAATTTAGGGTTATTTAGTGAATTATTACCATTTTATTATTTGTTTTATTATGGAATAGATTTCGGGAAAACCATTAATTTTTGAGTTTTTAGGAAAATAACTAATTTAGTCTAAAAACATATAAGGTTATGGAATAGACTCTTAGTTAAATGTATTAAATAGATTGTATATTCTTTTGAGTCATTCTTGAATATGTTTTCTTTATATTCAGATAATCCTGATATTCTACCGGCGAGACGTCAGTAGGATTTTCTTCGGTGTCTGCTTTTGACTTTTGTTTTGCTTCGAGTCAGGTGAGTGGATAATTTTCCATATGCATGAGAAATATTATAAATATTTGATTTGTTAATATGAATTGGATCATGCTTCTTGATAATATATATGGTGATTATTATCCTTGTTATAATAAGCATGATCATTTGTTGAATCTGAATCCTTGATATGAATCAGTATGTATTTTGAATTGACTTCTGAATTGATAGCTCCTCATTTTGATTGATGTCATGAGTTGAGCCTTGAGATATTAATATGTCTGTTTGAGTATGATTATGACCCTATGGTATGTCAGTCAGAATACCCATGCTAACAGGGTAGTGTTAGTCTTTGTGCACATCGTATCTGAACCCTAGTTGGTCGGAGGAGTCACCAACCTGTGTGGACTGATCATCCCACAGTACGGAGCCTCATGCTCATTGCATTTTGATTTTCTGACGAATTTTACCATATGATATTCTTGTTATGGCCTATTTAAGAAACCTTTTTTATAAGAACGTAAAGTCATACTTGTATATATATTTCTCATTGTTGTATTATCTTGTGTGTGTATATTGAACATTATCTACTCACTGAGTTGTTGAACTCACACTCTCACTATTTATCATTTTCAGGCTTATAGCTTGATAGCAGATCACTTTTGTTAGACCTTCAGAACCTGCTCTTTTTGGTTGTAAATTTGTACATATTCTTTTATGTCTAGTTAGTGCTCCCAAACTATGAAATTATATTAACTCTTGTATTAAGACAATTCAATTATATTATAAAGTTGATTTTGTTATTAATGTTGCGTTGAACTCTAATTGAGTTAGGATAAGTTTGTGTGTAAGTTTGGGTTCGCATAGGTATGGAACCTCGGAGGGGTACCTTTCCTATGTGCCGGTCATGGATCCGAGATTCGGGTCGTGACACTCCCCGTTTTACCCTTTTTCCTACTCTCATGCCTTCTCCATCTACCCTATTTCCGCCACCTTCTCCAACGCCTGCTCACATGGTTGTTGCCTCATCTCCTTTACCTTATCCCGTGAGTAACAGTCCCTCTACTTCATCACCACTTTACTCTACTACTGATCACTCTCTAAGTATAGTATTTGTTTCTCCAGGTATGGTGATCTCATTATCAACGGCCTCCTCTCCTATTATGGCTTCCTCTCGACCTCCTGGCAGTCCCACATCAAGCTCTTCCTCTGGCTCTTCTTTTGTCTTGTGTCTATTAGTTGATTTATCTAATTTTAATCTTCAGCAGGTTTCCCATAGTTCCTTAACTTTGCTAGCTTACTCCTCTCGTAGGCACCACATGACACTTCACCCTCACTAGCCCAAACAAAAGCATCTTAGTGTGTCTCAATCCTCCGCTACCGTGTGTCCTATTCTGTCCCCTACTACCGTGAGTTCTTCTTCTCTTGAACATGAACCCCTCACGTTCAAAGACGCCTCTCAACATTCAGCATGGCAGCCAGCTATGCAAGATGAGTTTCGGGCCTTACAATCAAATAGTATGTGGACTCTAGTTCCTTATTGTTCCTCTATGAATGTTGTTGGTAGTCGCTGGGTCTATAAAATCAAGTGACAAACGGATGGTAATATTGATAGGTATAAAACTTATCTTGTGGTTATTGGGTTCACTTGACAAAAAGGAATAAACTACCTTGAGACTTTCAGTCTAGTTGTTAAGCCTGCAACTGTGAGGTTAGTACTTATTATTGATGTGACCCGTGGATGGTTTATTCATCAACTTGATGTTCACAATGCTTTCTTGAATGGGATTCTTCGAGAAAAGGTGTATATGGAGCAACCACCTGGTTTTTCTCTCCTTATGTTATCATCTCATGTTTGTCACCTGCATAAATCTATCTAAGGTTTAAAACAGACTCCCCGAGCATAGTATACCAGACTTCGTGATTATCTCATTTCTCTTGGTTTTCGTGCCTTTACTATTGACACCTCTCTGTGTATTTACTCTTATGGTCATGATCTCATTTACTTGCTTATGTATGTGGATGAAATTTTGCTTACTAGGAACAATTCAAATCTACTATACCACTTGATTACCTTACTGAATTTCGAATTCAAAATTAAGGATTAAGGCTCTATACATTATTTTTTAGGGATTGAAGTCACCAAAACTGTCATACGACTTATGCTCTTACAACATAAATATACTCTTGATATTATTTAGCGAGCTGGTATGTCTTTGTGTAAAGCTGTTGACACGTCTGCTTCATCTTTGTCTAAGCTATTACTAACCTCAAAAACTATGTATTGTGATCCTACCTATTACCAAAAGATTGTTAATGCTTTGAGTATCTCACTTTTACTCGCTCGGATATCTGTTATGTTATAAATAAAGTATGTCAGTTTATGCACTCACCTACCAATGGTCATTGGTCTATTGTTAAAAGCATTGTCTGGTACCTTCAAGGAACGACATCTTATAGTCTACACATCACTCAAGGATCCTCTCTTTTCTTACATGATTTTACAGATGCTTATTGGGCTAATAGTTTTGATGATAGAAAATCTATTGATAGCTACTTAGAATATCTCAACAGCATACCTATTTTTTAAAAGTCTAGAAAACAACGTATAGTGGCTCATTCATTGACTGAAAGAGAATATAAGGCTTTTGTGGATGGTATTGATGAGATTTTATGGATTCAAGCTCTGCCGTCAAATCTTTATTTTTTTCTCTGATCCTATGACTATGTTTTGGTCTAATAATTTGGGTGCTACCTACTTGTCTGTTAATTCTATCTTTTATGCTCGCACTGAGTATGTTGAAGTCAATTATCACTTTGTTCATCGTTGCTAAAAGGGAAATTACAATTCGGTTCATTTCCTTCTAGGATCAACTTGCTGATGTGTTTAAAAAACCTCTTCTTCACTTGTCCTTCACTTATTTTCAGTCCAAGTTTAATGTGGATTGTTTTGTTTTAGCTTGAGGGACATATTATGAAATGTTGTTATGTATATATATTTATCTTGTATTTACCTTATATAGGTTTATGATCATGTGTATTATACTACATGGTTAGTATCATGTACAACCCTACGTCTATATATATTACGTAAAGACAGTGCTGCACATAACACATTACAGCCTTCATAGTATTTTCTAATACTCCTTCTCCCTTAACTTCAACTCTAGGCCTGCCAAAATCTAGGGAACTACTACGACTATAATGAAATAAACTGGTTTGTGGCGTGTTCATCATCCATGCATGCACGCAGATACAAAGAAACGACGCAGATGGGGCCTATGGCTTGTATGAAAGTGCAAACCAACAGGGTTCCATCTTTTCCAACCTTCCTACTTCTATATGTAAACTCTTGGACTCTGAACCAGCAATAGTTCGAAGAGACAGGTAAAACCAGCTGAAATTTACAAACACGTTTCCAATAGATTAGCCAATTTGAATGCAACTTCAATTTCCAACGACAAGCCAATTTATCCATCTGCTAAAGTATAGTACTACGGCAAACTCGTTGGTTGATGCTGGAGATGATGACTATGTCCAGTTTGATCAAAAGAAATAATTCAGTCTAACAGAGTTTCATCTCATCTATGGCACTAGTCACTACCATCCCAAACTCCTAATTGTTAACCGATTAGCTTCAACATTAAAACAAACTAGTCAAAATGCCATTAGTCAACGGTATATGTTATGAGGTATCATAATAGAACATTCTACAGATTAACATGCATGAGAACGAGATGTTTTCACAATTAACATTGTACCATGGGCCATTGAAATGAAATATCACCATTTCAATCAGCTTCAGTGGCATGATTCACAGCTTAGGCCCCCGCAGTCTCCATTGGCAAGTTAAACGAAAAACCATCTGTATAAACATAACAAACATAAGTTCGAATCATCAGGACACGAGCAGTAAGGGAGAAAGCAAATATGCATGCATAATCATTATTTTTATCATTTCATCAACCCTTACTAGGGATCATACTGAAGTAGTAGTTCTCCAATTTCAGTTTTGTCAATGGTGGATGAACTATACAATATATTCATGTACAATCAGAAGCACCGTAACCCAAATACATAAATTAAATGAATAGAAAAGCTTCTAAATCCTGTGAATCATTTAGTACAGATTTTAGTTTGACAGTTGCTTGACTGCTAGGCAAGCGTTTAACATCAATATTATAACGTGACATTTAATTACAATACAAACAACTTGGTGTCACACTACCGGTCCTTCTTTATTTGACTATAAATAAGAGAGACGGATGGATTAAAAAAATAAAAGTTAACAAACTTGAATTAATATTAAAAAATCCATTTAAAAACTCAATCGAGTTAATATATATATATATATATTATGTGTAGTTGGGCTTGAAGCGACCAGCATGCCTAGTTATCTTTTTTTTTATTTTTTAAATAGGCTTACAACAAGTCATCCGTTTGGGTAAAAAACCTATTGTCCATCATTTCTTCTTCTTTCTTTTAATCACCTTTGGTACTAGAAAATTCTGGATTCTAGTTTTAAGATCTCATAAAACCAAAATTTAACAAGTTTTAATCCATAAACATCCCAATAACCTCAGTAGAGTCACTTACTATCCAATCACATTTAAAATAAATTATCAAACTAAATCTATATAAAAAGTTAATGAGCACTTATCTATTTTTTCTTATATGTTTAAAAAAAATCATTTTTATTGAACTATCCAACTAAGGTGAACCCATTCACGTCAATATTGTATTTTTATGGTTGGAATGAGGCTGACCAAACTTTATCTTTTCTCCCTTTTTTAATCACTTTATCTTTTTAAAAAAAATTAATATCAAACAAATGAAGTTTAAGACCTCATTTATTTTATTAAAAACATTATAGAAATTATTTTTTAAAATTTTTCATGTTTATTTTCTATTAGAAAAGTTACTTAATAAAAAATATTTTCAACTAAAGAAAAATTTAACTTGATTTTTAAAAAATATATTTTTTTATTTTAGGAGGAATATACTTTTTAGAATTTATGAGAAATTCAAAAATATCTTGTTATTTGTTGATTTTATTAAATTCAGCCATCAATCATTTAATTACTATATATTTCATTTTTAATCTTTTTTAATTTATTTATTTTTCAATCTCATCAATTGAAATTTGATTAAATTTGATTTTTATATCAAATTTGATCTTTATTATTTAGCTTCTTATTTGTTTTTCTCTTAACTTTTTTAATTAAAATTTTTTATTTATCAAGTTTGGTCTCTATTTTTTATTTCTATTTATTTTATCTGAAATAATTTATAAAATTAAGATTTTTTTAATTTCATTATCTTTCAACTTTTTTAATCTCTATTCTTTTTATTGTTAATTGTTTTATTTAAAATAATTAATGAAATTAGTTTTTTTTATTTTGTCATCCTTCAACATTTTCATCTGATAGGTTTGGTCTTTATTTTTTTAATAAATTTGTTAAAAAAAATAAAAAATAAAAAATTTATTTTTCAACTAATTTTTCAGGGCATACCCAAATAATATAAAATATTTTTTTATTTATTTTTTTAGACATTGCTAAATATAAAAAAAAAAAAGAAATCCATTTTTCATGGAAACTATTTTAAAAATGAACACTACTTTTTAACAAAAAAAGCTTAAGAACAAAAACAAAAATCTTAAAAATTGAAATTTCAAAGATCACATCAAAGTTTTTCATGGTTTTTCACAAAAAAAAATAATTTTTTATTTAATTTTAATCCTCATATTTTTAATTTTTTTAACTATACGATAAATTTAACTTTTTTTGTAAAAAGGTTTTGATTAATAAATTCAAACACGAGTTATAATAAACGATAAATATAATCATAAAACCCATCTCAACCGCAAATCTATTGAACCATCTATATATATGTGTGTGTGTAAAAAACAAAAGACATTAATTTGGTCGGTAAAATAACAGCCGCAGGTGTACCATGCAATAAATTTGATATTTTAATTTTTTATAAAAGGTTTAGACTTCTAAATTTACTTAGATCATCCGTGTATAAATTTTAGAAGCCTAGAGACTTATAAATTTATGAGACTAGTTGAGATATATATAAGTTAATTTAAATATTTATATTAAAAAAATAAAATTAATGTTTAAGTCATAATGTTTCTCAATGCAAAAGCGTTGTCCTAACCTGTAAATTGAATGAAAGTGTCTACCAATTATATTTTTGAAAATTATATATAATTAGAATTTAATTGCTATATCTATAATTTAGTTTTTATGTTTTAAAAGCATTTTAAAAAAATAAAAAAAAATTATTTTATTTTTTATTTTTTATTTTAAATTAATATTTTTTTAATATTTTTAGATCATTTTAATACACTAATATCAAAAATAATTTTTAAAAAATAAAATAATATTATTTTAATATATTTTTAAATAAAAAATATTTTAAAAAATACCCACCATTTACAAAACGCCATGTAAGGTCCGTGCAATCCCATCCGCATGAGAAATTTTGAGCGCAAGGACCATCCTTTCATTGGCTCTAGCAGTGCCGCGTCTCAAATCTTGAACTTCACCACACAAATCTCTTTTGTTACCAGATGAATTCGGCTCAACTAAATGAAAGATGCTGCTATCAGGAAGTGGACCTTCTAAATTGTTGTATGACATGTTGACAGCAACCGAGCCCAGCATGTTGCTGAGAGATGCAGGAATTGAACCACTGAGATTACTGTGGGAAAAGTTCAGCTGCGCCAAACTCGTAAGCTTTGCGAGCTGAGAGGGTATCCCTCCAGAAAGCTAATTATAGCCCACATCTAGCAAGTCGTGTAAACCTACAAGATTTCCGATTTGATAGGGGATTGTCCCGTTTAACCTATTCCTCCAAGCTTAAAAATCGAAGTTTAGAGCATTCTCCAATTTGATATGGAATTGGCCCGTTTTGCATGTTCAAAGAGAGGTCCGATACTCCAAGCTGGAGAGGCCATCGATTCCCACTGGCACCTGTCCTGAAAGCATGTTATCTTTCAGATTTAGAACCAACAGGTTGGACAATTTTCCAAGTTGTGCTGGCAACTCTCCAAAAATTTGATTTGAAGAGAGGTCAACCACTCCTAGTTGGTTTCGCAGAACAACCTCATCGGGGATTTTACCACCAAGCAAGCTTCCAGCAACTCAGAGAACAGTCAGGTTCTTGCACTCTCCCCATTTGTGTGACAGCTCGCCTTTCACCTCGTTGAGAGAATTAAACTTGATGGCAGTGACCATAATGTGTCTATTTAAATATTGTGTCTGCTAGCATTGCATATATCTTGACTGGGAGAGCGGTGCTGTGAGGATCAAGGGGGAGGAGGTTGGTGGTGTTGTTAGGAAAGTTGAAGATGAAAATAAATATGGAGTTGGTTTAGAGGTGTGAAAATACTATTTTTAAAGTGTTTATTTATCTTACATGGAAACAACACCTTCAGGATACAACTAAACTCTCTAAACCTCTAAAAAAACGAGAAGATAAGACCAGGAAAAGAATATATATATATATATATATTTTTTGTTGTTATATTTCTTTTCTTTGTAGTAACATGCTTTTATAGATTTGAAACATAACGATGAAACAATATGACTGTTCATCAAATAATATGACTGTTCATCAATCACTATGATTGTTCATCAAACAATATAACTATTGATGAAACATTATGATTGTTCATCAAACAGTATAACATTTCATGAAACAATATAACTATTCATATTAAATTTCAAGTTCAAAACTTCAAATGTTATCTTTTGATATTTTAAATATCCATATAATAACATTAGAAAGTCAAATAGGAGAGTTTGTCCACTATGGCTTAATTTACTACACAATAAAAGCCCACACTTAGAAACATTAGAAAGGAGTGTTTCTTTCTAATGTGGAATAAACATCTTTTTTTTATTCATTTACAAACTACACCAACAATCCCCCATTAGTTTGTAATGAAGGTTTTTTCACTTGATAGAATTATGCTTACAAAAAGGTATTTTGCAATTTAAACCTTCCATTAGTGTTAGAACTTGAATCCTACTAAAGTTAATGGTGTCCGTAGATTAAACCAAAACTTCTGTTTTAGAATAAAAGATACTACACACATAATATTGTTCAAACTCTTAAAGAGGTTTACAACTGTTTAGCACTATTATGGCCATGTGCTAAAATCATTTTTTTTTCTTAAATATTTATAAGAGAAAACCCTAACTCTTGTCAAAAGCGGCACCACTTTTATATTCATATAGGTGGAATTATACATATCTCTATTACATTAGACACGAACTTTAAATTTCATTAAGAGCCCACACTCATCCTACTTTTCATAATAGAACACACTAAATACTACCAGAATAAAGACTCAAATTAATTATCAGTGTCCAACAGATACAAAACAGTAACTTGTTGTTACCCATTAAACTAAGAGATAAGCTTTTTGCTAATCCAAAGTTAGGTTCCTATTACTGGTATCTTTAATAACGGGTTTTAACCTCATTTCATTAGTTGTTTTTCATACCATGTCCCTAGATAGTCCTTTTGTGAGTGGATCCGCTAAATTATTCACAAACTTCACATAGTTAATGGTGATTACACCATTTGTAATCAACTCTCGAATATATCCATGTCGAATGCTTATATGTCTTGACTTACCATTGTAAATGTTACTATAAGCTCGAGACATAGTTGCTTCATTATCGCAGTATAAAGAAATGGCTGATATAGGTTGTGGCCATAACTTCATATCAAACAACATATTTCTTAGTCATTCTACTTCTTTACCTGTAGCAGCTATAACAATAAATTTTGATTCCATGGTAGAACGAGAGATGCATGTTTGTTTCTTAGATGCCCAAGATATTGCACCTCCTTCAAGTGAGAAAATCCATCCTGATGTGGACTTATTATCACTTGAACTGGTCATCCAACTTGCATCACTATATCTTTCAATCATAGCTGGAAAATCAGAATAAAACAAGCCTAAATTGATCGTTCTTTTTAGGTAACCAAAGACTCTTACAATAGCCTTCCAATAATCTATATTTGGCTTGCTTGTATATCTTGATAACTTGCATATAGCAAAAGCTAAATCTGGTATTGTACAATACATAGCATACATAAGACTTCCAATGGCACTAACATATTCTAGTTGTGCTACCGCTTTATCACAATAATCATTTAACTTGATGCTAGAGTCAAATGGGGTATTAGCCTCCTTTATATTGAGATGCTTAAACTTATCAAGCATTTTCTCAATATAATATAACAAATTAAATGCATAGTCATTACTATGTTTCTTAACTTTGATACCTAAAATTGTATCCACTTCACCAAGATCTTTCATTTTAAAGATAGAAATGAGATACCTTTTGGTTTCAACTATTCCAATCATATTGGTGCTAAATATTAACATGTCATCTACATAGAGACAAATAATCACACCAGAATCTTTTGTAAATTTGGAATACATACATTTATCAGCATCATTGTGATGAAAACCATTCAACAAAATTACTTTGTCAAACTTTTCATGTCATTGTTTCGGAGCTTGTTTTAAACTGTATAAGGACTTTACCTATTTACAACCTTTTTCTTTATTACCAGGAAGTATAAAATCCTTAAATTGCTCCATATACACTTCTTCCTTTAAATCTCCATTTAGAAAAGTCGTTTTTATATCCATTTAATGAACATGCAATTTATAAATTGATGTAATTTTTTTCACTGGAGAATAAGTGTCAAAATAATCAATACCTTCTTTCTAAGTAAAACCTTTGGCAACCAATCTTGCCTTGAAGGTTTGTATAGAACCATCGGTATTGTATTTTCTTTTAAACACCCATTTACATCCTATTGGCTTAAAACCTGGAGGTAAATCTACAAGGACTCAAGTATTGTTAAACAATATTGAATCCATTTCATCATTTACTGCTTCTTTCCAAAAAGCAACATCCCTAGAAAACATAGCTTGACTGAATGTCTTTAGATCATCTTCTATATTTAGGATCATAGGTGTCTTTTTTAATATTATATTTATATCACCTTCCACTAAAAATACAAATGAAAGAGTAAAAATAAAATTTATATCTATATGTTTTTCTTTTCTAACTCTTTAACTCCTTCTAGGTTCACTAAAACCTATTACTTCTAAGTTTTTACGTTTTTCACTTAACGTTGAGCTGGGAGTCATTACTTTTAGATTTGGTTCTTGCACATTTGAATCACTTATGAATTTATATTCGATAAATTCAACATATATAGATTCAACAATCACATTAGTTTCTGAATCCAAAAGTCTATAAGCCTTTGAATTTTGTGCATAACCAACAAAAACACTCTTAAGATCTTTAGGTCCTAATTTTGTTCTTTGAGGATCAGAACTTTTATAAAAAGTTATACACCCCCACACTTTAAAATAATTTAGATTTGGTTTTCTACCGCTCCATACTTCATAGGGAGAAACATTTGATTTTTTAGATAATACTCTATTATGAATGTGACATGCAGTAAGTAAGGTTTCACCCCATAAATTATTTGGTAATTTAGCATTCAAAAGCATGGCATTGACCATATCTACTAAGGTCCTATTTTTCCTTTCAGCAAGTCTATTATGTTGTGGTGTATAGGGTGCTGTCATTAGATGGATTATTCTGTTTTCCTCATAAAAAGTAGAAAACTCTTTAGAAAAGTATTCTCCACCTCTATCACTTCTAAGAACTTTAATTTGCCTTTCCTTTTGATTTTCTACCATTTTCTTGAATTCCTTGAATTTTCCAAAGGCTTCATCTTTAGTTCTTAACTAGTACACATAAGTAAAATGAGAATAATCATCAATGAAAGTTATGAAATATCTTTTCCCACCCCTTGTTAACATACCATATATTTCACATATATTAAAAAAGACCAACACAAGTAATTGAGAATTCCTTTCTACTTTAGGAAAAGGCTTCTTTGTCATCTTTACTTGAATACGTACTTCACATTTATTTTTATTATTATCTTGATATGAAATATAACCATGCTTGTACATATATTTCAAATATCTATAATTTAAATGTCCTAATCTAGCATGCCAAAGAAGAGAGGTAGATTCAACCATATAAGTAGAAATAACATTGATTTCATTAATACTGAACTTAAAAATACTATCACAGGAATAAACCTTTCCCACAAACATCCCACTCTTAGTTACAATAACCTTATCAGACTCTAAAACAATCTTGAACCCTTTCTTGCTCGAGAGACTAGCAAATACAAGGTTTTTCCTAATTTCAGGAACATGAAACACGTTGAATAAAAACAATTTTAGTCCAAAAGTAAAGTACAACTCAATAGTTCCTTTTCCCAAAACTTTGGCAGAATTATGGTTGCCCATCAAGACCTCTTCAGGTTTTTTCAATTCTTCATAAATATTGAACCATGCTTTATTGTTACAAACAAACATGAACTGTTGCACCAGAATCCAGCCACCAATCTGAAGTCTTTACAATATTAGTTGCCACATTTAATTCAGTAATCATTTCAATTTGAATGTTTAAAACCATGGCAACTAACTCCCTGATTTTGTTTTTTTCAACTATATTCACTTTGAAAGAACCACATTTCTTGTTGGAATTCTTGAATCTGTACTTTTTTATATAGTGCCCTTCATTTCCACAATGGAAACAAACTATATGCTTCTTATTAGTATTTTGTTTCTTCTTGAATTTGTTTCCTTTCTTTTACACTTTCAGATTGTTTTGAGTCATTGTCAAACCAATTTTAGTAACCAAATTCACTTTAGAATTTGTTGCTTGCAATTCACGCATACGAGATTGAACTTTAATTTGCAAGTGTGTTTGAAACTGTTCAAAGGTATAATTGTTTGTAGAGTGTAACATCTTCTTTCTATATTCATTCCAGGATGGAGGAAGTTTTGATAAAACAGCCCCCACTTGAAGTGAATCAAGAACCTTGATATCCAAATCACTAAGTTTTGATAGCAGCATTTGAATTTCATAGACTTGATCCATGATTGGCTTATTATCAATAATCTCATACTCAAAAAATTTTAAAGCAAGAAAATGATTAGAACCTGATTTTTCCTGCTTGTAGTGTGTCTCCAAGGCAGCCTAAATTTATTTTGGGAACTTTAATTTGGAGAAGATGTCATAAAGTCAACTGGTCAGAGTATTCAGTATATGCCCTCGACAAAGCACTTTATCTTCTTCATGTTTTACTCTTAAAGTCTTAATAATAGCAGATTTATCTTCTTGTTGTTTAGATAGTGCAGATAGATTCAGATCAAGTATGTAGTAAATCTTTAATGAAGTAAACAGGAATATCATCTTGTCCATCCATCTTGTGTAATTCGTACCATCAAACTGATCTAGTTGAATTTGACATCCTTAGCAACTTTGACGCTAGAATTCATATTTGTCTCCATCAAGATAATCACCTTAAAATTGTTAGGAAAGTTTAGGATGGAAACAAATATGGAGTTGGCTTAGAGGCGTGACAACACTATCTTTAAGGTGTTTATTTGTCCCACACGGAAACAACACCTCCAAGATACAAATAAGCCCTTTAAACCTCTAAAAGAATGAGAAGATAAGATCAAGAAAAGAATGTATGTATTTTGTTATTATATTTCTTTTATTTATAGTAACATGCTTTTATAGACTTTAAACATAACGATGAAACAATATGATTGTTCATCAAATAATATGACTGTTGATGAACTACTATGATTGTTCATCAAACAATATGACTATTGATGAAACATTATGGTTGCTCATCAAACAATATGATTATTGATGAAATAATATGATTGTTTATCAAACAGTATAACTTTTCATGAAACAGTATAACTATTCATATTAAGTTTCAAGTTCAAAGCTCCAAATGATATCCTTTGATATTTTAAATATCCATATAATAACATTAGAAAGCTAAATAGAAAAGTTTGTCCACCATGGCTTAATTTACTACACAATAGAAACCCACACTTAAAAATATTAAAGAAAAATATTTTTTCTAACATGAAATAAATATTATTTTTTTTTATTCATTTATAAACTACACCAACAGTGGTGCTGGTGTTGCTGATGGCCATTGATGGTGCCTTCTCTAGCGCTGATTGTTGATGGTGCTCCTGCCAGTGGCGACTGTCGTTATTAATAGACGGTGGCATTCTTGTTTTTTCATTTTCTTGGTAAGCTAGCAATGTCGATTGAGAATGTGAAGGTGAATTTCTACGCAGTTGGCATGCAAAGTGTTCTCACGCATATCGATATTTTCAGTGATAAATCTTATATGGAATTAAATAAATCTATTGAAACTCTTCATAATAAAATAAAAGATACTACAATATCTTCGTCTCCTTTATTTCTCTCTTACCAGCTACAAGAAGATGTAAAGCTCGACAAATTAATCAAAGGTACAACTAAACGTAACACTAACTTTCAGCAGCAGGAACTTTTGATATCAACCTCAACGCTTCACCATATATAATGCAAGGCAAAAACCACGATTGCAAGGTACGATTAATAATGCGTACAGAAATTTATTGACTGTAGATGCATATATTACAATATTAAACTATTAAATATTTGAGTTATTTTGTCCTCAATAAAAGATGTCATGAAATTCGGCTAATTAGCCGTTGGACCGGTGGAGGGAGCAACCCTATAATGGCCGTCCCGTGGAGGACCGCTTTGAATGCTAATAGCCTTCTCATCAACTACATGAACACAAAGAAATTAATTATGCAATAACATATTTCATTTCCTTTTAGGACCTCAGATATACATAATTTGTTTTTCAAACAAATAACAATGGAGTAAGGCAAAAGAAGAGTTTATAACAGAGATAATATATGGTACTGGCATGCTTGCGTTTATGCCTTCGGGCACTTTAAGAAATTTAGTTAGCCCTAATATGTGGAAGTAGATTACATAGAGTCATCTGGGCTTAAATACCGTATGCATAACCTAAGCACAGTGTTGGATTCATATGAAGTGACCTCCCTCATATGCAATCAGAATAAATCCTTAAGAAAAGAAATTAAAGATTTTCTCTGGTCCTCTTTTCTTTTTCTTTGATGATTAAGCTAATTAAGTATCTCTATCCAGAATTGTTATGAAGATGCAAGATGTTCAAATAAACTCATCCTTCGATTTAGCTTCTATTATAGAATTAAAAACTCGCAACATTCTGAAGAACCAAGAAATTAAGAAGGCAGGTGGGACTTACGAATCACACGAGGCCTGGCAATCTCTGACAGATCCCTTGATCCCATTGCAGAAGACAAAAGAAGTATAACAATCAAGAAAACGTTCCAAAAACTCATAAATTTCTTAGAAGCCATTGTTCTTGTAATACGAAGCACGTTCGATTAGAACATTGGAGCGTGTGTGTGTGTGTGTGTGTGTTTATGTGTAATAACCAAATTTGGGGGGGCATGGGTTGACTGAGATGGTTTGGGGACCAATGCCATGGCAAGATGTATTAAACTAAAGCATAGAGAATCTTGTGAGGTTTGGAGGTTTCATGGCACCTGCAGCTTAAAGCTAGGTCCGCCCGCCCCATGAATCCTTCGTAAGATATTATCCTTGCGAGAATTCTTTGATATTGTGGAAAAATGAGAATTAAGACAATCTCAAAGTCCAAGTCGTTGCCATTAATCCTTCCGACAATCTATGCACCTAACTCTAGTGGTTTGACTCCCGGCAATCTCAAATTTTATGGTGCGAAAGGAGAAGTGATTATAGTCGTTTTTGAAAGTAATTTTTATTTATAAAAATATGTTATTAATATTTTTTTTATTTTTAAAAAATTATTTTTAAGATTAATATATCAAAATAATTTGAAAACATCAAAAATATATTAATTTAAAAAAATTCAAATTATTTTAAAAGTATATAGAAATTTAGTTTTGTTTGTCCTTGATTTGATTTTTTTTTTTCATTTCTTTTTCCTACACCTCAATTTTTTTGTGCCCCTCAAAAAACTTAAAAAATTCATAAACACTCTTCAATTTATTTTTTTAAATTAAGTCTAAGATCTTTTAATTATAATTTTTTATTTGAAACAATTATTTCAAATTGAAAATTATTTTTAATTTCATCCTCCAATTTTTTTATTTGATCTTCATTCCTTTTTTTATTTTTTTTATTTAGAATGATTTCTAAAATTAATTTTTTTTGGCATCATTCTTTTTTATTTTTATTTTTTTTCCTGTTGGGTTTAGTCTCATTTTTTTTATTGTTATTCATTTGTTTTGACAAGTTGTTTGAATTGATTTTTTTAAATCAGTCAATATTAAAGCGATTAAAAATTAAACTTTTTGGGTGAGCATGTATATGAAATTCCACAGGTTATTATTTTAGAAGAATAACTTCTAAAAAGCAAACAAGTATTTCTTTCGTCTCTCAATGGCATATCAGTGCTCTTTACCTAGCTTGCTATAGTAAACTTGGTAAATATTCCAGCTTGCAAATCAAATTAGAACACCCTTTTTTTACCAATCAAGTCATCATCTTTCTCAACAGGAAATAAATGGATATTAGAATCACAAGAAGTAACTACATGGTTGGAATCAATAAACTTATGTTTCCTTAATATTTTTCAAAGTCTTATAATAAATGCACTAATTGTTACATTCATTTGTCTTGTAGACATTATAACTCATGTAAGGGTAAAATTCTTCATGTCAGTGTTTAAGAGTCCTTTTTTAAGCTATATAAGGATATAGTACGTTTGCATACTTTGGTTTCTTGGCCATGTTTTGTATTGCCTTCATGTTGATTCATTTAAATTGATTTCCTTTATATATAGAGATTGGAGTTGGTAGCCTTTGTTTCCTTTCGCACAAGAAAAGATGCTAAAAATCTCCATCAGGAACCCTTCTCTGCCAACGTTAGAATTGGTCGGTTGAATAAGAATTTTGACGCATTCAATCCAGATGCCATATTTAACTCTGTTTCTCGTGAACTCGTTTTAGCATTCACACCTTGATGGAACAAGTGTTAATCCCCAAATTTCTCACGTTGAGAAAAAAATCTGCTAGGGAATTCATGAAGAAAACAATATGCACACATGACAATGTCAACAAAGCCTCGGCTGCAAGCGAGGAAAACTGTTGAGAAAAAATATAAATCATCCCTACAGTCTTATCCAAAAGCTTGAAGTTCATTAATATGAATTTTATTCGTCTAATTAGATTAAGATGTTCAACATTTAGTGGTGAAAAGTTCATGCAGATTCTACATCTAAAGGGTTTTCATTTTAAAAGGTTTGTTAATATAAAACCATTCTTGAAACCCTCAACTGCACAGGGAAAATGGATGCCTAACAGCCTCAGCATCCCCAAAAAATAATTGATGCATTGAGAGGCTAGTTCAATCCTGAGCAGACATGGGGATTTCTGTGTCCTATAATTCCAATATGAAATATCATCAGTAATGGGCTTGCCTACATTTTTTATATGTAGTAGGGGTTGATAGGGCCTTGTTACAGCAAACCGGGTTAATTATGAGACGCATAGAAGTTTCTAAGCCTGCCAAAATCTAGGGAACTACTACGACTATAATGAAATAAAACTGGTTTGTGGCGTATTCATCACCCATGCATGCACGCAGATACAAAGAAACGACGCAGGTGGAGCCTATGGCTAGTATGAAAGTGCGAACCAACAGGGTTCCATCTTTTCCAACCTTTCTACTTCTATATGTAAACTCTTGGACTCTGAACCAGTAATAGTACGAAGAGACCAGTAAAACCAACTGAAATTTACAAAAAGGTTTCCAATAGATTAGCCACCATGAATGCAACTTAAATTTCCAAAGACAAGCCAATTTATCCATCTGCTAAAGTTCAGTGGTACAGCAAACTCGTCGGTTGATGCTGGAGATGATGAGATGACTATGTCCAGTTTGATCAAAAGAAATAATTCAGTAAAACAGAGTTTCATCTCATCTATGGCATTAGTTACTACCATCCCAAACTCCTAATTGTTAAACGATTAGCTTCAACATTAAAACAGACTAGTCAAAATGCCATTAATCAACGGTATATGTTATGAGGTATCATAATAGAACATTCTACAGATTAACATGCATGAGAACGAGACGTTTTCACATTTAAATTGTACCATGGGCCATTGAAACGAATTATCACCATTTCAATCAGCTTCAGTGGCATGATTCACAGCTTAGGCCCCAGCAGTTTCCATTTGCAAGTTAAACTAAAAACCATCTGTATAAACATAACAAACATAAGTTCGAATCATCAGGACACAAGCAATAAGGGAGAAAGCAAATTTGCATGCATCATCACTATTTTTATCATTTCATCAACCCTTACTAGGGATCACAGTGAAGTAGTAGTTCTCCAATTTCAGTTTTGTCAATGGAGGATGAACTGTACAACATATCGTCAAGTATTCATGTAGTAATTGGAAGCACCGCAATCCGAAGACATAAATTAAATGAATAGACAAGCTTCTAAATCCTGTGAATCATCCAGTTCAGATTTTAGTTTGACAGTTGCTTGACTGATAGGCAAGCGCTTAACATCAATATTATAATGTGACATTTAATTACAATACAAATAACACCACTTCAAAATGAAAAATTTTGAAAAAATATTGGAACTTGGTGTCACATTACCTGTCCAAATATAATCAATAGCACCGTCAAATGAAAATAATAAGATCCCCGGCAAAAGATAAAAAAGTAATATTAGATGCTGGTGCAGCAATACACCAATAGAACCTCACCATATTAAAGCAATCACAAGTTCTGCTTAGCAGCAACAGTCCTCTGTACAGTGGAAACACCATCCACAAATTTTGTCCGGAAAAGAACATTAGCATTGTTGAACATGCCTTCTTTTAGTGAAACCACGATAAACTACAAAATACAATCCAAAAGAAAAACAGATCAAAGTGCGATAGCCTTAACAATAAAGATGAATTTCAGGAAAGAAATTTGCACTATGGCATGTCGTCACCCAAATTTGATGCACTATCACTGTTAAGAATTTGTTTCATTTATCATTTAACACAGAAGAGAACCACTGGACCTGAGAGTGTGGAAAGTGAGCTTTGATCATTCTCCCTATGTTCTGTGTGTGGCTTAAGTCAAGAGCTGCATCGACCTGTCAACAACCTCAAGAATTGTATCAATGGCAAATCAATCTTGTATGAGCTTTCTACTAAAATCTATTTAGAAAGCATGATGCCAACAAAAAATAAAACCAAAAGAATTCTGTAAAATAGCTCGGCGTAGAAAAACATAAGTTTATTTCTGTGCTTGTGCGTTTTTTACATGCACAAGCACAGTCAACAAAAGCACCTCAGAGAAGTTTTTCTCTTCCATTACCTATTATGGAAGTCGATGCAGTGAGGAGTTATCTAATATAATATAATCATATATTTAATCATGCATGCATTCGACATGTCTAAAAGGGTAAACAAGATAAGATGGGAATTCTACAAGGGCCAGCAAAATAATGATTTTAGTTTAAAATACCTCATCTAGAATATAAAGTGGAGCTGGCTTGAAGAGAAGTAATGCCAAGATTATAGATAAAGCAAGCAGAGAGCGTTGACCTCCACTTAATTCAGACAGCGATTGTTTCCAGACACCTCCAAAAGCAACACGAACCTCAAGACCATCTAGGAAACTGCAACCTTCAGGAGGTTCTAGCTTTGCCATGGTGCCCGGCAATAGGGTGGAAAAGATAGATCCAAAGTCACTGAAAATTATTGAAAATTTTTAAGCATGTGTATGGCCATATTTTGTAAAATCCAGAATCAGAACATCCATCGTAAAAACAAAAACAATTGACGCTGGTATAAAATTAAAACACGATATCAGAAGCAGTAAATCTTGCAGAGTGAAAGAAACCTCACTTGTTCACTTTAACCCAAGTAACTTTGAGAGTCTCCTTCTTCTTCTCGTCTAGCTCTTCAATCACTTTATTTATTTTAGACTTGTCATTCTGGTAAATGCAAAATTAGCACGAGTATAGAAAAGCTAACTTACAGCAATATTTTTATATTCAGGATAAACAACCTCTATGATGTTCTTCTTTGACATCAAATCGTTGTACTCGTCTTCTGCTTTTTCAAACATTGCCATGACTTTCTTGTTCACCCTTTTCTCAAGCCTTCCTTGAAGTGAACAATACAACAGGAAAAAAATGATCAGCTCTCTGGTCCGCAAATAATAATAGCAATATGAAACAGGATCAAAAAGTTTGAGGTCTTAGGCTAAGAAAAAAATGTTCTTGAGAAACAAAAGATAGCAATATTAGTAGCAACACAACAGTAGTAACAAGAGTATTAATCACAGATGAAAAGTTTGAGTTACACACCCTGATTGCTCTGCTTGCAATGTGTCAAGTTCCTCCTTTGCTTTACTAGGATTGAGTGACTGAAAATCATAATCAGTCCCACTTCTCCCAAATAGCTGCTTCTCAGAAGCGATCCAGGCATGCTTCTCTATCAATTTGTCCACCTTCATAGAGCAATCTTTCTGCTCCATTTCCATTCTCTTCACCTATTGCATAAATAGAGAAATGCATAAATAAAATGTCACAATGTGGACAGTAAATAAGGAGGGCTATAAACAAATTACCTCATTCTCCAACTTCTTCCTGTCAAGCTTAGTCTCACTCAGTTTATGTTGGAGTTTTTGCTGCCCCTTGAGAATGCTACTAATTTGGGAATCACGCTCCTTCATCTTTAGACGGATTGCATTGAGCTCAGATTGAACCTGATCATGATTATTGCGCGTGGAAGCAACCTGCAAGAAAGGCATGTGTTGCAATAACTCGTACACCAAACACTGAGAAGTTTACCAAATCAGATACCAAGTTCACCTTGGCCTTTTGTTCTTCCAATTCCAAATTGAGACAGCTGATTTGTGCTTTTAAAGCACCTAATTGACTCTCCAAAGATGCATGTTCCTTCATGACTGCTTCCTGTTCCATGATAAGTCTCTCCCTTTCATTTTCATGCCCCTATTAACAAAATGTTAAAGAGCTACCGATTATTGATAGTGTCGTAATGACCCCTATGAGGCTTACATCATAAATTTCAGAAAAAAGTGACTACCATGAAGGGCTACAGTATTCGGGATTTTTGGCAAGGGAAAATTAATTGGTGTAAAAAACAGCAGAATATTGCAGAATAGCAGATTCATTCCATAACAAATGTCTGTTAAGATCAGCAATATTAAAATTTACCTTGAGGTCCTTTGAAACTGACTGCATTTGTGCTTTTGTAGCCTTAATTTGTTTCTCCAAGTCTTTAAGCTTGCCTTCTCGATTATTATCATGCTCTTTGATAGATTTTTCAAGCTTTGACACTGTATTAACGCACTCATTGTACAAAATTTCTTTTTCTTTGGCTGCGGACTTTGCTTCTTCAAGCTCTTGTTCAATCTTCTTTACTACTTCACCAAGCTATTACCCCACAAAAGAAACCAACAAACAAGAACCAAAAAAATGTAAGTGAACTTACACACGGCAAAAGAAGGGGCAGCATAATGACTGAATAAACCAGTTAGACACATTATCAAGGAGAGGAGAAATTACAAACCTTATGATGCTCGTTTTGCTCAGCCCTGCCCTGAAATAATGAAAGATCATACAGCTTAAGCTCTAACTGCTTTTTAAGGTCCGCAAACTTTTTATGGACCGGCAAGAGCTCTGTAATCTGCAATTTTAGGATGAAAAGAAGCCAATAAAGAAACTGAAATAGTAAGAAAATCAAACAGCAAAAGCAAAAGCTACATGAATCTTGCAAGTCAAAATTCAGAATCTGTTACAAATGATAATGAAAGGTGTGTTATTAAATAACCAAGGAAAACAGAGTACAAATTAGAATTCTCCATGTATCCATTACACAATTAATCTCAAATGTTGCTCATAATAAACAAATACTCCAACGTAGTTGGAGAGTAGATTTGATTTACAGCATTGGTATCATATCAGAACGCATTTCATGGAGCAACTTGTATCAACATTTTACGAGGAACAGTTTCCAAATATTTTTTATTCAACACAAGCACATGATGCATCAATATGCCTATTGATCAATTCAGATAGATGCCACATGAAGTTCTTTACATGTTGAACAAAGGAGAAAAAATATGTTAGAGCACAATGACTCTCTACTACCCGTTTCCTTCTTACACGAGATGAGAGGGGATGTAACTCTACCTTTGCTTCTATTTCAGATAACCTTCTCTGATGTAGTAGGAGATTTGATTCAGCCTCTGCCAATTGATGGAGTTGCCTTAACAGATCGCCACCACTCCTGTTACAAAAAGAAAGTGTATAGCCTTGAAAACATCATTTGATGCTAATTTAATAAGCAATACCTGTGGTTTGATGGAGCAAACAAATGAATAAAGAAAACAATTAAAGTTTCAGTGATAACAAGCAGAAGAAAAAGGGTTTCCTCTTCATGTTTATATATGTAAGCTAAAAGGCAACTTACTTGCGACTTCCACCAGTTAAAAGACCACTTGGCTGGAAGATATCGCCTTCAAGAGTGACACTAGGAGTGCGGATTTCTCGACTAAAAGCAACCTGAAGAAAGTTTGGAGTGAAGTTTACAGTGAGAAAGTAGGGGAACAAAGATGTATCTATAATTATAAGCACATAAGAAAGAGTTGCAGGAACTCATTAGTAGTGGACTCAGTTTAGGATACCGATTGTAAATTTTTAAGGTTATAATATATTGATTGTAAATTGTTAAGATTATGACAGTCACTGGTCACCCCCGCCTCCCAAATGATTCTCACACATTCAAACAATCTAAATAAGTGCTTCAACAAAGACGAGCATACCTCCTTTGCAGCTTCAATGTTTTTGCAAACAAATGTTGAACCAAAAACATATTCCATAGCAGTCTGTAGCAAAAATCAACAACAGTACGAAAACAACACCAAAGAAAAGGAAATTCAGGTTCAGACAAAAGGTAAATAGAAAATTTTGCATGAATAATTCAACATAGAGCTCAATCACAGCATGAATAATTTGCTGATCTTATTCACTCTTTATAACCATCAAACTATGAATGAGAAGCATGAAGTGGACACACTTGACTTGATGAGCAGGCCTGGGCTGATATACCTTCAATTCCTCATCGTAGCCAACCAAAGTAAGTGCCGGTTCAGCATTCTCCTTGCCAACCTAAAATACAATGATAAAAATCAACAAAGGAGAAAAAGACAATGGCAACAAATCATGGAAAGGGGGTGAAAGCAACAACTAACCAATCTAACAGCAGCCTGCTGAACTCTAATGGGTACAGGATGGGATTGAATTTTGTTTAAGGGGATAATTGTCACTCTTCTACGGAGATCACCATTTTGAAGAAGTTGCTTTCCAGTGCTCTCAGTGTCCACAACAACATTAAATAACTTTCCACCTGCAGTAACCTGAAAATCAACTCAAGTAAGAGTTGTTACTACTCATACAAGTTTGCTGTGGCAAAACCAAGTATATGATATGTGCATTACTGACCTCTAGGGCAGTCATTGTGGAGCTGTCCTTTACTTTAATTAGTTTAGCTACGACACCTTTTACTTTCAACCTATCAAAGTTTCTCACAGGATCCCGGTATGTGAATTGAACATTTGATAGCTGCACTGAAAGGTCTCGTATTTCATCTTTCAACTTCTGCACTAGTTTCAATTCGGATGCACAATCCTGAAGAAAAGTTTTGATCAACATAATCATCAACTTTAAGGTAATTTATAGGTCCTGAAGGTGAAATGGGATCAAGGGGAGCATGCAGACCTTCTGTAAAGCTTCCATCTGGCCTTCCTTGTATGGAAGAGATTCCAGCGCTGATTTAGCATTTTCCACATCTTTCCTTCTAGCACTAAGCTCATGCTCTACAGCAACAGCTTCTTCATTCTTTGACATTAACTGATGCGTTTTCTCTTTCAGCTCTTTCTCACAATGGCTAATTTTTGTTTTCAACTGTTTCAACTCTGTTTCAGCATTTCCAACAGCATACTTTGCTTCACCCAGTTGATCTTCAAGGCATTTCTCCTCACTACCACTGCTCTTCCCAGCTAGCACACCCTATCCAAAACAGCTAAAACTCTCAATCCATGACTTGTTTTGCTGGTCAGATGCTGTGGCTATCTATTTATAGAAAGCAAAATGAACTAAAAAAGCAAGGATGAATACTGACTTGGTATTCCTTCTCATAGTTTTCCAAACTACTGGAAAGTTCTCCAACTCTCCTTTTGAGATCAGCTGCTCCTTCCTCGGACTTTTTAACTGCAGCAGCCCTCTCCTCAACAGACTGCTTTAAGTCTTCAATACTGTGAACAATCTGGGAGCATCAAAATGTCAAATGTAAATGCGATATGAAAACTGCCTGGTCATTTAAAAAATCATTAAAAAAGCAAAAGAAGAGGAAAAAAACTTGAACAAATTCTAGAGGCAAATATACAAAGCTAGACATATAAAAATAAACATCAGAATTAGCAAAGATTGCTCCATCACCTTTTCAGCACTCTGACATTCACTCCTTAAAGTATCCTCTTTATTATTCAAAACCGATACCTCTCGCACAAGATCTTGAGCAAGCACATCTACATTCTCTGACAGAGTTTTTACTTCCCCACCCATACTGGCTTCCATTTCAGCAGTCAATTTTGATATTTCCATCTCCTTCTGCTGTATTTCTACCAGCATCTGTTCTGCACTAGTGTCGATCTCAGCAATTTTGCCCCTCATATGTTCCACCTCACCAACTGCACTGTCTCTAATTTTTACTGCTTGAACATAATCATAAGCAATGCAAAACCTTTTGAGTCGATCTAATTCAGAATTGCCGTTGGCCCATTGCATATATTGCATCCTCTCCTTCCTCAACTTCTCCAAAGCTGGCAGTATCTCTTGGTCAAGAAGCTTATTAATTTCATCCACCTTGCTCTGCTTCTTCTCTAGAGTTTTCAACGCAGACTCTTTTTTTGTCTCGTACATTCTAGTCCCAGCAGCCTCTTCAAGCATTGATAAGATCTCTGGAGGTTTCATGTTCAAGACCTTAGTAATGCGTCCTTGCATAATGAGAAAATGTGGATTGTTAACATTCAGCTGCACTGAATGAAAAAGGTTTTGGACTTGACTAGGCTGGGCCAGCTTTCCATTGATCAGATACTTGTTCCTTCCACCGACCACAATCTGCAGAAACAAATATACAAGTCCTTCACATCTAAAATCAACGCTGTCAAAGAAAACAATTTTGATTAAATTCAAAAAAATCATGACCATAAAAAGTTTCTCTTTTTTGCAGGCCTAGTTCAATAACCACTGTATCTTATAGTGCCATTCTTAGGTCTATAGTATATTATACACTTTAGTTAAACATTCTAGTTCAGTCTATTTGAAACAATTGCTAAACACACCAAGACAGAAATATATGTAAATTTACCATTGCTATAATAATCAGAAGCAACATTAAATTCAATATAGAAACAAAATACAAATCAGACCCGTTCAATTAGAACACTCAGGGAACATACCGAAACATTACATTCTACGATTAAAACAGAGCAACCTCCCAACGCCATCAAAAGCCAACTTTAAAACAAGAGAAAAATGTGTAGCTACATAAATATAAACCAAACATTTCTCTTGCCTCTAACAAAAAGTAAACCAACATATTACCTTTCTCTCACCAAATCTTCGCAAAATCCACAAATTCTGAACCCTTAATTTAGCAAACCAGTTTGATTTTTGAAGAAAACTAACCTGTCTAGTAACAGTAATCTCTGAATGATCTTCATACCCTAGAGGACTCCTGCTCCTGTCAGAATTATCAAACACAATTGACACTGTAGCTTTAGTGATCCCTGCCTGTCCTTGCTTGTACACTAACTCCTGCAAATTGGATGCCCTGACTTGCTGCAAATTAGTTATACCCAAAACAAAACAAATTGAATCCAGAATATTCGACTTGCCAGACCCATTTAGCCCCGTAATTGCATTGAAAAAGGGGTCGAATCCTTGTACTACTGTTCTTGTTGCGTAAGATTTGAACCCCTCTAAACATATCTCCTTTATATACATTCGTAGTTGAAAATGAGAACCCCTGAAATTAAAAAGGCTTGGGAAAATTTTAGGGCTTCCAGTATGACAAGGCCGGGGAGTGGGTGAGTTGGGGTTGGGGAGAGATGGAGAGTTTGTTTTTGTGGAATTTTTGTTTTTGGTTTCTGGATGGAG
This sequence comes from Populus ilicifolia, assembly GCA_015708895.1. Classification (NCBI taxonomy): domain Eukaryota; kingdom Viridiplantae; phylum Streptophyta; class Magnoliopsida; order Malpighiales; family Salicaceae; genus Populus; species Populus ilicifolia. Next base: position 134,472 of record SRLM01000969.1, read on the forward strand.
GGAGGGATTTTGATTGTTTTGAATTTTAGAGGAGCCTCTCTCTGAAAGAAGCGGGAGAAACGATATATTTTTTCCATTTTTAATTGGGCCTGGTTCGATCATCGATGCACTCGACTGTTCAGTTATTTTATCAACCAGGTCCGTGCAGAATCTGGATTTATTACCATGCGATTACGGCCATGTTTGATTTTTGAAAACTAGTTTTTAAAAAGTTATTTAAAAGAAATTATAATTATTTATTATTAAAAAAGTTAATAAAAAATTATTTTTTATTTAATAAAAAACTTAGCTTGATTTTCAAAAAAATATTTTTAAAGAAAATCAGATGAAAACTTTTAGAAAGTTATGAAAAATTTAAAAATATCATATTATTCACTAATTATATTAAATTTGATTCTTAAACTTTTAATTGTTATATATATTATTTTAAATATTTTTTTTCAATTTTATCTATATATATTATTTTTATATTAACTCTTATCCTTGTTTTTATAATTATTATTTATTTTTTTATTATTTTGTTATTGAAATATTTTATCTATCAAATTCGGTCCTTATTTTTTTAATTATTAATTATTTTATTTGAAATAATTTATAAATTTTTAACTATTATTATTTTAATTTCTTCATCTTTTATTTTTTTATTTTTTACATTTGATCTTTATTATTTTAATTATTATTTATTTTATTTGAAATGATTTATTAATTATATTTTTTATAATTTTATTCTCATTTGATCTTTTAATTTGTAGGATTTGATCCTAATTATTTTAATAAACTTAAAAAAAATAAAACATTAATAAGTTATTTTTCTGTTTGTTTTTTATGATATAACTAAATAGTACAAAGTGTTTTTCAACTTATTTTTCAGTATACCACTAAACACCAAAAAATATTTTTTTAAAAAAAATATTTTCATGCAAACAAATAGGTTTTTTTTATAAAAAATATTTTTTTAAAAAAATAATTTTTAATATTGTATAAATAAATACTAAAACATAAATCAATATAAAATATTTTTTAATTAACTTTGTATTCCATGTGAGAAAAATATTTAAAATTTATGAAAAAATAGTATTTTTTTATTCTATTAACTTGTAATACAACATCATTTAATTATTTCATTCTTTCATAATAATAACAATCATCACCACTATACATAATTATTATTTTATTATATTTTATCATGAATTTTTAATATTATCAATATTATAATCACCAACAACCATTATCAATGCCATCATCATTATTATAAGTGTTTAGTATTGTAATAATTATTATGAAAAAGATAAATTTTAAAAAATAATTTTTTATAATTAAAATATATATTTATTTAAAATCATGATTAAACTTAATATTCTTGAAAAAAAAACCAAGTTGAAATCAATGTGGTTAATATAACAAATCATAATCTCAATTTCTAACTACAACATGGTCTCATGTTCCCATCAATCCACGACCTTTGAAAACAGCTTCCTGTTGTGGCTACCCTCTTGCTGGGCTGCGTGGTGCCGCAGACCCATTGTCAGGGCCTCAAGTACGAACTTGATGAAGATCATGCTGTTAATTGTGGGGGGGTCTTGTTTACCGTGTGCTGAGTAGGATCAGAAGAGGATGTGTAAAAAGCTTGGAGTGATCTCAATCGTTGACGAGGTTAATTGTATGCTGATAGCTCATTGGATTAGGTTAACTAAAATTTATTTATTTTTATTTTAAATTATTTTTAAAATATTATTAAAAAAATATTTTAAAAAATAAGGAGGCAGTCCAAATACTCCCATAAAGAGGAAAAACAAACAGTGCCGTAATTTACTAATGATTAGAGGTTAACCAGGAACACTGTGACCGCTTAGAATTACAATAAGAACAAAGTGTCAACAACAGCATTATCATAGAGAATCTGGAGCTTTAGCAGGGAAGACAGCATATCATAGAGAAGCCCAGCAACTGCGGCTCCAATCAAGGGTCCAACCCAATAAACAGCCTGGTTTTTTAACCTTCCAGCAATAACTGCAGACCCAAATGCAAACGCTGGACTCATCGAGCCACCTGAGAAGGGTCCTGCAGTCAGGACACTGGCTCCTGCCGCAAGACCTACTGCCATAGGTCCAACGGCGCCCATTGAACGACGTCTAGGGTCTCCGGCAGCGTAAACAGTGTACACCAAGCCAAATGTCATCACACCTTCTAGCAGAGATGCTCCAGATCCTGTCATTTCCTCTGCAACTGTGTTGGCTGGAACATGCTAGAAAATTACAGAATAGAAGTTGCATCTTAGTGATGGCGCAGTGCAAGAAAATGTAAGCAAATATCACTAGTGCAAGAAAGCTGCAATCGGTTAAAGGATCCTATCCAATCTATCTTGCAATAACTGAGAGCGGATTTTATCACCTGTCCTACGGTGGCCACTTTCAAGAAAATGCAAGCCATAACAGAGGCCAACATCAGAGAAATCCAGTAGAATAGAGCAGAGGGCACATTAATGCGTCCTCCAACAGCTATTCCAAATGTGACAGCAGGTTTCACATGCCCTCCAGAGGCATTTGCAGTAATGTTCACAGCCTATGAGAGTGCAGGATTCGCCATTGCTACTATCACTAGGCTGGATGGATCTGCTGCTGCATCTGGCAATAATTTCCCTGCTGATACATGCCAAAACCAAACATCAACCTTAAAACGTGTAAACTCTCTACTTCTAGAAAAACTAAATCATGCCTTTTGATCAATATTTTGAATGTGCCTCAGCGTGTTATTAGAACCAAAACCACAATAGTCGACAAACATGCTTATTTCATAAACAGCCAGTTCTGTTTGCATTTTATCAGAACAAGACCGTAGCAAAATTGACTAATGGCTCTAAATTTCCATTTTACATGTTCTTGTCTCACTAAAAAAGAACATTACTAATTAAAAACAAACAAGGATCATTTATACCGGCATATTACAGCTAGAAACATGGACAATGAAGCCAATCCCTTTTCACTAAACAGAATAGAAGTTGCTATTCAACACTTAATTGAAACCATGGCAGATCCTACAACTGCAAACACTTAAAAGAAAGTGGAGATGAACTCTGCAAGATACGCCCTAAGAGAAGCGGGAGTAACCGATTGTTTGAAACGTGCAGTCGGTGATGTTGAAGCCATTTTACCAAATATCAACATATTGCCAAGACAAGAATTTGAAGTTGGAATTTTTCCTAGGCAGAATAGCAGCTATGCATTAAAAGAGAAATGGCAAACCCTTTGTGTTTTTCGTTTTAGCAGTCATGGAAAGATTGCAACAATGTTCATATACGTGTGCGTCTGTTCAGGGTTGCAAACCCATGATTCAAAAATTAACGTTTACACTGTGGTAGTATTTCATTCGTAGCAATCGTTATCTGTAGTTCATTCAATGGCCGCCCTTTGTATTTGAGAAAATTTCCCTGCATCAACTTTTATTTATTTTTAAACATAACACGATTGTCCTAGTCTAAAATAATTTTAGTCCCAATTATTGAACGTCAGTTTCAATAACATGCCGTTCTAGTTATCAGAGAAGGGATTTTTTTTTTTTTTTAAAAAAAAAGAATAGTCAAGTATGATCCTCTGTTACATAAAACAAACCCTAAATATCGACTCGTTGTTAAGTGGATAGTGTTCTCACCTTATGTTCTCCGATTTTGAATCCAAAGAAAGGCCGTGAGCATAGATAGCTTGAATCTAGACCCATCTGAAGAGAAGTTACTCTGAATACGCATGGTATTTGGACAAAAAATATCATATTCCTGAGAAAAAATAAAGTTCACATATTCAGCCAGTCAGTGCTTTATGCGAAGAGAACAATAGCAACAAGAAGAAAGAAAACAGTCACCCAAGTAGAAAGAAAGAAAAACTTAGTTCATGTGTAAGATGAACAAGAATTAAAAGAAAAACACTATTTTCAACATAAATCATTGAACACGCACGATCCATGAAATCAAATTAGCGTTCCCCATTAATAACTTGTGCAGAATATAAATAAATAAGGAGTACTCTTAACAAATATAAGAGGGAGTTGGGAGCAAAGACATGTGCTCTTCCTCTCCACTAAATAATTGATCAGCGGCTAAAAATATTTAAGAACTCGAAAGACTGCATAAAGGCAGACCACATTCCATGTTCCTTCTTGTTTGTAGCATCATTGGAGTTTGAAGGAAAAGGAGAAGCGCCACCAGCTTCAGCATCAACACTGCTCAACGGAACATCATCTGAATACGCAATGCTATTGTTATGGAATAAAGAAAATAATTGGTTCATTGGTTGCGCTCCTAGTTCATCATCAAATAGGCGATAATCAGTAAAATCTTCACGAAAACGAGCACCGCCAGCAGATCCACATTCACCTCCATAGCTGCGACCTCCTCTTGCCATGTTTTTATTAATATCTGAGACGCAAATATTGAGAGCGCTATGCATACTCAGCTTATTGTTATTTATACACATTCGCTACTTGTTCCTTATCTTACAGGGAAAAGGATTTGTTAGCTTGGAAGCAGCAGGATACATCATAGTATCGGATATTGACTCTTATATATATAATAGGCAAAAAAAAATACAAGAAAAAAAAAACATGCACAAATTTGGCCAGCGGCTAGCCACGAAGCAAAAAGAAATAACCTAACTGGCACAAATTGTCTTGGAAAAAAAAAAACCCTAAAAGCCTGAGATCCCGGAACAGAACAGCCCGTAATTAAATTAGACAAGGAACCACAGTTTGTCGAGACTAATCGGAACAGAATAAGAGAAGAGAACCTATAGAATCCTATCAAGCGCAGAAGAGAAGCCACAGAAAGTTGAAACAAGCCATAATTTTAGAGGGAGCTCCTGATCTCTGTCTCTCCTCCTTATAAGACCCCACTTCTTCTTTCTTTGTCTTGGTTTCCCATGTTACAACTTCCTTGTCTACAACAGTTTCTGATCCCAAATCAACACATTCGAAAGAAGTGTTCCAGGATTCCCAACAAGCAGTTACACTTGATGAGTCCGAGCTGGAAGAATAAATATAATCAGCAAAAGTGTCTGTATAAGAAGAAGCAGAGTTGCTTCTGCATGGTTCTGTGCCACCTTCAAGATCACTAGCCTCTATAGCCATGAAGGAAATTGGCAAACTGTCTTTATCTTTCTTCATATTTCTTTAGCGCTTTAGCGGACAGAAACTAATGTGATCCTGATCAAATAAATTATAGTAAAGACTGTAATTTGTGAAATTTTTAGGTTGTTCTTAGACTTTCCTGTATGGCAATCCAATATATTGTAAGACCCGAATCCAAATTAAAACAGGATTTACAAGATTTTAATGTTATTCGAGACTAAATCTGGCTACTTGACTAAAACCATGAAGAAAAGGAAAGGAAAAGAGTAAATAAAACAGCATCAGAACCGAGTTTAGAGAAGGTCCTAAATACAAGTCATAGCATAACCTCCCCTTGTCCATAAAATGCAAATTCGTCTACTTAAAATTCAAGCAGATTATTAATTAGCACGACCAATTTATGCCTTGAGCTTGCGCAATGGAGTTGGCCTCTTTACTGGTTGGACCTCGGTCTTGAAAAGAAGAAAAGAGAGGCTGTCCACGGAAAAATATACAAATCGACCACTTGAGTGAGTTACAAATGAACCATAACTCTTGCCAACAATGCAGTGCCATGCGATGCCATACATTGCATCAAACTCCTGAAAAAGAAAGGGAAAAGGAAACAGAAAAGAGGCAAGGGACTAATGAACAACAGTAGTGCCAAAACTTCCTTGTATATGCCCATTTGCAAGGAATTGCTAAGAAGAGAGGCAGGGGAGAAAAAGTTCAAGTCAACTAAGGTCAATCACATAAATAATTTTGGTTGCTGTCAACTCAGCCAACGCTAATAAATTTCAACAAGGTTTGAACACATAGGGCGCAGTTGTCTGAAAACTTCGAACAAAATCCATGGTATAATCGGTATGGATATCAAGATACATTTTGAGTGAATGACAAAAACCTAAAATATTTACATCAGGAATTGATGTGTTATTGAAGAAGTTAATAGAGTTGCAAGCTTTTAAACAAAAACAACAAAGCTATAAGCTCCAAAATAATAATAATAAATAACTTGGCAGTCATAATCCTATTTTTGTTAGTTAAATCTCAACTTAACAGTCATCGTAGATTTTCCTGAAAAATTACTCGGGTGCTATGAGTACTTCTCGTTAATTTCTCAATGACTGGCCTCCCCAGTCACTAGTGGAGGTAGAACTTATTTGGAAATGTTTTTCTACTTTATTTTCAAATAATTTTTCATGAATATATATTAATATTTTTTTTAGTTTTTAAATATTATTTTTAATATCAACCTATCACAATAATTTAAAAATACGAAAAACATATTAAATTAAAATAAATTAAATATTTTTAAAACATACAAACAAATATCCTCACAACCTTCTTTCATGTCAAGAGTCAACATTATTAGAATGGATAGAGAAGAGGTGAGGTGGGGTGGGGTGGGGTATGGCTGCTTGACCTATCCGTGCCTTTCTGCTTGCTATTGAATCCTGTAATAAACTTATGGTAGGGATATTTACTGTTCTTCCACCGACAAATTGAAGTGTTCATTCATATGTAGTATCAATAGATGCCCTGTTCGTTAATAAAAAAGATGCCATATTTGGAACTATGCTTAAAAAAAATACTTTGACTGTATTAGAAGCAAATTTTATGTGCAATCATCAAGGTCGAATCCATGGAAAATCTCCGTACCTTCTTGAGACTCATGGCGATACGAGTAGGATTGGGATTCTTGCTTTCGAGATTATTAGCATCAAGGAGTGCTCTACTGAACCTAAATGCATGCTCTTGCATTGCACCAGGCATGTCTGCAGCCGTATGTTCAACTCAACATCTACTGCTGCTAGCCTCACTTCATTGGTTGCTGCTGCTGGTGGCCTCACCAGGGGAGGCACCGGTAACATACGCCCAGGAGGCAGGAACTGCACCCTTTCCTTATTCTTTTCCATTCTCGTCCTCCTTCCAGTCTCTGACTGTGGTCTCTCCATGGAAACAAGCCTATACAGTCAGAGTCACAATGTCTTGGAGAGAGATAGAGAGTTGTACAAGCCTGGACAGTCACAATGTCTTGGGGGGGGGGGGGTNGGGGGGGTTGCACTAGACAGTCAAACGTCTTGGAGAGAGAGAGTTGTAGGCATTGTTTTAAAACCTGTACCAGATCAGCAGGTAGATATGGGTACCTGAATCATATGGGGTGGAACAGTTTAGAATGAAAAAAAAAACTTGATTTACTGGGTTAAGAACCTCCTGATTGATTCGGGTGTAAATATCGAAACTTAATCATAATTTTGTTAAAATAATGTTTTATATGTGTGTGTGTGTGTGTGTATTTTTAATAAACCTCATTTGACAAGTCGATTCTCAGCTGTAACTCAAGCGTTGTCTGTTCTTATATAAAGTAGATCCCCAGTTAAGTTATAAAATTATAATTATAGGTAGGTATTGGGCAGTTTGTTTGTAGCCTTAGTAATGTTTAGGACTTGACGGAGGACAAATATTTGTTTTAATCGAAGTAAATGTTGGACTGTGATATATAATATATTTTTAAATAGTTTTTGTTTGAAAATATATTAAAAAAATATTTTTATTTTTAAATGAATATTTCAAAATCATTAAAAAATACTAAAAAATATTAATTTAATGTTTTTCAAGCAAAAAAATACTTCTACAAGATATTTAAAAATAAAAGCAAAGCCATGTGAAACACCCCTTGTTCTGGTTTTGAAAGAGACGAATAAGTGAAACAGGCTTACATTTTACGCAAAATAATAGAGAGATCATGCAGTGGTAAAGGACCTAACAGTGATAAATAAACCGGGGGGAGGGAAGCTTTAGGACAGTCCATGGTTCAGCTTTGGAAGCTGTGACGAGAGTAACTCGTGTCTATCATTTGTGGGTCCTACTTTTCTCTATTAGGCCACTGAATACGTTAGATTTATTGAGTAATCAGAAAGTAGAGGGCCGGCAACAACAACCAGACGCATGATACCATCCACTTTGGAGGCATTGCAGAGCTCCTTCATGTAAAGACTGGCAAAACAACCATCCAAAAGGAGCGATGCTGTCTGGCTAATTCGTGGAGTGTTGGACGTGAAGATTGTTAGTTCAATGATCAATCTTCCCATGTGAGATTTTACCTTGGAACCTGCTAATCAAATGCTCAACTACTTGACCAACCACCAAATTCAACAACAGATTCTCTTGTACAAAAAGCTAAATGCGCAAAATTCTAACACCTGAGGCTGAGGCTGTGGAAGCAACTCTTTCAGGTTCAACACGATAACCAGGAGGTACTAACATACCAAAGCAGAAAGTCTGAATGAGAATGCATCCTCATTAATCAAAAGTAAACTTTACAAAAAAGTATCAATAAGGGTAAAACTGCATCACTGTTCTGAATCCTTTGATGGACATGGGAGGTACAGCAACTTCTTGTGCAACGAAATTCTTTGTAAAAAAAAAAAAAAGTTTCAAGATCAAATTCGCTTCCTTGGTACTATTGTATGAACAGATTTTACAGAGGCTGCATTTCCAAGCTGGTGCTCTTTTCAGAGTATGGAGTGGAATCCTGGTTTTCAGTGGTGGCACTCATCTCTTGAACAGGTGGAGGATTGACGATGGTCATTGGCATGACAAAGTTGTCTGATAGACGCCCCTTCATCTCCCTGTGCTCCTGGCACAAAGCACACCAGTGCATGCAGCAGTGCACCATGCATGGGTCACAAGGTGAATTCTGCAATCCAAACAAATGCTAGTCAGCAAACAGTAAAAATTAAACATTTTTTTTTTGGGGGGGGTGGGGCGCTATGCTTTAGGCATCAGGAATGTGCCAATGCTAAAACATCAGCACTGTAGCAACCTCAAAATATTAAGGCTTCATCAGGTAGCACAGTGGAAGCCATGCTGATTGTTTGGCAGCACAGACCGCATAACTTTGGTTAACTGGAGAAAAGTGGTTGACAAACTTTTTGCAAATGCTTAAAATTTAATGCACTTCGGTGCTTTTGAAATCATTAGCTTTGAATTGGAGAAAATTTTTTCCATATCATTAAGGAATAAAATATCCTTTAAGTTCATAAAAATTATATGATGACTATTTCATTATTTTTTGTTATTTGACATCAACTTCCAGCAGCACACTTTATCATGAACTAAACAAATTTGTATGCTGAAAAAAGTAATTTTCACCATAGGAAAGCACATTGAAATATCAATGTCATTCAAGGAATAAAAGCAACAATTACAGTGTTCCATGTGTTACAACTCCTAAAATTATTGAGTGGTCCCATAAAATACTGAAGGAATCCAGAAGCAGTCATCTTGTCTGCATCTACAAAATGTTCATGTTATACTTCTTTAACCTTAACAGTGTGTTGAGGATCCTTGTTGTCTTCAATTCATAACATGAACATGAAAATAGAGAAAATTGAGATTACCTTGAGATGATATTTCTTCTGTAAAGACTGTCGAACAAGACCAGTGTATATGCCACACATCCACCAAGCAAAGAGTAAACCCTCACAGATAAGAAATGACATGCTTGGGTCAATTCCATGGAAGACAGCTGTCGCTGCTGCCAGTGCGATGCCACCTTCAATGCAAACGGCATGGCAAACACATGGTGTGGTCCAGGGGGTATCATCTCTCAAGCTCTCAATATTTCTACCAAATAGAACACAAGGACAAAATAGTCCTGTCCAACCTTTTCAGGTGTAAAACAAGGAATTAATCCGTCATTCCTTGCATAAATAAGCAATTAAAACCCTAAAAGGAGACACGCATTTTGATAAGACTAAGAATTACAAGAGAATCAATTGCATAATGTTGCCGGAGGACAATATCATCCACTTCACAAAGGAACGGCAAAAATTTGTGACAGCCAACCACACCTTTCCAACTAAGATGTGAATTCAAAATATTGAGCCTTGTCTTATCTATGTCATTACCACATTGTTAATTATGACAAAAAAAAAATATTAACATCATCCATGAAACCTGAGTTGTCATATTCAGTTATATTTTGTTTCAAACAGGAAAGAAAAAACTGGGAAAACAGAAAAATATATGTTCGAGTTTCAAAATTGTAAATTGCATTTGCCAATTCAATGCATAAAGCTCTAATCAGCAACTCTTTTCAGTTTTTTACTAGATCATAACTTCAGGATAGAGTTCCTATTCAGTATTGAGAAGTTCATTAGACCTGAAAGTTTGATTGGTTATGGCAAGAGGCAAAAACACAAGGCCACATTAACTATCAATTTCCAAAATGTCATTAGTCATTTGGTCTATCAAAGTCATTTTCTAAAACCATGTTCTTGAAATGAATTGAAAATTTGAACTGTGCCTATAGTAAAATCTGTAAAGGGTTTCAAATGGCATCCAAGCATCTAAGTTCCACAGTTGGGGAAAAAACTATTTTTCTCTGCTAACAACAATGGGGAAATAACACCAGGGGAAAAGTTGCACTAGAAAAAGTAAAGAATGTTCATATATTATCTAGAGCATGATCTTCAAGAAAAAGTGCCATGACTTTCCTTTCAAGCACATACAATGAGCACAGGCTCAAATTGGGCTAAAGCCATGTATGGTTTATCACAGGCACTAGATAATTACCATTTATTTCAAGCATGTTTGAGTTGAGGGAAAAGAAGTTCAAGTTAGCTAGTTTCATATCTCCATGTCATAAATTCTAACTTTAAATAAAAATATAAAATACTTCATAAATCACAGTAACAGAAGCAATTCATATCTGAAAAGTTGAGAACACATCATATCAAAATATGATATACCCACATCATAGAACATTGATTTGAAACCATATAATGCTAGATTACAATTGAACTTACAGCTTTCAGTGTCTTCAGCACATCCAAAAATCCCAGAAGTCCAAGGCTCGTCTGCTGGAGGCTGAAAGTTCTCAGGTAAAGGTTGCCCACATTCATTACATTTGCAAACTTTCAACTGCCTCACCAAAAATTAAAAATTCAGAGATCCAAAAGATACACAAATTCAGACTGAGCATTCAAAACCCACATAAGAAAACGCGTGATAATTTGACTCAAGAGAAGCAAATACAACAGCATCAGATCGAAGTTGAAAAGCTAAACCCTTTTAGGGTGCAAATCCTAAACCTTGAAACAATCGTACATGACAGTGAAACATTAAAATATCTTAAATCTCAAGACTTGACACAAAAGAGTGATAAAATTTGAGATAAGAAAAATAAGAAAAAAACAGAGAGAGAGAGAGAGAGACATGAGGAACTTCAATGGGCTGATTTAGTTCACCAGGCTTAATCTCCTCTACATCAGTTTGTTCTTTTGTTAACTTCACGTATCTTGAAACGTTTTCTTCTGCCATCTGATCTCACAAAACCCAGGAAACCTCTGTTTAGTCTCTGATAAAAGCAAAATAAAAGAAACCGATCAAGAAAGAAACCAAACTTGTTTTAAAAGAAAAAACAATGAACATTGACTAACACTAAACTCGGGAGATCAGAAGCAAACACTACACGAACACGGAAAGAAATATATGTGGGCAGAAGAAGGGGGAAACGGTAACCAAATCTGCGAAGGATTAATTACCAAAAGAGAAGGAGATGGAAGATTTGGTGAAGGGGCAGGTGGGAAGGATCGTTATACATTTGGATCGAGTGAGCAAAAAAGGAATAGGTGGGGTGGGGGGCTTCAGAGTGAAGATATTAGAAGGTCAACTGCTCCCCCGTTTTGTATTTGTGAGAAACTGGATTGTTCAAAGAAAGCGGTGTGTTATTGCTATTTACCTGATTTCGTATTCAAATCGGCTGTCGTAACATGCCACGTGGCTCCCACCCTTAAGATACGTATTTTATTATGTATTTGGCTACTTTGCTTATTAACTTTTTTATTATTATTATTAACGAGATAATATAATTAAAAAAATAATATAATTTTATATATATAATGCTTGAAAACGTGATATTTATAACTTATCACTTTTAAAAATATTTATATCTAAAAATAGTATTAAATGGATATAAAAAATATAAAAAATAAATTATAGAATTCAAAAATATCAATAATAAAAATTTAAGTGTGTCATCCTTATCATTTAAAGATAGCAAATGACTTTCTGATTTGTAGGGATAAATATAATCTACTCAAATTATTATTGATAATATTTTTTGTTGCTATTAAACTCATCAAAATATATTAAAAATATTGATGATATCATAATTAATATTTTATATGTATATAAAATTTCTTTTTTTCTCCTCTCTTCTCTCCCATACCTTTTTAATAACTTTTTTATGTTGCTATTTAGAATAATATCATATTATAAATATTATATTTTTCAAACAAAAAATATATAAGCTGTGTTATTTCA